>CM035414.1:36646823-37196823 GCA_020310875.1 Ceratopteris richardii | reverse complement strand
GAACGTTTGACGAACTATCAGTAGTGCGATCTGGTTGCATTTAGCCTTGCCTTTGTAGGATGCGCATTGTGGTGATCCGGGCTCGTCGGATTCACTGCTTTCGACTTCTGTGATGCTAGCGGCAAAGGTGAGACGGGTGGTTTCCTCGGCAAAATCGGCACACCGGTCTTGGGTCCCTTCGGTTCTGGTCGTTTCTGGTGGGCGAGTTCCTCAGGTTGTCCTGAGGTGCGGTTAGGGCACGCTGTCCTGTATTCTGGTTTTGGCCTTGGCCACATGGGTATTCTATTTTCCTTCGTTGCATCTGGTTTTGGTTGAACTGGGTGTTAGTGTCTTGTTTGCTTCCTTGCCCTTGGTCAGAGGGTTTGGGGTGCTTGTTCGAGTAGGCATCGTTTAAGCTTTCGGCTATGCTGGCTGCTCCTTCCCATGACTGAGGGTTTAGCTTCTCAACCTCCTTTCGGTAGTAGGGTGAGCACTCGTAGAGGAAACCATGTAGGCAGTCTAGCTCTGTCATATCGGAGATGCGAAGCATAAGTTTTTTGTATTGAGAGATGAATGGCGTGATGTGTTTGTCTAGCAGGAGGTTCCGCCACTCATCCCGTGCTTGGAAGGCCTCATTGCGAGGGACAAAGTAGTCGACGAGAGAGGCCTTGAACTCATCCCAAGTGCCCCATGTTTGTTTATTTTGTTCTTCCATGTACCACGCCGAGGCTTCGCCTTGGAGGAACCGATTGGCGATGCGGGTCTGGTTGTTACGACCAATCCGGAGCATCTGGAGGTAGCTCTCCATCATGTCGACCTACGGGTTGATGACAATGCGGGAGGTTCCGCCACTCATCCCGTGCTTGGAAGGCCTCATTGTGAGGGACAAAGTAGTCGATGAGAGAGGCCTTGAACTCATCCCAAGTGCCTCATGCCTGTTTCTTCTGTTCTTCCATGTACCACGCCGAGGCTTCGTCTTGGAGGAACTGATTGGTGATGTGGGTCCAGTTGTTACGGCTAATGCGGAACATCTGGAGGTAGCTCTCCATCATGTCGATCCACCGGTTGACGGCAATGGAATTGCGACCGTCACAATACTTGTTGGGTGGGTTGGGTTTGAAGAGGTCGAGGGAATCCCGATCATTCATGTCTGGCGGTTGGATTTGATCGGCGATGGGTTAATTGGTATCAATTGTGGTTGAGGGTTCGATTGCATGTCCGGCTGGGGGCTTGGTTGCAGGCATAGTTAGGTCCGGACGCGTCCGGAACCTCTAATACGGACTTTTGCTGGACTTTTTTTACGGACTCCTGACGGACGCGTTAGTAACGCGGATTTTTTTTTTTTCCAGCAACGAGTGCCGTCGGGGGTTACTTGAGGTTGTTTATGTTGTATTTCTTTTGTTCACTATGGCATGCGTGAGACACATCGACTGTGAGCTTTGACTGTGAGCTTCGAAGTTAGGGTTCCATTTGGGGCAGATTCGAATTCGGACAGCAGCCAGCCTGTAGGTACAAGGTATGTAGTATGTAGACAGTCCATAGTGAACAGTGAACTGTGAATGTATGAATCGACTACCATGGATGGATTATTGTGTATGCATGTGCACCTATGTATGCATTTATGTGTATGTATGTCACATGTGTGATGTGCATTTGTGCTTATGTGTTCATATTGCATGTGCATTTGTGCTTATGTGCATTTGCATACATGTGCATGCATTGTGCACAATGCTAATGTCTTGTGTGTGTGCAATTAATGTCTAGTGACTGCAGTGTACATAAATACTCAGATTTTATCTGAGTATTTATGTACACTGCAGTCACTAGACATTAATTGCACACACACAAGACATTAGCATTGTGCACAATGCATGCACATGTATGCAAATGCACATAAGCACAAATGCACATGCAATATGAACACATAAGCACAAATGCACATCACACATGTGACATACATACACATAAATGCATACATAGGTGCACATGCATACACAATAATCCATCCATGGTAGTCGATTCATACATTCACAGTTCACTGTTCACTATGTTACATAATGTATATAATATCATTGTAAATTGAAACATACTATTATTGATTTATTTGTTTATTATTTCTTGTGGATGCCAAAAAGAGCAGGACAAGAATGGGACTATGTTGACAAGGTGAAGACCTTGAGCAAAGGTCAACATAGATGCAAATGCAAGTTTTGTGATCATGTGTGGGATGGAGGGGCTAATAGAATCAGGGCACATATCCTTGGATTGAGAGGATATGGTGTTAGCAGATGTGATAAAGCTCCCGAAGAGGTTAAAGATGTATGCAGGAAATTGCAAGCAAAAGGAAGCCATGAAAGTGGTGATGCAAGTTATGTACATGTGCAGTCCACTGATTCAGTTTTGTATGGATCTATGGCTAGCCAATGTGAGAATGAAACACATGGAATTGATGATCAAAATGATGTATGTGCATTTGGATTAGGTGAAAGCTCTGGAGGGAATCAAAGCAAAAGAAAAAGAGAGTCTGTGGGGCCTTTGCAAAAGGCTTGGGATTCCAAAGTACGTGTGGAAGCAGATATAGCACTACGCAGGTTCTTTTTTGCTGAAGATATACCTTTTTGGAAAGTAAGGAGTCCTTACTTTCAAGACTTTGTGACTGCCATTGGAAGGGCTGGCCCTTCATACAAAATCCCTTCGTAGAGCCATTTGCGTAAGGGACATTTGCAAGAGGAGGTCAAATGCATTGAGAATGATTTGCTGAAATTGCGTGAGAAGTCGAACATATATGGCTGCACTATATGTTGTGATGGTTGGTCCGATACTAGAAATCGCTCAATCATTAATATTATGGTTTCATGCATTTATGGAACCATGTTTCTAAAATCAGTTGACACATCTGGTCAGATCAAAACAGGTGAATATATTTTTGGAATCCTCAAAGATGCTATTATGGATGTTGGACCACAAAATGTGGTCCAAGTATGTATGGATAATGCAGCCAACTGTGTGAGAGCTGGATGTTTGATTGAGGAGCAATGGCCACACATCTTTTTTACTCGTTGCACTTGCCATTGCATTGATCTTCTTTTTGAGGACATTGGTGGGCTTCCATGGGTGAACCCAATATTGACTCAAGCTGTAAAAATTGTTACTTTTGTTACCATGAAGCCAAGCATTCTTGCTATATATAGAAAATTCAGCAGCAAAGAGTTAGTCAAACCTGCCCAAACAAGATTTGGTTATATGTTTATTATGCTCTCAAATTTGATTGATAATAGAGTTTACAATGGATTACGTGCCATGATTGTTTCCACGGAGTACACTATGAAAAAAGTATCTAAAACCAAAAAGGAAGAAGATGTTTCTAATATTATATTAAGTCCATTTTTTTGGAGAAGTTGCAAGGAAATTGTGCATGTGTGTGCTCCAATATTAAAGATCTTACGCTTGGCCGATAGAGAAGGGAGCACAATGGGTTTAATTTATGAAATGACTGATAGAATGGTTGAGAACATTGGAAATATGGAAGGAATTGACTCTTGTAGACTTGAAGAAGTAAAGAGTTTATGCATAGAAAGATGGAATATGATGCATTCTCCATTACATGCAGCAGCATATGTGCTTCATCCCATTTGGAGGGAAAAATGTCCAGAAAAAGATGGGGAAGTTAATGATGGATGGATAGATGTCATGGAGCGTTGTACAAATGGTGATGTTGACAAGCAAAGCATCTTATGTGATGAGTTAGATGTGTACAAATCTATGGCAGGCACATTTGGTCGTCCAATTGCAAAAGATGAGAAAAGAATGCAGCATGCAATCAATTGGTGGGAAATGTTTGGCACACGCACTCCTAATTTACAGAAGTTAGCACTTCACATCCTTTCACACGGGACTTGTGCTTCCCCTTGTGAAAGAAATTGGAGCACTTTTTCTTTGATACATACCAAAAGAAGGAACAGATTGTTGCCAAAGAACACTGAAAAATTAGTTTACATCCATACAAATTTGCACCTTGCAAGTAAACTCAAAGAAAGAGGATTTGAGAAAATGGAAGTCACATTGGATATGATTGAGAAAGAAAAGGACGATGCTAGAATTCTTTTGTGGCAACAAAATCATGAGGGTGAGGAAGTTGCCCTCACATCTACTAGTGCCATCAGAGAGAGATTATTACACCAGCATGCAGATCCTTTATGTGATTCTCTTCATGATGATGATGAGGATGATGATGGAGATGAGGATGATGATGGAGATGAGGAGATTGGATCCCAAGATGATTGATGATTTCGTCATAGACTCATATGATATATCATATGTCATATATGATATATCTATCATGTTTTTGATTTCATCACATATTATGGTTCATGAGTATGATGATTGATGATTGATCTATATGGATTTTCTTACTTATCGCTAATGAAAAGTACTCTTTTTTGTTTTTTTCATCATTTTATAGAAGACTCATGTTCCACACAAACACACACACATACACACACACACAGACACACACATATATATATATATATATATATATATATATATATATATATATATATATATATATATATATATATATATATATATATATATATATATATATATATATATATATATATATATATATATATATATATATATATATATATATATATATATATATATATAAGGTTGCGTCCGTAAACGTCATAAACGTTTTGTCGGACTCGTCAGACGTCCGAATCCCGTCAGAAGTCAGACGTCAGAAACCCGTCAGTAACAACTATGGTTGCAGGTTGGTCTGGTTGGAGGGGAAGATGTGGCGCTCAACTAGATCAGCTAGCCGAGAGAGAGAGTCCTCTAGGCGGGTGATGCAGTTAGTTACCTCGGTTTGGTCGGTGGATGCCGGTTGATGGCTTGGTCCGGTAGCAAGCTTGGCCTCCTGGAGCCGTTCATGGAGTTCGGCATTGTCGAGTAGGAGCCGGTTGATCTCTTCTTCGAGGGCCTTTCGGTGAGCCCGAGTGTGTCTTCTACGTTCGGTTATGTTGTGGCCACGGTCAGCGCCCGAGGTGTGGCCGGCCGTGTAGTCATACTCATTGAAAGATCCCAATCAGCTACTTGCCACTCTCCTCCCAACCTTAAATAGCCCTTGCTCTTGGCACCTCTAGAATCTTCTCTAAGGTCCAAACACTCCTCATATGGCCACTCTGAGGAGATGGAATAACCTCGAAGTTGCGTGCTAGAGCCTTGGCTCCCCCGAGCTCTGGTCCTTGACCCGGCTAGGGTCCTCAACCAAATGCAGGTAGACCAATGGTAGACCATGGAGGTCTAAATAAATCTAACACTCTCTACCCCTTCTAGAGATCACTGTCCTCAGTGATCAAAGAAGGAAAGTGTTTGCGAATCAGAGCTTCTGATTCCCAAGTAGCATCTATGAGTGGACGGCTAGTCCATGCTACTAAATACTCTGGTATGGAACGATTTCTTAACTTCGGCTCCCTCTTATCAAGAACTTGAAATGGAACATCTGGCTGAGATGCTCTATTTTCTAAAGCAACTAACCCATCTACACAATTCTCATCTCAAGAAATGTATAGTCTCAACTTGCTGAACTTTGCAATTATCTGGCAATTGCAATTTATATGCGACTTCACTAATCTTCTTGATTACTGTCCAGGGTCCACAAAATCTAGAGGATAACTTGGGTTTCTGACCCACTTTTAATGATGAACCAAGTGGAACCTGTAAAAACACACGATCACCCTCTTGAAATGTTCGTGGTGTTCGATGTCGATCTACAAATGCTTTCATCCTTTCAACAGCTTGCAGGAGATTGAACTGAGGTATTTTTAAGTTAGCTTGCATATTTGTCAAAAACTGTGAAGCACTTGGAGATTTCCTAGGTAACCCAATGGTAGCTGGACTATGTGGAATAAATCCATAAATCACCTCAAAAGGTGCCAGCCTAGTAGTTTTGTGCTTCCCCCTATTATAAGCAAATTCAAGTAATGGGAGAAAACTATCCCAATCTGTTTGCTTTTCTGAAACATATGCCCGTAGCATATCTTCCAGTATTTGATTAACTCTTTCGGTATGACCGTCTGTCTCTGGATGCTCTCCACTACTCATCTTGAGTTGAACTTGAAGCTTATTGAGTACGTGTTTCCAAAAATTTCCTGTGAACCTGGGATCCCTGTCTGAAACTATAGATCTAGGTAGACCATGCAGTCTAAAAATATTATGAATAAATAGTTCCGCGACTTGCGGAGCCTCCACTGATTCCTTTGCAGGGATAAAGTGTGCCATTTTACTCAAACGATCAACCACTACAAGAATAGCATTCTTTTGTCGTGGTGTCCTAGGTAAACCCATTATGAAGTCCATGGAAATACTATCCCAACAATACTGTGGTATCTCCAATGGCTGTAGGAGACCAGGAGTACTAATCCTCTCTGCTTTATTCACTTGACATTTAAAACACGAACTTACATAATTGTTTACATCTCTGACCATCTTAGGCCACCAAAAAGTCTGATCAACTGCAGAGTTTTCTCAATACCAGAATGTCCTGCACAAGGTACATCGTGGTTCTCGAAACGAACCTCTTTTCTAAACTTCCCTTCTTGGGAATTAGGCACACAAATCTTTCCCTTTCTTTTGAGAAAACCTTGCTCCACTTGAAAATTTGAGAATGCTTGATCTTTATCATATTGTGATCACTTGTTGATTATAGACCGACAATAATCATCTTCAATCTGTGAATCTTTCATCTCTTGGATCAAATCACTATTAAGAACTGTGAAGCTAATCTGATGCAAAATACGAGATAATGTATCTGCAACTGTATTCATTTTTCCTTTTATATATAGAATTTCCATATGAAATTCTTGCATCAACTCAGCCATCTAGCCTGTCTCCCCCGAAGATTAGGCTGGGAACAGAAATACTTCAATGTGTGATGATCTGTGTGAACTTTAAAAGTTGCACCATACAGATAGTGTCTCCAAATCTTCAAAGCATGAACTATTGCATATAATTCTTGTTCATGGACAGGCCAGTTTCTCTGAGCTAGAGAAAGTTTCTTACTTTCAAAAGCTACTGGTGTGCCATCTTGAATCAAAACTGCACCAATTGCGATGCCACTAGCATCTGTTTCTATTTCAAAAGGTTTTTGGGGATCTACCACCAATAAAATTGGGGCACTTGAAATCGTTTGTTTCAATGTGTCAAAAACTTTCTGTTGTGCGCTAGTCCATACAAACTTTTGATTATTCTGTAACAGATCCGTCAATGGCGCAACTATGTGCGAATAGCTGGCAATGAATTTTCTATAGAAGCACGATAATCCTAAGAATGATCGCAACTGGCGCTCATTCTGAGGAATCGGCCAACCAAGGATCACAGAAACTTTCTGTGGATCCATTCTAATTCCATCTGTAGAAATTATATGTCCTAAGTACTCAACCTCATATAAACATAGCTGTGGCTTCTCTGGGTTGATGTACAAAGTATTGTCATCCAACATTTGAAAAACTGTACGCTCTACCGGGGTATTCTGATACGCCCTTAAAATAATGTATTTTATGTTTTGCTTTTCAAGATGCGGGCAGAAGAGTCCAAGTACCAGGCAAGTTGTCTCGATTTCAAGCAAAAGGAGAAGCAGAAGAAGCGAAGAGCAAGAAAATGGAGAAGAGGGGATACAGCTCATGAGTTCATGAAGAAGGCAGAATTCCCAATTTCCTACTTCAATAATTTCCCATTTCACCTATTTTCTCAAGTTGACTATTTTCCCATTTCACCTATTTTCCCGAGTTGCCTAATTTCCCATTTCACCTATTTTCCCAAGTTGCCTATTTTCCCATTTCACCTATTTTCCCAAGTTGCCTAATTTCCCATTTCACCTATTTTCCCGAGTTGCCTAATTTCCCATTTCACCTATTTTCCCAAGTTGCCTAATTTCCCCATTCACCAATTTCCTAAGTTGTCTATTTTCCCATTTCACCAATTTTTTAAGTTGCCTAATTTTCTAAGTTGCCTAATTTCCCATTTCACCAATTTCCTAAGTTTCCTATTTTCCCATTTCACCAATTTCCTAAGTTGTCTAATTTTCCCAGTTCACCAATTCTCTAAGTAGTCTAAATTCCTAAGCTCACCAATTTCTCAAAGTAGTCTATTTTTTTTTAAGTCAACTTTTACAAGTTAGTCGACTTACTCAAAAGTTCACCATTTTTGTGAAATTAGTCTACTTATTTCAAAAGTAGTTTATTTTTTAAGAAAATGGTTACTTTTGATTTAGTCTACTTTTTCACTTGAAAAAAAAGCGACTAAATTTTCCAGATCTCCATATGGTCTAAATTTTCAGCCACTTGCACGCGGAGAACTCATGGATGGCTCCGAATACCACAATTTGGAAGATAGTGACGGCGCAGGAAAAATGGACAAAGAAGGAAGCTTCCAGAGTACCAAAATTGTCAGAGAGTCTTCCAAAGAAGAAACTAATTTTGTCCCCTTTTGCTATCCTTCACTTCCAGAAAAACTATATAAGTAGACCTTTCCATCAACAAAGAACAAGCTCAGAGAGAGACTCAAGGAAGGAATGCACTCCTGCAGCTTTGCCTTCTCTTTGTGTGTAGAGCTCTTAGCTTACCACTAGTGCTCCACTTGGTAGAATTGGAATCAGCTAGCTTGGCACTCTGAGTGAGTAGTGGGCAAGCAGTGATTGGCCAATCTTCTCTTGAGAAGCTAGTTGGAAAACTAGATTTTGATCATGTATGTTTAGGGAACCGAAGTCCAGCACTTAGAATGAAGGTGTATGCTTATGTCTCCTACCGATTGGCCAAAGTTTGTATAATCCTCTTTTGAGCTGTTTGTACTCTTAATTTCAGCTTCTTTCTCTTATTTCATTGTGTCATTGTATATGCTATTCTTCCTTCCCTATTGAGTCATCAAATTGCAACCCATAGTGCATATTGCACTTAAGAGGACACACCACATCGATTATATAGATCAAAAAATTGATCTACAAGTGCTCATTTTGACACTCCTGGTGGGACCTTGGTTTCAATTTGAACTTGTTAGAAGTTAAGCCCTTAGAAGAACCGAGTTGATGAAGAGCGTTAGAGCGATAGTCTATGACTCATACTCGCTCAAGCCATAAGGAAGGATCCCTTAGCCCTGTAAAGACTCCCATAAAGAGTTATCAACGGAAAAGAGTACACTACATTCCCTCCTAGAGCTCCACCACTTCCATTTCCATTTCCTGACGCATCATCAACGGGAGGCATCTCGGATCGGCACTCAACGCCTCCTTCAGCGGACATGGAAGACAACCAAAGACCACAAGCCGCAGCGATGGGGGACGACTTGACTAACTTGCTCTCTCGGATCAACATCAAATTTCCTTCCTTCAAGGAAGCTCCTCATGAGGATGCGGATGATCACGCAAGGAGGTTTCTTTCCCTATGTAAGAGAAGGGGTTTACATCAGCGAGAAGATGCCTTCCTTGCCTTGTTTCCGGCCACTCTTGAAGGGCTTGCGGATCGATGGTACAATCAACACGATGAAGCACACTTCACCACATGGGATGCCCTCAAAACTGCCTTCACAACTACGTTTACTCCCGGTAACTTCACAGAACGCATTCTTGATCAATTGGAAAATCTTAAACTACAAAAAGTAGAGGCATTCTCTGAATTTATGACCAGAGTGAAGTCGTTAGTTTCTCGTCTTCCTCACAATCCTTGGGATTTTCTAGTCAAGAAATGGGTAGAGAAGGCTCTACCAAAAACTTCTCAGCAAAAGCTTAGAGAGTTGCTACAAGCTGATGCATCATTGGAAGAATTCGAAGCTGCAGCCTCAAGGATCGAAGCAGCAAGAGTTCAGTTCAAAGAACATGAAGGTACAGATGGATTCACAAGTGATCCTCTTGCACAACTAAGAAGAGAGCTAGAAGCCTTGAAGTTACAAAAGACCTTGCAAGAGGAAAAAGCTGCCTTGCAAGGAAGGGATGAAGCGCTAGCTCTGCTACGACAAGAATTGGAGGAGCTTAGAACGCAAAAAGAGGTAAAAATATCGATTTGGTGCACCTTATGTAAGAAATCAGGACATTCTTCTCAAGATTGTCCGGAGAGGTTGGTGTGTCAATTTTGTGGAAAACCAGGCCATGAAGCAAGGGCTTGCTATTTTCTTAAGGGGATAAAAGCGAATTGGGTGTCACCAAGTGTATCTGTACATCAGCCCCTATTACGAACTCCAAGATTTCAAGTCGAAGGCATGTATACCACTCCTCAGGTAAACTCCTCTAACGAAAGAAAACCTCTATTTAGAAGACGAGCTCATCCTATCATGTGCTATAGATGTGGCGAATATGGGCATTTTCAAGGAAAATGCTCCCTCCCAGAAGGATCTCCACCTTGCAAGTTTTGCCCGGATACAATGATCATTATTCGAAGGACTATCCGAAGCAGAAGGCTTCTACAAGTGGATGAGCTCCGTCCTACCAAGTCAATGTTATCTGTGTTAATAAGGGAAAGCATCCAGCAATTTCAAATTTTTGAAGTCGACTTATTTTCCCAGGATAACCTAGGAAAATAGACGATTTTTTGAAATCGTTTCCTTTGCCCAGATTCATGCCACTCCACTAAGTGATCTTGGTCAACTTCATGGAGATGTTTTCCTGCACAATCATGGACCAGAAAAAGAAACCCCAAGCTATGCTCCAGAGTTAAAACCTGATTCACAACAGAGAGAAGAAGGAAATCAAGAACTCAAGGCAAACCCATCTTTCAGCTCAAGTCGAGAAGCTAGAGTGGTGGCGTTGCGAGAAATGGATCAAGAACAAGGGGTGCATACTAGAGCCCAGAAAAGGAAAGCGGAAGCAAGGGTCCTCGAAGAAAAAGACTCAGGTACGAAAAATTCTAAAGTTTTGCACGAAATAGACAAGGTTTTGAAGAGACGATGAGGGAACTCCATTCATCTTACAAGCCTCCTCTACCTCCGTCAATACCATCCATCATCAAAACTGAGGAAATATTAAAGAACACCTTTCAGCAGGTATCATTGTATGATCTATTAAGACGGGATGAAAGATTTAGAAGTGATGTTATAGGGATCATAGAGACATTGTCTCCTCCGACAATGCTTAAGTGGTGGGCACACTCCAACGAACCTGATGAAAGCTTCAATTTCCGAGAACTTCACAAAGGTATTAACCAACTCTCTAACCGACTTCAGGAGTCCATGTCTATCAGTCACTATATATGGAATAACTATAAATGGAGTAATAATCGATGGAGGTTCAGGCATAAATCTCATGCCAGATTTTACCCTAAAATCACTTGGACTCCAACTTTC
Source organism: Ceratopteris richardii (assembly GCA_020310875.1). Lineage (NCBI taxonomy): Eukaryota > Viridiplantae > Streptophyta > Polypodiopsida > Polypodiales > Pteridaceae > Ceratopteris > Ceratopteris richardii. The sequence goes on along the minus strand of CM035414.1, from coordinate 37,185,510 downwards.
AGGTGAAGCAAAGTTCACAATAACCTTGGCTGACCAGAGTCGAGTTAAACCTCTTGGTATTGTAGAAAAGGTACCGGTAGAGATGGAGGGGCTGACATTCTTTTTAGATTTTGTGGTGTTAAATGTACCGCAGGTCAATTGAGGCTTTCCTCTACTCATAGGGAGGCCGTGGCCAAGGCACATCCAAGCCATGCATGATTGGGGAAATGATACTATTTTAGTTAACCTGCCGGGGCAAATACAAAAACAAGTACATTTAGATCCGAAAGGATCTCATGAAGGTAATGCTCATTCTTTCACTATTCTCGATGAAGAACACATTCCTATCGCGGAAGCATGTAATGAAATTGAAATAAACGATGACCAAGATCTTTTGGAATGGATGGAAGGCTTTCCATGTTATGGCATATCTATTTGTGAAGGGGAGTCCGAAGAGGTAGAAACTCTTTGGCTTGGAGAACCGGCCATGGACTAGGGGAGGGGAAAGAAAGGGGTTTGGAAGGATTTGACCCAAGGAAAGGAGAAAAGAGCTCCAGTAGGCGACTTACCGATACCATCCGACATACAGTGGATGAAAGAGCTTTCACCTTCATGGATGCAAGAAAAGGAATAAAAAATCAACATAGAGGAATCTCCGGCCTATCCACAACGCATTTTTGAAGATCAAAACGAACAATCAACCATGACATCTCAACCCGTAAGACAAGTCAATCTTGGAAACGACAACCAATCTTACTAGCAACATGGCTTTGGGATCATCCCTCCTTGCTCCATCAGGTAACCACTTTCATGCAAAATTTCAAGGATATGTTTGCATGGAGTGACCATGACTTAGAGGGGATTCCTGTTCATCTTGGAGAGCAGTCTATTCCCCTAATTCATGATGCGAAGCCAGTAAGAGGAAGCATTTATCGACTGAATCCAAAGTATGCAGAAACAATCAAAAAAGAAATAGAAAAGCTAGAGGAAGCAAGGATCATTGTCCTAGTGGAGCATTCTGAATGGTTATCATCGATGGTAATAGTCCAAAAGAAGCAATCCAACAAGATACGTGTTTGTGTCGATTTTTCGGGCTCTCAACAAGGTTACGATTCCCGATGGGTTTCCAACCCCATTTTAAGAACAAGTTTTGGAAGATGTGGCTGGTCATGTTTTATACAGTTTCATGGATGGATTTCGCGGATACAACCAAGTGTTCATCCATCCAAAGAACGAAGCGAAAACTGCATTTGTAACTCCATGGGGTACGAATGTATATACTAAGATGGCTTTTGGATTATGCAATGCTCCTTCCTCTTTCAATCGAGTGGTTTACGAAATCTTCCGATCATTGTTGCCAAAATTCTTGAGAATCTTTATGGACGACTTCTCCACCTTTTCAGGCACTGGATGTTCTACTCCAGTGGAAAACTTCACTGATCATCTTTGTCAATTGGAACAGGTTTTTAGTGCTTGCAGAGAAGCCAAATTGAAACTCAATCCAAACAAATGTCACTTTTTGCTGAAAGAAGGAACACTCTTCGGTCACATAGTCTTAGCAAAAGGGATGGCTCCTGATCCTGATCCAGCAGGAACACTCTTGGGTCACATAGTCTCAGCAAAAGGTATGGCTCCCAATCCTGACAAAATCAAAGCAATACTTCATATGCAATACTTCATATGCACAAACCAATTAATGCAAAAGAAATCCAGAGTTTTTTATGACATACCGGCTATCACTGCAAGTTCATAAAAATGTATGCTGAGATAGCTAAGCCCCTCTCTAGGCTCGTTAGCAAAATGGTACCCTTTCAGTGGACTGAAGTCGAAGACAATGCATTCACCCTTCTAAAAACCAAACTTATCAGTGCACCTATTTTAGTAGAACATAAACTTGACCGACCCATTTACTATGCTAGCAGAATTTTAACCAAAGCAGAGCGTAACTATAGTACTACTGAAAGAGAAGCACTCGCTATTGTTTTTGCCCTCAAGAAGTTCCGTCATTATTTGTTGGGAATTCACTTCAGAGTCATCACCGACCATCAGGCAATCAAATATTTGCTAAACAAGCCGAACATCTATGGAAGAGTGTGGAGGTGGCTACTATTATTCCAAGAATTCAACTTCGAACTAGTTCAACGACCTGGGAAGCACCATGTGATGGAAGATCACCTTTTAAGGATTAAAGGACATCCGGAACCAGTTACGGGCATAGAAGACAACCTCCTAGGTCAATCTTTATTTCAAGTAAGCACTTACCCTATTTGGTACCAGGATGTTCATCATTTGTTAACCACGGGGACCTTCCCATCTAATTTCACACCACTCGAACGAAGAAGATTGCTCCTAAAAAGTAAGAATTTTTCAATCGTTCAGAATACTCTTTTCCGAGTAGGATATGATGGGATCTATAGGAGATGAGTCCTACCACATGAAGTACAACTAATACTAGAAGAAGCCCATGGAGGAATAGCTGCATGCCATTATCCAGGTCACCTAACAACACATCGGATTTTACATGGAGGATTATGGTGGCCCTATCTTTTTCGAGATGCAACAGAATATGCAAAGACATGCGACACTTGCCAACGTTGTGTACCAAAACCAAGTAAGCTCAACAACCAACCCTTGCAAATTTTTTTATCATGGAGACAATTTGATAAATGGGGATTAGATTTTGTGGGGCCAATCTATCCCATCACTTCTCCCTCGAATGTGAAGTACTTGTTGGTGGCCACTGATTATGCCACCAAATGGGCTGAAGTTTTGGCGACAAAAGATTGCACTTCTCATACGGTAGCCTCTTTCTTGTATGAAAATATTTTCTGAGGTATGGTTGTCCAATTGAAGTTACAAGTGACCAAGGATCTCATTTTATCAACAAAACCCTAACTGAAATATTTATGAAGTACAAAATTTTCCACAAAAAATCATGTGCATATTACCCACGAGCCAATGGTCAAGCGGAAAGCATCAACAAGGTACTCATCTCGCTCTTGAGGAAAATGTGCTATCTCCATCCCTTGACATGAGCCACTACCTACCTAGGTGTGGTATGGGCATACAGGACGGCATTCAAGGTAACCACAAAACATACTCCCTTCCAATTAGTATATGGTCTTGAAGCAATAGCTCCATTAGAATTTCTAAACGGATCAAGCAGAGTGGGACAGCCAAGGATTGATAATTTGCAAGTCATGAGTAACATCAATATGAACAGATTACATCAACGGGAGGAAAAGAGAACAATAGTAGATTCAACTCTCGAGAAAGAGCAGATGAAGCAGAAAGCATGGCACGATAGGAATCTGTGGAAGACAAAGATCAATGTAGGATCGTTGGTCCTGTTATATCAACCAAGCTTGTACAACAAGAAAGAAAAGAAGTTGTCCACCGGATGGACAGGTCCTTTCAAGGTAAGAGAGATCCTTCCCCAAGGTGCGGTATGTCTCTCCACTCTTGAAGGAACCCAAATTCATTTGGTGAACTGGTCTCGTCTCAAACCTCACCAACTTTCCCACTAAACCCGTTGAAGACAATTGTATCGCCATTGTACATATTGTAGTACTATGTAACCAACTATCTTGATGGGAATAAGTAGATTATGCCTTGCCATTCAAAAACAAAGAAAAACACAAAAAAAGATTTGACCGAAAACTCCACTTAAAAGTCGATTTTTCTTGGTCTAAACTTTTTAGTCAATTTGTCTTTAGTCAAATTTTTAGTCTAAATTTTTGTTTAGTCGACTTTTGTTTAAGTTTTAGTCAAATTTTTTTTAGTCAAAATTTTTTAATCGATTTTTTTTTAGTCTAAACTTTTTAGTCGATTTTTTTAGTCAAAACTTTGGTTTAAGTTTTAGTCAAATTTTTTTTTAGTCAAAATTTTTGAGTCGATTTAGGTTGTTTTTTTTCAGTCTAATTGTTTTAGTCGATTTGGGTTTAAATTTTAGTCAAATTTTTTTTAGTCAAATTTTTCTTAGTCGACTTGTTTTGGTCTAAATTTTGGGGTCTAGTTAGGTTACTTTTTGGTCATTTCTTTTAAACAACTTTTGAGTCGACTTTTTGCAAGAATTGAGCCGATTTTTTTGAGTCCATTGTGGGGGGCAGCGTGCAATGAAATCTCTTTCTCCAAGAGCTAAAGTTCAGCCCCAACCGGAACGTTACCATTCGATGATGACAACTTCAAGGATGAGATGAGCAGCAAGTCGGTTGTTTTGGATTTCTTCTTAGTAGACTAAGCAGGCAAAGTCAATCGGCAGCAGCAGCTAATGGCAGTCACTTTAATTTGTCATCATTGAGGAATCGTTTAGTGTGCTTTAATTTGTCATCACTGAGGAATCATTCAGCTGTGAATTACCTACTATGTATTTCCTCCATCTCCTCCTCTTTCCGGCTAATGAGCTGCACCATCAATGGGCAATTATGGTACATCATAGCAGGACATATTCAAATCGAGCAACAAAACCAACCATTGATATGAAGAAAGAAAGAAGAAAAAAAAAAAAAAGAAAAGAGAAGAAGAAGAAGAAAAAAAAAGGTCTTATTTTTCTCCGAGAACGGAGAATGTCTAAGTGGTGGGCAACCTGTATCGGGGTATTCTGATATGCCCTTAAAATAATGTATTTTATGTTTTGCTTTTCAAGATGCAGAAGCCAAGTACAAGGCAAGTTATCTCAATTTCAAGCAAGAGAAGTAGAAGAAGCGAAGAGCAAGAAAATGGAGAAGAGGGGATATAGCTCATGAGTTCATGAAGAAGGAAGAATTCCCAATTTCCTACTTCAATAATTTCCCATTTCACCTATTTTCCCAAGTTGCCTATTTTCCCATTTCACCTATTTTCCCAAATTGCCTAATTTCCCATTTCACCTATTTCCCAAGTTTCCTATTTTCCCATGTCACCTATTTTCCCAAGTTGCCCAATTTCCCCATTCACCATTTTCCTAAGTTGCCTATTTTCCCATTTCACCAATTTTCTAAGTTGCCTAATTTCCCAAGTTGCCTAATTTCCCATTTCACCAATTTCCTAAGTTTCCTATTTTCCCATTTCACCAATTTCTTAAGTTCTCTAATTTTCCCAGTTCACCAATTCTCTAAGTAGTCTAAATTCCTAAGTTCACCAATTTCTCAAAGTAGTCTATTTTTTTAAAGTCAACTTTTACAAGTTAGTCGACTTACTCAAAAGTTCACCATTTTTATGAAGTTAGTCTACTTCTTTCAAAAGTAGTCTATTTTTTAAGAAAATGGTTACTTTTGGACTACGACAAAAATTGGAGGAGCTTAGAACGCAAAAAGAGGTAAAAACATCGATTTGATGCACCTTATGTAAGAAATAAGGACATTCTTCTCAAGATTGTTCGGAGAGGTTGGTGTGTCAATTTTGTGGAAAACAAGGCCATGAAGCAAGGGATTGCTATTTTCTCAAGGGGATGCAAGCGAATTGGGTGTCACCAAGTGTATCTGTACATCAGCCCCTATTACCAACTCCAAGATTTCAAGTCGAAAGCATGTATACCACTCCTCCGGTAAACTCCTCTAACGAAAGAAAACCTCCATTTAGAAGACTAGCTCGTCCTATCATGTGCTATAGATGTGGCGAATATGGGCATTTTCAAGGAAAATGCTCCCTCCCAGAAGGGTCTCCACCTTGCAGGTTTTGCTCGGATACAATGGATCATTATTCAAAGGACTTTCCAAAGCAGAAGGCTTCTACAAGTGGATCAGCTCCATCCTACCAAGTCAATGTTATCTCTGAAGGGAAAGCAACCAACAATTCATTCAAGTAAGAGAGAAGAGAGCAACACACTCAATTATCCAGGTATCCAATCTTCTCCTGTACACTCACAGTGGCACTCATCTCAGAAAGAGGACCCGAATATGTGTAATGCCCCTGGGCAATGTGGACGAAATTTTTCACCTAAAGAAGTTGACTCATTTTTTAAAAATGGTCAAGTTCATGAAGTCGACTTAAAAGCTGGGCAAGTGACTAAAAAATTTGACCAACTTTGTAAAAATGACCACGTTCATAAAGTAGACCAATTTTTGGAAAATGGTCAACTTGAAGTTGCCCAAACTTTTAAAAATAGTCTACTTAAAAATGGTCAAATTTTTGAAGTCGACTTATTTTCTCATGATAACCCAATTCAGGAAAATAGACGATTTTTTGAAATCGACTCCTTTGGCCAGATTCATGCCACTCCACTAAGTGATCTTGGTCAACTTCATGGAGATGTTTTCCTGCACAATCATGGACCAGAAAAAGAAACCCCAAGCTATGCTCCAGAGTTAAAACCTTATTCACAACAGAGAGAAGAAGGAAATCAAGAACTTAAGGCAAACCCATCTTTCAGCTCAAGTCGAGAAGCTAGAGTGGTGGCGTTGCAAGAAATGGATCAAGAACAAGGGGTGCAGACTAGAGCCCAGAAAAGGAAAGCGGAAGCAAGGGTCCTCCAAGAAAAAGACTCAGGTACGAAAAATTTTGAAGTTTTGCAGGAAATAGACAAGGTTTTTGGAGAGACGATGAGGGAACTCCATTCATCTAACAAGCCTCCTCTACCTCCGCCAATACCATCCATCATCAAAACTGAAGAAATATTAAAGAACACCTTTCAGCAGGTATCATTGTATGATCTATTAAGACTGGATGAAAGATTTAGAAGTGAAGTTATAGGGATCATAGAGACATTGTCTCCTTCGACAATGCCTGCAATAAGTGGTGGGCACACTCCAACGAACTTGATGAAAGCTTCAATTTCCGAGAACTTCACAAAGGTATCAACCAACTCTCTAACCGACTTCAGGAGTCCATGTCTGTCAGTCACTATATATGGAATAACTATAAATGGAGTAATAATCGATGATGGTTCAGGCATAAATCTCATGCCAGATTTTACCCTCAAATCACTTGGACTCCAACTTTCAGGTGAAGCAAAGTTCACAATAACCTTGGCTGACCAGAGTCGAGTTAAACCTCTTGGTATTGTAGAAAAGGTACCGGTAGAGATGGATGGGCTGACATTCTTTTTAGATTTTGTGGTGTTAAATCTACCGCAGGTCAATGGAGGCTTTCCTCTACTCATAGGGAGGCCGTGGCTAAGGCACATCCAAGCCATGCATGGTTGGGGAAATGATACTATTTTAGTTACCCTGCCGAGGCAAATACAGAAACAAGTACATTTAGATCGAGAAGGATCTCATGAAGGTAATGCTCATTCTTTCACTATTCTCGAAGAACAACACATTCCTATCGCGGAAGCATGTAATGAAATTGAAATAATCGATGACCAAGATCTTTTGGAATGGATGGAAGCCTTTCCATGTTATGGCATATCTATTTATGAAGGGGAGTCCGAAGAGGTAGAAACTCTTGGGCTTGGAGAACCGGCCATGGACTTGAGGAGGGGAAAGAAAGGAGTTGGGAAGGATTTGACTCAAGGAAAGGAGAAAAGAGCTCCAGTAGGCGACTTACCGATACCATCCGACATACAGTGGATGAAAGAGCTTTCACCTTCATGGATGCAAGAAAAGGAATAAAAAATTAACATAGAGGAACCTCCAGGCTATCCACAACGCATTTTTGAAGATCAAAACGAACAATCAGCTATGACATCTCCATCAGGTAACCACTTTCATGCAAAATTTCAAGGATGTGTTTGCATGGAGTTACCATGACTTAGAGGGAATTCCTGTTCATATTGGAGAGCATTCTATTCCCCTAATTCATGATGCGAAGCTAGTAAGAGGAAGGATTTATCGACTGAATCCAAAGTATGCAGAAGCTGTCAAAAACGAAATAGAAAAGCCAGAGGAACAAGGATCATTGTCCCAGTGGAGCATTCTGAATGGTTATCATCAATGGTAATAGTTCAAAAGAAGCAATCCAACAAGATACGTGTTTGTGTTGATTTTCGGGCTCTCAACAAGGTTACGATTCCCGATGGGTTTCCAACCCCATTTTCAGAACAAGTTTTGGAAGATGTGGCTGGTCATGTTTTATACAATTTCATGGATGGATTTAGCAGATACAACCAAGTGTTCATCCATCCAAAGGACCAAGCGAAAACTGCATTTGTAACTCCATGGGGTACGTATGTATATACTAAGATGGCTTTTGTATTATGCAATGCTCCTGCCCCTTTCAATCGAGTGCTTTACTCAATCTTCCGATTATTGTTGCTAAAATTCTTGAGAATCTTTATGGACAACTTCTCCACCTTTTCAGGCACTTGATGTTCTACTCCAGTGGAAAACTTCACTAATCATCTTTGTCAATTGGAACAGGTTTTTAGTGCTTGCAGAGAAGCCAAATTGAAACTCAATCCAAACAAATGTCACTTTTTGGTGATAGAAGGAACACTCTTGGGTCACATAGTCTATGTAAAAGGTATGGCTTTCGATACTGACAAAATCAAAGCAATACTTCATATGCCCAAACCGATTAATGCAAAAGAAATCAAGAGTTTTTTAGGACATATCGGCTATTAGTGCAAGTTCATAAAAATGTATGCTGAGATAACTAAGCCCCTCTCTAGGCTCGTTAGCAAAATGGTACCCTTTCAGTGGACTGAAAGTCGAAGACAATGCATTCACCCTTCTAAAAACCAAACTTATCAGTGCACCTATTTTAGTAGCACCAGATTGGAATGCTACCTTCCACGTTCATGTGGATGCAAGTTCTATAGGGATAGGAGCCATACTCACACAACCTAGCAAAGAACATAAACTTGACCGACCCATTTACTATGCTAGAAGAATTTTAACCAAAGCAGAGCGCAACTATAGTACTACTGAAAGAGAAGCACTTGCTATTGATTTTGCCCTCAAGAAGTTCCGTCATTATTTGTTGGGAATTCACTTCACAGTCATCACCGACCATCAGGCAATCAAATATTTGCTAAACAAGCCGAACATTTATGGAAGAGTGTGGAGGTGGGTACTATTATTCCAAGAATTCAATTTCGAACTAGTTCAATGACCTTGGAAGCACCATGTGATGGAAGATCACCTTTCAAGGATTAAAGGACATCCGGAACCAGTTACGGGCATAGAAGAGAACCTCCCATATCAATCTTTATTTCAAGTAAGCACTTACCCTACTTGGTACCAGGATGTTCATCATTTGTTAACCACGGGAACCTGCCCACCTAATCTTACACCACTCGAACGAAGAAGATTGCTCCTAAAAAGTAAGAATTTTTCAATCGTTCAAAATACTCTTTTCCGAGTAGGATATGATGGGATCTATAGGAGATGTGTCCTACCACATGAAGTATAACTAATACTAGAAGAAGCACATGGAGGAATAGCTGCAAGTCACATAACAGCCATTATCCAGGTCACATAACAGCACATCGGATTTTACGTGGAGGATTATGGTGGCCCTATCTTTTTCGAGATGCAACAGAATATGCAAAGACATGCGACACTTGCCAACGTTGTGCACCAAAACCAAGTAAGCTAAACAACCAACCCTTGCAAATTTCTTTATCATGGAGACCATTTGAAAAATGGGGATTAGATTTTATGGGTCCAATCTCTCCCATCACTTCTCCCTCGAATGTGAAGTACTTGTTGGTGGCCATTGATTACGCCACCAAATGGGCAGAAGTTCTGGCGACAAAAGATTGCACTTTTCATACGGTAGCCTCTTTCTTGTATGAAAATATTTTCTGCAGGTATGGCTGTCCAATTGAAGTTACAAGTGACCAAGGATCTCATTTTATCAACAAAACCCTAACTGAAATATTTATGAAGTACAAAATTTTCCACAAAAAATCATGTGCATATTACCCACGAGCCAATGGTCAAGCAGAAAGCACCAACAAGGTACTCATCTCGCTCTTGAGGAAAATGTGCTATCTCCATCCCTTGACATGGGGTACTACCTACCTAGGTGTGGTATCGGCATACAGGACGGCATTCAAGGTAACCACGAAACATACTCCCTTCCAATTAGTATATGGTCTTGAAGCAATAGCTCCATTAGAATTTCTAAAAGGATCAAGCAGAGTGGGACAGCCAAGGATTGGTAATTTGCAAGTCATGAGTAACATCAATATGAACAGATTACATCAACTGGAGGAAAAGAGAACAATAGCAGATTCAACTCGCAAGAAAGAGAAGATGAAGCGAAAAGCATGGCACGACAGGAATTTGAGAAGGATCGTTGGTCCTACTATATCAACCAAGCTTGTACAACAATAAAGAAAAGAAGTTGTCCATCGGATGGACAGGTCCTTACAAGGTAATAGAGATCCTTCCCCAAGGTGCGGTACGTCTCTCCACTCTTGAAGGAACCCAAATTCCTTTGGTGAACCGGTCTCGTCTCAAACCTCACCAACTTTCCCACCAAACCCGTTGAAGACAATTGTATCACCATTGTACATATTGTAGTACTATGTAACCAACTATCTTGATGGGAATAAGTAGATTATGCCTTGCCATTCAAAAACAAAGAAAAACACAAAAAAAGTGTTGACCGAAAACTCCACCAAAAAGTCGATTTTTCTTGTCTAAATTTTTTGGATCTAAACTTTTTAGTCAATTTGTTTTTAGTCAAATTTTTAGTCTAAATTTTTGTTTAGTCGACTTTGGTTTAAGGTTTAGTCAAATTTTTTTTAGTAAAAACTAAATTTTCCAGATCTCCTTATGGTCTAAATTTTCAGCCACTTGCACGCGCCGAATACCAGAATTTGGAAGATACTGACGGCGCAAGAAAAGTGGACCAAGAAGGAAGCTTCCAGAGTACCAAAATTGTCAGAGAGCCTGCCAAAGAAGAAACTAATTTTGTCCCCTTTTGCTATTCTTTACTTCCAGAAAAACTATATAAGTAGACCTTTCCATCAACAAAGAACAAGCTCAGAGAGAGACTCGAGGAAGGAATGCACTCCTACAGCTTTGCCTTCTCTTTGTGTGTAGAGCTCTTAGCTTACCACTAGTGCTCCACGTGGTAGAATTAGGATCAGCTAGCTTGGCACTCTGAGTGAGTAGTGGGTAAGCAGTGATTGGCCAATCTTCTCTTGAGCAGCTAGTTGGAAAACTAGATTTTGAGCATGTATGTTTAGGGAACCGAAGACCAGCACTTAGAATGAAGGTTAGAATGAAGGTGTATGCTTATGTCTCCTACCGATTGCCCAAAGTTTGTATAACCCTCTTTTGAGCTGTTTGTACTCCTAATTTCAGCTTCTTTCTCTTATTTCATTGTGTCATTGTATATGCTATTCTTCCTTCCCTATTGAGTCATCAAATTGCAACCCACAATGCATATTGCACTTAAGAGGACACACCACATCGAGCATATAGATCAAGAAATTGATCTACATACGCAAATGAAATTCATGTTCTTCCAAACTTTTACTATAAATGAGCAGATCATCTACAAAATCAACCACAAACTGACCAATAAAAGGACGGAAAATATCATTCATGAGCATCATAAAAGTAGCTGGAGCATTAGTTAAACCAAAAGCCATTACAAGATACTCATAATGACCAAATCTAGTACGACAAGCTATTTTATGTACATCATCATCCTTGACTCTTATTTGATGATAACAACTTTTTAAGTCTATTTTACTATATACAATAGAAGCTCCTAGTGCATCCAGAATCATCAATGCGAGGCATTGGATAGCTGTGTTTTATTGTAACTTTATTTAATGCTCTAAAGTCTATACACATCCTGAAAGATCCGTCCTTTTTGCGAACCAAAAGCACTGGGGCTGCAAAAGGTGAATAACTGGATGTGTTGAGTCCTTTGTCAAGATATTCCTCGACAATACGACGTACTTTTGCCTCCTCTTGCAGACTCATTCGATACGGCTGTTTGGCCAGTGGATGAGCTCCTGGTACTAGCTCAATCCTATGCTCCACTTTTCTGCGAGGCGGAAGACCTAAAGGTAACTCTGAAAAAAACAAGTGTTGGAATTCAATTTTCATTCTAGAAGCTAGCTGAGCCTCCATACTAGTTTGAATCTGTAAACTTAAAACAACTTATGCTCAAAATATAAGAAATACAAATACTTACACTCTGCTTTTACCATCGCAGAGGTAGATGTTCATCTGTACACCTTGACGTCCGGCTCTCCATGGATGATAATGCGGCGAACATTATGATTGAATTGATATATGTGAGTCTGAAAATCAATAGTTGGCTTCTTACTTGCATGCCACTGTTTACTGAGAACAAGATCAAATCTAGCCAACCTGGTGATCCCAAAATCTAGCTTATCTCTATAAGTCTGTATCTGGATTGGTAATGCGACAACTCGTCGATCGTAGGGCTCAGATCCCTTCCCATCTGCCAACTCTACTCTGTAGGTGTATGCATATGGAGTAGTCTTCAACTTTAATTTCTTGACTAAAGAAGAGTTAATAACGTTATGTGTGGATCTTGTATCAAATAGAACTTTAACGAGATGTCCATGAACTTCCCCACTCATGACAACCAACTCGGTGTCTGGAAACTGATACCCTTTTTGAGCTACTGGGATAACACCACATCTGGAACATTCTTAACCTTCTTAGTGACTGTTATATTTAAGATGGGTTGTTTATCTTTAGATGGAGGATCCATCTCAGTGTCTGTAGCTAGAAGATCGAAATCCGAAGGAGATGATGGAGTGGATGGCGAGGACCTCTCCATCACCATCGCTACAAATATCTTCTTCTTTTTCTTAGGACACATCTTGTAAGCATGCCGACCTAGGCATTTATAACAAAGACCCTCACGGCGAGCCTTTTCTTTCTGTTACTGTGTCAAACTGGATCTCTGAAAAGCTCTATCTGCCATGGATGCACTTACTTTTCTCTTCCCACGGCTCGAAGTCTGAATGATATTCATATGTCTGTTAGATGCTGGAACTCAAGCTAAAGGCTTCTTGAATCTTGCCTAAGTATTCTTTTGTCCAGAAGGTTGCAATTGAGAGCGTCACCCATCCTCCAACACCAAAGCAAGTTCTACTGCCTCATTTAGGGTGTGGCAGCGCTCCTTGCGTACGAGTGGACTCAACGTCTCCCTAAGCCCAAGAATAAATTTATGCACCTGAAGAAAATCAAGCACCTGATTTGGAATCTTCAATAAGATTTCCCTATATTTTTCTGCATATTCTTGCACTGAAAGCTGTCTTTGCTGTAGGAAAAACCATGCATCTAGAGCCTTGGTACGCTCATCTGGAGGAACAAAATTATTGTAAAATATAACTTCAAATTCTTTCTAAGTGGTCGGTTCTATCTTATATTGCTCTATTTTCTTCCACCACCGATGAGCAACATCCATCAAACTGTAAGTGGCATGCTGTGTTTTCTATTTTTCATCCTCAATATTACAAAGCCGAAAACACTATTCCCACTTATCCATTGCTCCATCGTATCTGCCGCCGTGGTACTTAGGTGGATTTAAATCTTTCACTTGCCATATGACATCTCTCCTAGAAGAAGCCCCCACATTTGTCAATGGTATTTGTGAACTAGATGGTTCAGCAGATGGAACTTCCACCTACATAGGTGTGTCTATGGGTGGCACCTCTGGTTTGTTAATTGCTTGGAGGATCTTCTGAAGGGTATCCTCCATGCCTCTAACTTTAGCATTGAGATTCTTAATCTCCGTAGTATAAGATCGCTCAAGCTCGACCTCTTCCATGGGAGTTACAACCTCATCGGGATTCATTTTAAAAAGCAAAACCACAACTAATAAGTCATGTGAATGCAAAAGGTAATACCAAACTAATGATATTCCTAATCGATGGGTCACTCGTGTAAAATATGAATTACAAGATTTACTCTAAATCCTCTCTCAATCCCATACATTGATCACACAACAAAACCCAAGTCCTATACAAGTCTACATGATGATAATACAAGCAATGGCAAATTCCTAAAATACATCCGGCGATAAGTGCCAAGTATAAGCTATACAAACTAATTAATTTCCAAAAATGCTAATAAATGTTCCTATACAAATTATCAATCTATTACATGTTAAATTCAAGTGATTTTTCTCTAAAAGTTACAATTTAAAGTCTTTGATAACTTCCTCTAACTTCTTATGTCAAAAAGTGAAGTACTTGCAAAAAGACCACAACATTAGAAATACTTAAATATATCAAAAAATAATGATTTTTGATATACACATAGCCCTAGAAGTTAGTTTTCACCTCCAAGTGAAATCAAATGAATTGGATCTATGGTCATGAATTTATGACCAAAACTCTGCAAACCTATACCTATGTACAGGAGGTCCTGGGAGTGAGACATAGCTCCCACGATCCACTAAGTAGACCTATCAAATGAAATCCAAATTTAGTGAAATTTGGGTCATCCGAAAGCTTATCTAAGCATCTATTTGTACACCAAGTTTCACTTGAACATCACTCTCCAACTGAGAGAAACAAGCAAAATAGTGTGCAACACTTGCACATTTTGCACTACTCAAAAATTAGACTAGAGGAAAGATTATAATCATAGACTCCCCAAATGAATCCCAAATGACTTCAATTTGCTGAGCACTAAGATAGCACAGCTTGCAAACATGTCCAAAAGAGTTTACCCTAATTGGACATTCCATGAAAGAGAAATGGCATAATCACCAGACCTCTAAGTCTTCACCAGAGGGACCAGAGAGATAAAATAGCCTTTACACACTTCAACACGTATTCAAATCATATGAAATTTATACATGTCTATTGGAACACCATGCTGCAGCACATATCCAAATTTCATATCATTTGGACAAGTGAGGTGAGAGAAGCACCCAAGTTTCTGCACACCTGCAACAAATTGCCAGAGAGAATTCCCTGCACAATGACCAGAGAGAATTTCATTTTTCTCTTAACTCATAACTCCAAATGTAATGAAATTTGGAGGAACAAAAGTACAATAGGTAAGCTTTAAAACCTAATAAAAAACTCTCGAAATGGATATTTCCACAAAGGGATATGACTCTGACAAGACACCCCTGTCAATTCAGAGGGTGTTCCAAGAAACAACAGCTCTGAAGTATTGGAATCCTTTGGCCTACTAAAATAACTCCAAAAAACATAAAAAATGGTGAGTAGGTTAACAACTATATCAGGTACCCTTATACAAATTTTCATGGCAATTGGAGCTTCCTACATGACTTTATGATTAACACAACATGCAATAGTACCATTTCAAGTTGCACAAACAACAAATTAAAGATACTTTCATGCTTTTTGCTATGCATTTGAGTTAACTCACCTACTAAAACCATATAATGAAGTGATATGCATAAATATGGTTTCATGAGTAAAAAAAAGATTCATGTGCAACAAATCATTCATCATGAATTTATTTATTTACAATAAGCAAATTATGCATTGGTTCTAGTTCTAACGAAACACACATAGAAAATTCTAAATACTTAAATCAATAGAACTATATGTATGTATATATATATATATATATATATATATATATATATATATATATATATATATATATATATATATATATATATATATATATATATATATATATATATATATATATATATATATTGATTATTAGGACAAATTATTTGGTGAGTGCATGCAAATTGATGTCCATAAATTACTAAAATCATATTTTCTTTTTTTTCAATGCATACATCCACTCGTTCTCTTGTAAACAACTAGTTGTAATACTAATTGTATCTTTTAATTCATACAACTAAATTTTAATGAAAAGAATAATAATAAATGCATTAATGAACTTCCATGTACAATTGAATATTCACTCTTTATTCAATCCATAAACTCATTCAACAAAATCAATCAATGAAGAATTTTAACATCTAATGTATCCTAATAGAGTAGCTATGAACAACAATCTCTTCCTTTCTTCTAGTTCATTTTCTATAAAAAATTTAAGATTTGATATGCTTTTTATGATCCTAAATGAAGATAAATATGAGGGAAATTATCTCCTATGAAAAGAAACCATGTCCAAAAACATTTATGAAAGAAATAAGAAATCATTCATGCCTAAAGAGTCCCTCACGATACTATTCAGTCAACTTCCAAGCTCTGTACAAATGGTCATATCTACTCAAAGTCTATCAAATAACCTATCATTGGAAGAAGCAAGGAATCTATAGGATTTTGAATTTTTGAATTTGGATATTCCTAGCTCAAGATATGGCCATTTTGGTGCACCTAGGTAGGTATTTCAAAGGTCAAAATCAGAGGAAAAAAAAATCTATCGACTATTTCTCTCTTTCTCACCTTGTCGAGGCGGCGGCAGCGCGCATAGCTACATCAAGGATGTGTGGTGGAGTGAGTAAGGCATATGCCTTCTACTGAGAGGTCTGGGATTCAATTCCTCCAAGCTCTACCCTGCATATCCTTCGGTATAAGGAAGAAAAGAAGTATATACTTACCTCTTGCACAAGAAGAGCCGACGGCGACAACTTCTTTTTGCCCAAATGCTCAGGTCTGCCCGCGTCCCCAAGACAGCCACTCCCCAACCTTTCCTCTAATTTCCCACGCGAAAAAGCTCCTCCGACTCCACGCGAGCTCCACGATTTCTCTTTCGAAACTTGCCTTCCAAGAAACTCTCCAGAAGGTGATGAGATGGCTCTCTCTCAACGACTTTCTCCCTCTCTTACTCTGGCTCTGATACCAAATGAAAGATCCCAATTAGCTACCTGCCACTCTCCTCCCAACCTTAAATAGCCCTTGCCCTTGGCACCTCTAGAATCTTCTCTAAGGTCCAAACACTCCTCATATGGCCACTCTGAGGAGATGGAATAACCTCGAAGATCCGTGCTAGAGCCTTGGCTCCCCCGAGCTATGGTCCTTGACCTAGCTAGGGCTAGGGTCCTCAACGAAATGTAGGTAGACCAATGGTAGACCATGGAGGTCTAAATAAATCTAACACTCATTGGCCATTGGGACCGAGAGCCCTACGGCGGCAACCCGGGGAAAAGAGGCTGGGGTGTCTGCAGGACTAGCGGCGGTGCGGCGACGGCACGACGGTGGTGTGGCGATGACACGACGGCGGCACGGCAAGGGGGGGCGGGGGCACTTGCCTTGAGGGGGGGAGGGGGGGCACTTGCCTTGAGGGGGGGAGAGGGGGGGGGGCACTTGCCTTGAGGTTGGGGGGGAGGCACTTGCCTTGAGGGGGGGAGGAGGGGAGGGAGGAAGGGGAAAAGGGGGGGGGGGGGAGAGGGGGGCCAAGGGGGTGGCCCTTGCTTGAAGGGGAGGGGCAAGGGGGTGGCCCTTGCTTGAGAGGGTGGGAGGGAGGGTGAAGGAGCTCCCGTGACATCAAAGAACTTCTCAAGGATGGGCCCGGGACGTTAGATGATGCTGCAAGCACTAGTGTGATAGTCCGCCCGTCCAAAGGCTTCCGTTAGGGTCGTTGCTCTGATGCCACTTGAGACGTTCAACCAAAGCATGCACGAAATTGGACATGGGACACTAAGGTGATTGCCAAAGAATACATTTTTATATTATGTTCGCAACGCGCTTTACACGGGACGGCAATGGGAGCTTGGCATGAGGAGTGCTAGTACCCGTCATAGTTGCGCACAATTAGGCGTTGTAGGGCATACCCCCCAAGCACTGAAATGCCTTGGATAGAAAATCAAGGGCTGTGAGTGAGTGAGTGAGTGAGTGAGTGAGTGAGTGAGTGAGTGAGTGAGTGAGTGAGTGAGTGAGTGAGTGAGTGAGTGAGTGAGTGAGTGAGTGAGTGAGTGAGTGAGTGAGGGAGGGAGGGAGGGAGGGAGGGAGGGAGGGAGGGAGGGAGGGAGGGAGGGAGGGAGGGAGGGAGGGAGGGAGGGAGGGAGGGAGGGAGGGAGGGAGGGAGGGAGGGAGGGAGGGAGGGAGGGAGGGAGAGAGAGAGAGAGAGAGAGAGAGAGAGAGAGAGAGAGAAGAAAGAAAGTCATATTAACGTCTTCTGGAGGCCAAACTTGGCCTATGAGACAAAAACCATGTACAAGTGTAGTAACCCTGTGTAGAAGATAAAATGAAATAAAATCATACACAGCTGGAGTGACTCCTCTATATGGAACTGTGCTCGTAGGTCTAAGTATGTTGGGCATCTGATAACAAAATACTCCTCACTCTCTACCTTTGCCTGGCATACTGGGCACCACCTCTCCTCACGGGGGACTCCCCTGGACCGACCCCTCTCAATCTCGAGCTGATGTGATGAAACCCGGAGCTGCCCAATGACGACTCGTAGGTGGTGGGGAAGGTATGTCTGCATGTATCTTGGAATCTCGATGAAGCCCGCGTCCGATATATGTAAAAAATGCTCGCGGTAATAGAGCATTTTCGGTGACAATGTATCCCTAGGGCTCATGCATGTCCTCTGTATGTATGTATGCCATATCTCCTGACGAATGACCCTATTCCTCTCTTGATGAGAGAGCGAGTAGGTGTGTGCATGTGAGTCGTACTGCAGTGGTGGTAGCCTGTTTATGTCAAAGCCATGGTGGGCCAGCCAGTCTCTTGTCTGTGCATACCATGAGGAGGTGTCGCCTGCTAATGCCATATCACGTGATGCCTGGAAAGCCTGATAAGCAATGCGCTCTGTATCCATGCTCAGAAGTCTGTGTAATAGGCATATTGTCTGGAATAGTGCCTCAACTAGCATCGGTGGTGCAGCGAGCTCTGCTCTAATGATATCATGTGGTACTGAAGGCTTGTTGCGGATAAGTCTGGCAATCATGAGGATCTGTGGCCTCTCTAATGCTGTCCATACTGATGTAGCTAATCCCGGTCCCCATATGGCTGCCCCATACATGAGCGCTGGCGTAACCAAAGTGTCAAAGAGCCACCCCTTTGTGCGGGGCTCCTGAAAATATGCCTGGTGGCACTGTCTCTCCATCAAAGCTAGTGCTGCATACCCACGTGTGATGCGGTCACGGGCTGCCTGAGCCATAGAGAAGACCCCTGATGCTGCTGTAAATGTCACCCCCAAGTAAACATATGATCCGACCACCTCGATCGGTCCACACGCTGCTGTGAACAAACTATGTCTGCGTACCTGTGCTGATGTATGAAAGATGATGACCTTGGTTTTGCCAAGGTTCACAGATAACCCTCTGTGTCTGCAAAAGTCATCTAGGCTATGTAGATGATGCTGTAGACCTTCTGAAGACTCTGAAACCAATACAATATCATCAGCGTATAAAAGAATATGGACACTGGACCCGCGTACCTCAATGCCATCTCCCCCCTGTTGCTGTATGAAGTCCACTATCTCATCAATGTAGAGACCAAAGAGGGTGGGTGAAAGAGGGCATCCTTGCTTCACCCCGATAGTGCTAGCAAGTGGATCAGATAAGCCCCGTTGACATCTGACTCTACCAGATACTCTCTCGTATAAGGCGTAGATCCCCCATATCATCTCCTCCGGAGCTCCGATATCAAGTAGGCGTCTGAAGAGTCGATCCCTGGGAACAGTGTCAAATGCTTTGCGGAAGTCCACAAAGCAACAATATAATCTCCTCTTCCTCACCCTTGCCTGGTCGATCAGGCATTTCAGAGTGAAGATGTGGTCAATGGTAGAGTAATCTCGTCTGAAACCTGCCTGTCCTGGAGCCCTGATGCCCTTCCTTTCAGCGAGAGTACTCAACTCTGTCTCTAGTACTGCCCCATATAACTTGGCCAATACAGGGCCAATCATAATCGTCCGGTATGTAGCTGGATCCATAGTATCACCTGACTTATGAATGGGCACTATGGTGTGCTCCAGTCCATGAGTCTGGGAACCCTTCAACCAATGCACGGTTGAAGAGATGGGCAATGAGCGGTGGGAGAGTCGTGCCTCCATAGATGAGGTGCTCTACCTGTAAACCGAAATGATCATGGGCTTGGCCATGCTGCAGCCGGGCAATAGCGCGTCCCACCATAGTGGGTGTGAAGAAGTCAGAGGTAGTAGGACGTGAGCTCTGCGGTCTGAGAATGGGGGGGCTGGTCTAGGATCTCGTATAAGCTCCGTGCATAGCTATGCAAAGTGCTCGGGTCTCGGATAGGTGTCTGCTGTCTCCTCTCTCTCAAATGTCGCCACGCCACTACACTGTCTCGACTCATGAGAAAATGGTAAATATCCCAATACTGTCTCTCCTCCCAATCTCGCCGTTTGCGGCGAGTAAGGCTCTGCATGCGACGCTGTGTCTGTGTGTGTGTAATATCCCCTCTATGCTCTAAAATCCGTAGGTGCTTCCGTAGCTCACGACAATCTGCATCATACCAACGGTTCTAGGGCATGGATCTTGTGCGTGGAGGGTGCATATGTGTGTGGTGTGGGAAGCTGCGGAGAGCTGAGTCCTGTAGGATGGTGGTGATCTGTGATGTAAGTGTGTCCAAAGGTGAGAGTGGATCGAGGGAGAGTAGGCGGGTGTGTAAATGGTGTGCATAAACGTGTGAGAGCTCGTGTGTGAAGTGTATTGTGGTGTGTGTCTCAGTGGGTGAGGGAGGATCTAATGGAATCGGAGATGAGAGTGTGAATGTGATAAATGTGTGGTCAGCACCAAGTGGGCGTCGTCCAATACTAAGTGAAGGGATGAGTGAAGCTCCAGAGGTGGTACCCAAAATGTAGTCGACTGTGCTCTCACCTCCCCCGTGAGGGAAGCAAGTAAATCCGCCCGAACTTGGCCAACGGTTCATCCAGTTATATATAACGAGATGATGTCGGCCGCCTAGCTCGAGTAGATGTCTGCCATAGCCGGTGATGTCCTGACCTGTATCTGCGGATACTTTGCTGGTGCTAATCTCATCCGGGTCTCTGGCCCTCATGAGATATTCCATGTCGTATGCCTCGCACTGATGCGACTGAGTGCGGCCATTGAAGTCCCCCATAAGGAAGACTTCACCTAGTGTGCTGTAATGTAGTATCTCATCTCAAAGCGCTGTGTATGGTGAGTCTCTGTCTCGAATCGGTCCCCCCAGATCTTGTCCTGCGTATCGAGATCCCCCTGGTGGGAAGTAGCATATAGCAATGTAAATCCAGCTCCCCTGTGCTATCTCCATGCGAACCCACATGTATTGTGCCTCCTCATCTCTACCTATAATATGGATCCGGCTCTGTATCTCCTGTCGAAATACGATGGCCACTCCTCCTTACCCTCGCGCTGTACTCTGTCTCGTCGTGGTCCTGAATGCATATTCCCAATGAAAACCTCCAATGTGTGGTAGACATCTCTCTCGGCTCTCGTGTGTCTCTGTGATGCATGCAAAGTCATGTGATGCCAGGATCTCCTCGAGTCTGTTTGGTCGCGTCCACAGTGCCCCGTTGCACACAGAGAGAGAGAGAGAGAGAGAGAGAGAGAGAGAGAGAGAGAGAGAGAGAGAGAGAGAGAGAGAGAGAGAGAGAGAGAGAGAGAGAGAGAGAGAGAGAGAGAGAGAGAGAGAGAGAGAGAGAGAGAGAGAGAGAGAGAGAGAGAGAGAGAGAGAGAGAGAAAGAAAGAAAGAAAGAAAGAAAGTGTTTTTACGTCTATTAGGAGGCCGAACTCGGCCTATGAGACAAATCGATGTACATGGGTGTATCTTCTGTCAATCAGAAAAGATAAAAGTGCTGAAAAGAAACTGGTTAAGCTGATATAGATCTCCGTAGTATGCATGTGGGGATACCCATGAAAATGGTGGGGGGTGTATGGAGTGCGATATCTATGATAGTCTATATGCAAAAGGGTAGTACAACAACCATGAGAATGCATCTAAGACGACTACTAGCTCCATACTGCGCTAGTGGGTGGGTGTAATATGTGATACATAGGTGGAGGTGGAGTCAGGGCCACCCTGATGGCTGCAACGGGATCGGCCATCATCTGGGATCGTCTCTCCTCCATGGCGCGATGGTCACAAGCCTGGATCTCCGCAATCTGGTGTCGGTGAAGCCTCGGGGCCCGATATCCTATAGCACGGGGTCGTCTCCTAGCTCGAGATATCTGAGCCTGCTGAAGAGTCACCCCGCTCGGTGTGTGGGCTGAGGGGGGGAGGGCTGCAGCACGTCGTGGAATAAAGAAGTCAGTGAGCTGACTCTGTCTCCCTCCTGTATGGAGTGCTACAGTAGGCTGGAGTAGGGAATCTCTGTGACTCTGTATCTCTAGTAAGAATCGCCCGAGCTGTCGCTGGTCTCTAGAGTCCATGATCTCTCGGAGGGTGGGCTGCCCTGCAAACAGAGTCTCGTATCTGCCTCTGATGCCATCATATGCGCTACATCTGCATACAAAGTGCTCCTCATCCTCCATCTCTACTCTGCATACTCTGCATATCCGCTCCTCTCTGGGAATGTCTGCGGCTCTGCCCGTCTCAATCTCAAGTCGGTGTGATGAGACTCTCAGTTGGCCAATCGCTACCCTCGAGCTATGAGGCATGTGAGTATCCATGTAGCGTGGTCGCTGGATGAAACCGTCAGCTAGTATGTCTATGAACTGGTCTCGATAGTGCGATAGTCTCGATCCCATGTGTGGTGTGTGCCATGTCTGACTAATGTAGAGCTGCCAGAGATCCTGTCTGAGCACAACATTCCTCTCACGACGAGAGAGGTGGATGTGAGGTGAGTCTGGGTCATACTGAAAAGGCGGCAATCTGTCCATATCAAGTCCATGACTATCAAACCAGACTCTAACCTGAGTGTACCAAGCTCTCTCATATCCTGACTCTGATATCTGTATAGCTGCCTCAAGAGCTCTGTGTGTGAGTCTATCTGTAGGGAGGTCCCTAATCCTCTGAATAAAGCAGATAGTCTGGAATAGTGCCTCTACTGCCATGGGTGGTGCAGCTAGCTCTGCCCTGATGATGTCATGTGGCACCGACTGTTTCCCACGAAATAATCGCGAGATCATACGTACCTGTGGCCTCTCGATCGCACTCCACTGGGTGACTGTGAGACCTGGGGCCCAAACCGTCGCAGCATACATCATAGCTGGTCTGACCAGTGTGTCAAATAGCCAGCCCTTCGTGCGGGGCTCCCGGAAGTGTGCTTGGTGACATCTCCGCTCTAACATGGCTAAAGCTGCATATCCGCGTGTGAGTCTATCGGTGGCTGCCTGTCTCATGCTGAAGGGGCCAGGCAAGCTCGTGAATGTGACTCCGAGATAGACATAGGAAGTGACCACCTCAATCTGTCCACCACCAGCTCTGAATCCTGCTCCATTCCTCACCATGGGGGAGGTGTGGAAGATCATGACCTTGGTCTTGCCAAGGTTTACTGTCAAGCCCCTCTGTGTACAAAACTCATCCAGGGCCTCAAGGTGGCGCTGTAATCCCTCGGGTGACTCTGAAATCAAGACAATGTCATCGGCATATAATAAAATGTGTACATGTGTACCTGCGAGGTCTGCACCCTCTCCTCCAGCTCGGAGAATGTAGTCCTCAATCTCGTCAATGTAGAGACCAAATAGAGTGGGAGAGAGTGGGCAGCCTTGCTTAACACCGATGGTGCTAGCAATGGCCTCAGACATACCTCCTGGACACCGTACCCTCCCAGTCACCTGCTCATAGAGTGCATAGATGGCCCAAATCATCCCTGATGGTACTCCCAAGCTCTGGAGGCGTTGGAAGAGCCTCTCCCGCGGCACTGTATCAAAAGCTTTGCGGAAGTCCACAAAGCAGCAATATAGCCTCTTCTTCCGCATCCTTGCCCCATCAATGAGGCAGCGCAGAATGAAGATGTGATCAATAGTAGAGAAAGCTCGTCGAAAACCTGCCTGGCCTCGTGCTCGTAGCCCCTCAGTCTCTGCATATGAGCTGAGCTCTGCCTCAAGTATGGCACCGTATAGTTTGGCCATGGTGTGGCCAATCATGATGGTCCTGTAGTTCCCTGGATCCAGGGTGTCGCCAGATTTGTGGATAGGCACAATGGTGTGCCTAGTCCACTCCTCTGGGAAGCCCTCTCCTATAGCCCGGTTGAAGACATGTGCAATCAACGGGGCTATAGTGGAGGCTGCATATATGAGATGCTCGCTCTGCAATCCCGCGTGGTCTGTCGAACGTCCATGTCGGAGTCGTCGTATGGCCCTCTCAACCATCTTTGCTGTGAAGAGAGAAGAACTAGTAGGGCGAGGCTCAAGTGGATGGGGAATGGGAGGCTGCCTAGGTACCTCATATAACCTCTGAGCATAATCATGCCATGTGTGTGGGTCTCCAATAGGTGTGGTCGGGCGTGGCTCTCGTAGGCTGTGCCATGCTGCAGCACTGTCCATACTCATAAAGAGATGGTATAGCTCAAGCTCCTGTGCCTCCTCAAAGGCTCGCCTCTTTCGACGTGTGAGAGTCTTCATCTGTCCATTGGCCTCTCTCTCTGTGATCTCTCCCAATGCTCGCTGAGCTCGTAGTCGGCAGATCTCTGCAATCCTCATCATACCAACGATGTTGTGGCATAGTCCCGGGAGGAGGTGTGTGACGAGAATGGATGGTGTGTGGGAAGGAGCTGATGGCTGATGTCTGAAGAACTGATGCTATCTGAGAGGTGAGTAGGGATAGTGGAGTGTCAGGATGAAGTAAGAGAAGACCCTTCTCGACTCGAGCCGCATATATGTGAGCTAGCTCGTGTGTGAAGTGGATGGTGGTGTGTGGGATGCGTGCTGCGGGTATGCGTAAAGGGGTGTCTCCCTTCAGGGAGAGTGCGAGGTATGTGTGATCGGCCCCAATGGGTATGGGTGGGATGGTGAATGAGGTAAGTAGGTGGATGGCCTCTCTGGACCCCATGACGTAATCTACTGTACTTCCCCCGCCATCTGTGGCTGAGTGTGGTATGCATGTCAATCCTCCTGAGGTAGGCCACTGAGTCATCCCGTTATAGATAACGAGATTATGTCGAGAGCCTAGTCTGAGTAGGTGAGTGCCATAGTGAGTGTGTGTAGGGTCAGCTGAAGCTCGAGCTGTAGACTCATCCTCTATGGTATGTAGTATCTCTGGGTCTTCTGGGTCAAATATCTCACACTGATCATTGCCTGTCCTTGCATTGAAGTCTCCCATAAGGAAGACTTCCCCTAATGCAGAGTACTCTGTAATCTCTTCTGACAAGCAAGTGTATGGTGAGTCCTCCTCTCGATCTATGATAGCGAAACGCGAGCTAGAAGGAGCAAAGTAGCATAATGCTATGAAGATGATCCGCTCCTGCGAGAGCTGCAGTCGAATCCAAAGATATCTGGCCTGTGAATCACGTGCGACTATCTGTATCCTGCTCTGAAGTCCATCTCTAAAGAGTATGGCTACTCCTCCTGATCCTCGGGTGGTGTGCTGACGTGTACACTCTCTGTATGTGGACTCCCACTGAAAACCGTGGACTCGAGGTAGGCCCCGGTCCGGGCTCTCATGTGTCTCTGTGAGCATAATGATGTCTTTGCCTTTGCGCACCTCTTCCAATCTCTCTGGGTGTGTCCATAGATCTCCATTGCAGTTCCAAACTGCAAGGTGTATCTCCTCGAGTGTCTCACAGGCCGCGAATCCCTATGGGATGGCCTTGCCATCAATGATGACACGACCATCCGTGGCTGATGTGTGGGCTGTAGTGATCGCTCTCACCTCTCGTATGCTGCTGTGAGGAAGCATCCCAAGCGTCGCTGGTCTCCCATAGTCATGCACAACTGGAGTGACTCCTCTATCTGGAACTGTGCTCGTAGGTCTAAGTATGCTGGGCATGTGATAACAAAATGCTCCTCACTCTCTACCTCTCCTCACGGGGGACTCCCCTGGACAGACCCCTCTCAATCTCGAGCTGATGTGATGAAACCCTGAGCTGCCCAATGACGACTCGGAGGTGGTGGAGTAGGCATGTCTGCATGTATCTTGGAATCTCGATGAAGCCCTCGTCCGATATATGTAGAAAATGCTCACGGCAATAGAGCATTTTCGGTGGCAATGTATCCCTAGGGCTCACCCATGTCCTCTGTATGTATGTATGCCATATCTCCTGACGAATGACCCTATTCCTCTCTTGATGAGAGAGCGAGTAGGTGGGTGCATGTGAGTTGTACTGTAGTGGTGGTAGCCTGTCTATGTCAAAGCCATGGTGGGCCAGCCAGTCTCGTGTATGTGCATACCATGAGGAGGTGTCGCCTGCTAATGCCATGTCACGTGATGCTTGGAAGGCACGATAAGCAATGCGCTCTGTAGGCATGCTCCGGAGTCTGTGTAATAGGCATACTGTCTGGAATAGTGCCTCAACTAGCATCGGTGGTGCAGCGAGCTATGCTCTAATGATATCATGTGGTACTTAAGGCTTGCTACGGATAAGTCTGGAAATCATGAGGATCTGTGGCCTCTCTAATGCTGTCCATACTGATGTAGCTAGTCCTGGTCCCCTTATGGCTGCCCCATACATGAGCGCTAGCGTAACCAAAGTGTCGAAGAGCCACCCCTTTGTGCGGAGCTCCTGAAAATATGCCCAGTGGCACTGTCTCTCCATCAAAGCTAGTGCTGCATACCCACGTGTGATGCGGTCATGGGCTGCCTGAGACATAGCGAAGACCCCTGATGCTGCTGTAAATGTCACTCCCAAGTAAACATATGATCCGACCACCTCAATCGGTCCACCTGCTGCTGTGAACAAACTCTGTTTGCGTACCTGTGCTGATGTATGAAAGATCATGACCTTGGTTTAGAGAGAGAGAGAGAGAGAGAGAGAGAGAGAGAGAGAGAGAGAGAGAGAGAGAGAGAGAGAGAGAGAGAGAGAGAGAGAGAGAGAGAGAGAGAGAGAGAGAGAGAGAGAGAGAGAGAGAGAGAGAGAGAGAGAGAGAGAGAGAGAGAGAGAGAGAGAGAGAGAGAGAGAGATGCACGCAGGCAAAACTTGTAGCTTATGCATGGAATGATATTCTAGAGGGAGATTGGCAGGGATATTTTTGCTCCTTTGCACCTGTTGGAGTATCGCTTGGAATATCACATGCACTATGCATTGGTTTGGAATCTGAGATTCAAGTAGCTGTACTACGGTCTTTTGCTCAAATGCTCTTTCTGGGCTTATTTTTTAAGTTTTCGAGTGTGGAGAATGTACTCTGGGTTCCTGTTGCTGCTACCATTATGGTGAGAAAGTTATATCTGTGGTTTTTTTTTTCTGATTTCATTTAATTTTGAAAGTTTAGGACTAGTTGAGTAGCGAAAGAAATCTAGCTACCAGATCATATGATTTTTCCAGTAGAGAAAGTTTGAAATATGTTAATTTGTGAAATTATCTAGGACGTAATTCCTGTGCAAACTTAAGCATTCTATTCAAGATAGATGGGTATATGATCATTGCATAGGATGCTAGGTAGATATGTTGATCAACTCCAAAGTTGGTAGTATGAAGACATTACGTTCACACATGTGCTTTAATATTCTTATTTGCCATTAACTGTGGTCAATTTTATTAATCTGGGATGTCTGCCTGGACTCACGTTGAAAACTACAGGCATTCGCTCTCACCTAGACTTTCTGCATATTTTTATCACTGAAGATGCACTTTTTACGTACATTTTATCCCTGAAGAACTTTTGCTGCTTTATTGATGATCAATGGGCCCACATGCACCCTCCAGAATCCTCCTTACTGGCCAGAAAAAAATATAAGCCTTATTTACAAAACATAGAAGCATGGACATCAGACTCACTGTTAGATCCCTCTAGGATCAGCCCTACAAACCACACAATGCTCTCTTGTCATCTAACTAGAACAATCACAGGTTCTAGTGGAACAACATGGCTCCTCCAAGCTCCGAATTTCCTCATGAGATGCACCAAATCATCTTGCTTGAGCTTCTTTTCCAAGCGGCTTGTTTGCAACACATGCACAATGACTCCTTAAGGCAAATCAAGCTCATCGGTTGCCCTTAGCTATAGTCCGCTAATCATCTAGATTCTTCATGAGGCATCACCAAGTCATCCTACATGACCCACTACTATAATTAACTTTTGTGTAATACAGGAATTGTGATTTCCCGAGGAATCTTAATCTCGTAGGACACCCTATTTACCTTCCGTGTGATCCATCAAGGATCACAACCCTTGGAAGATAGCTCCTTCTTTGTCAACTTTGGCATGTTTCAGCATGGCACGTTACCCTAAAGTGCACTCCATCTTGCCACTCTACATATCACGAAGCTAATGGGGTAGGATGACCTGAAGACAGTGTAGTGCTATGATGTTTCTTGTGAAGACAACAAAGTGCAAGGTTGTCCTCATATTCTCCCATCTCCCTCTGTGTAGTTTCTGCATCCATGCATAAAATACTTGTGGATCCCTCAATACCAACTCGCTAATTAGTGTGCATTATTAAGTGCTACCAAAAGCAAGGTACAGATGGGAAGGTTACTCACTCAATCAGACCATATACAGGAGAAGAATGTCATCCACATACCATCTGTAAGCACAACAATGAGTGTACTAATATGAGCAACGTTGATTCCAGTTGAGGACAAATCCATAGCAATTTCATATTGTTTTTATGCAAATTCAATCTCATATACTCTCCTCTATTATAATTTATACCCATACATATATACTACACCCTAAGCTATAGTAGCCAACAAAATTTGATCTTTAATATTATACTATTGTATATATAATACTTCCAAATTTTGAGTAATTTTATGCTAGACGTATGATATCATGTATGATAGTTTTGAAAAGATTCCATACTTTTTTCATACTTCCGTACCGGTATGCGTTTGTCGTATGGTTCGCGTATGGAAAAACTATGCAAGTGCCTGATGCTTATTTCGGAAAAATGTTGTAACCCACACAGCTTTGTTGCACCACTGGCTGAATCCATGATAATCGTGCTATATCCTCTATCATTAAATCCAAACATTGGGCTGCACATGGAGTCCATACTATAGTGGGAAACTCCTCCTCGAGCATCTCTCCCATTCGTTTGCAGTTAGATGCATTGTCTGTGATGATCTGAACCACAAACTCTGCACCTATCTCTAGTATGACCTCTCTGATATGTCAATATATGAATTCACCAGTGACACTCTGTCCTCCAATGCCTACATCGATAGCACGTAGGAAGATAGTACCAAGGCATGATGATACTAAAATATTGATCATATGCCAACGACGGAAATCACTCCATCCGTCGGCCATGATCGTGCATCCAAATCGAGCCCAAGAGTCTCTTATCGGCGCAAGTGCAATATCAATGCGCTCATGCTCCTTGTCAAGCATAGTAGTGCACATGCATCTATACTCGATACCAATCCACTCATCATGATGTGGTAATGTGCCAACAGGTGCAACGGAACGAATCATCCTCTTCCATTGCTTTGTCCGAAGCACACTGAAGGAGAGATTGCACTCTATAAGAGTGCGTGCTATCTCTATCTCTGCAATCCTCTTTCTCTCCTTGACCCATGAATCTGAAAAAACACGTGATCTCAATGTACTTTGACTCCGATTAGGTATAGATACTGATGTAGGAGGTATTCCACTAGCAGCTGCATTCCCCAGGGGTATTCTGAGTGGAAGTGTCTTCAACAAATGATGGTGCAGGTTTTTTTAGAGTCCTTCCAAAATCATCTGTATTAGCAATAGATGGCATAGATGGGGTGGATCTCTATGAGAATGTAAAGAAGATGAAGAAGGCCGAAGCAAAGCATCATCTCCATCTGCCAGCTCCTCTCTGCCTGAGACTCCTCTCTGCCTGAGACTGCTCTACCTCTAGAAGCTGACCATTTTCTCCAATTACTTTGTCTGCAACCTCCTTGTGTACTTTTTGGCATCCTCCAATGCCATGACCTCCCAACCCAGACACATGGCAAATCACACGATTAATGGTACTACTATAGATGCTCTCACAGTACATGCACTGCCAACTCTTAGTGCCACTACCTTGTCTTTGCCCTGATTGACCTTGTACAAAAGTATGTTCCTTCCAATAAGGATGAGATGATCTCGGCATAATGAGATCTCAAATCTTGCAACACAATCAATAAAAAGAGAATATAAGCAGTGAGCACAAATCATTATGCATCTAAGTTTTAAAATCATGACATGTGTGTATCACATGTGTATGTCCAATTGCATGCAAAGAGTAGGATTAAGCAGATTGCACATTGCACTCAGGAGTCAGCACTATGTATGTAACTTTGGCCATCAAAAGGGTTCAGAGCTGGTGTATATGTGCACTGTGTATGTATGCACATTGCACTCAGCAGTGCAATGTGCATACATACAAAGTGCACACATACACCAGGTGATCAATTCTGAATAGAGTCTGACATGATTCATGACTGCACAATGCATATCACATAAACGATAACACATATTAATTACATATGAGTTTGTACAAAAAAGTATCTCATAATTCCAATTTCCATCTGGATTCTGAATCATGACTGATTTCTGATCAAATGAGTTGATTTTAACAAAGTTCAAACACAGCTACTCATACAACATGTGTCATGGGGAGAATGTTTAAGACTAATTTGTGTTTGCTGAATCCTGAATCCTGAATTCTGATATGCAATATACAACTGATAAACCTATGAACCTGAGCTTTCATGGATAAATTAAATGAACACATGTCACAAGTGTGCACTGTGCAGATGTGCAACTTGCAACTTGAACAGATGTGCAGCTGTTGCAACTTGCTAGTAGTTTTGAAATCATTCAATCATTGTAATTGATCATGGGAAATTGGGATGCTGATAATCCTGGGCACATGCCACAACAGCTTACCAAGAATGCAGAGTCCAGCAGCTTTGATACTCTCTCTCTCTCTCTCTCTCTCTCACACACACACACACACACACACACACACTCTGCGGTAGAGACATGCTGAGTGAGCGCTCAAATCGAGGGCATTTGTGCAATAAAAGTTTAATGAGCACCACTGAACGCATACCGTACCATAACGTATGTACCGTACGAACTGTACGTACCGTATGTCCAGAAACCCGTTCCAAACATGTTTTGATCATACCTTGCTATCAACCAAGTGTAAGATCTTTAATATGGGAACACAAATATGCACAATTTTCCTACAACTTCTCCAAAAAAATGGGCTCAATATAATAGAAAATACATGTTCTTCCTTTTTGGTTCTAGACACTTTTTTCATAGTGTAGTTAGTAACAATCATGGCACACAATCCATTGTACACACTGTCATCAATCAAATTTAAGAGCATGATAAACATATAACCAAACCTTGTTTGGACTGGTCTAACTAACTCTTTCTTGCTGAAAGAGTTAGTTAAACAAGTCATTTCATAAATTAAGCCGATTGTGGTCCCTTCATTATCTAATATCAACCAAGTGTAAGATCTTTAATATGGGAACACAAATATGCACAATTTCCCTACAACTTCTCCAAAAGAATGGGCTCAATATTAATAGAAAATACATGTTCTTCCTTTTTGGTTCTAGACACTTTTTTCATAGTGTAGTCGCTACCAATCATGGCATGCAATCCATTGTCCACACTGTCATCAATCAAATTTAAGTGCATGATAAATTTATAGCCAAACCTTGTTTGGATTGGTTTAACTAACTCTTTCTTGATGAAAGAGTTAGTTAAACGAGTCATTTCATAAATTAAGCCGATTGTGGTCCCTTCACTATCAACCAAGTGTAAGATCTTTAATACAGTAACACAAATATGCACAATTTCCCTACAACTTCTCCAAAAAAATGGGCTCAATATAATAAAAAATACACTTTCTTCCTTTTTGGTTCCGGACAAATTTTTCATAGTATAGTCAGTAACAATCATGGCACGCAATCCATTGTCCACACTATCATCAATCAAATTTAAGAGCATGATAAATATATAACCAAACCTTGTTTGGGCTGGTTTAACTGACTCTTTCTTGCTGAATTTCCTATATATAGCAAGAATGGTAGGCTTCATGGTAACAAAAGTGACAACTTTTACAGCTTGAGACAATATTGGATTCACCCATGGAAGTCCATCAATATCCTCAAAGAGGAGATCAATGCAATGGCAAGTGCAACGACTATAAAAAATATGTGGCCATTGCTCTTCAACCAAACGTCCAACTCTCACAGAATTAGCTTCGTTATCCATACATGCTTGGACCACATTTTTTGATCCAACATCCATAATGGCATCTTTGAGAACCCCAAAAATACATTAAAAAATATATTCACCTGTTTTGATTTGACTAGAAGTGTCAATTGATTTTAGGAACATGGTTCCATAAATGCATGGGATCATAACATCAATGATTGGCTGATTTCTGATATGGGACCAACCATCAAAACATATAGTGCAACGATATGTTTTCCACTTTTCATGCAATTTGAGCAAATCATTCTCAATACATTTGATCTCCTCTTTCAACTGCCCATCACGGAAATGATTATAAGGAACTTTGTATGAAGGGCCAACCCTTCCAATGGCAATCATAAATTTTTGGAAGTAAGAACTCACTTTCCAAAACGGTATATCCTCGGCAAAAAAAGCCTATGCAAGGCGTTATCTGCATCGGACCATACTTTGGACTCCCAGGCCTTTTGCAGAGCTCCATAGACCTTCTTTTTCTTTTGCTTGCATTCCCTCCAAAGGTTGCACCTGATCCACATGGATGCATATAATTTTGATTATGAGCTTCATATGTGTCATTTTCACATTTTCTGACCATGGATCCATGCACACGTGAATCATCAGTGGACTGCATATGGACATAAGAAGCATCACCATTTCATTGCCCTTGCTTGCAAATTCGTGCACACATCTTTAACCTCTTGGGGAGCATTATCACATCTACTAACACAAAGTCCTTTCAAACCAAAGATATGTCCCAATATCTTGTTAGTCCCTCCATCCCATACATGATCACAAAATTTGCATTTGCATCTATGCTTGAACTTTGGTGAAGGTCTTGATTTTGTCAACATAGTTCCATTCTTGTCCTGGTCTCTATGGCATCTACAAGTAACAAGTCACAATAAACAAATAAATCAATAAGTCATATGTTCACAAATGCATAAATATGAATTACGAACCTCCAAAGAGTGGAGAAGAGTGTGTATGACATGTGTGGTGATCATTGATCCAAAGCCTATGGATGAAGCATTCCTAATAAAGATGCTACTAGATATGACAAAAAGCAAATATGTATACAATATAATGTGCATGCAATGCATGCATAAACATGCCATATGCATGTCATATTCTACATGCATGCAGGCAGGAGCATTATACTTGCCCTCTCTTATACGACCATACATTCACTTTTGTGCATATATTTTTTTGCATATGAAAGAGTATGCAAATGTTGATTGAGCTTAGAGTAGATGGTGACTATGTAGCAACAATTTGCAAATACCTTGATGATTGAAGACTGAAGTTATTCGTGATTTCTCTGGCTTGCACTGAGAAGAAAAGTTATTTGTGGCTCCTCTCGGATGGTCCACCTTGTGAGGTGCACTCCACCTTGTGTGGTGATGGCATTGCACACTTTGTGTAAAATCAGAGAATGAGTAGAGATGAGGCAATGAGCAGATTTGGGTCGACTCAAAACCAAATCGGGTGCTGATTTTTGTTCGGTTGGGCAAGTAAAAAAAAACCCGTCAGTAATGCGTCTGTCATGCATTAGCCAAACACGCCCGCAACAGTCAGCAAAAATTGATCCGAATGCGTCGGAGGCAACACTAGCTCCACATGTATGCCGTACATTCCAAAATATGAAGTACATGAATGTTACAAAGAATCGTGTGTGCATATAAATGCACAAATCTGTAGGGTATCTTCATAACTTCACAATCTCCATTAAGTGAAGATGATCTCCTCCAAGTATAGATAAGCTCCAAGCTTATGTCCTCCTCGATGTAGAAGAAGAAGCACAAACTCTAACTCCTTCCCTCCTTGTTGATATGATCTACGTACCTTCCAAGGTTGAAGAAGACATCCTTTGCCAAGCTCTAAGAGCCCTCATCAAAAAGATGATGATTAGAAGAGCCACCAAGCTTGTTTTTATATACTAAAATTTGTGCATTTTTTGACCATTTTGACCAACTTTGACCAGCCTTTGACCATTTGTTGACTGCTTCAATTTCTGTTTTTAAGAACCTCTTTGTGGAAGGTTGCCTATTTTCCAACATAATACACTCTGTTGTGCTCCTAAGCTTCTTCTCCCTCATGCTATTTGTGTGCATTCTGGATCTCCAAACCAACAAGGTCAACACAGTCCGCAACACTCAGCAAAAATTGATCCGAACGCGTCCGGAGGCAACACTAGCTCCACATGTATGCCATACATTCCAAATATGAAGCACATGAATGTTACAAAGAATCGTGTGTGCATATAAATGCAAAAATTTGCAGCGTATCTTCATAACTTCACAATCTGCATTGAGTGAAGATGATCTCCTCCAAGTATAGATAAGCTCCAAGCTCATGTCCTCCTTGATGTAGAAGAAGAAGCACAAACTCTAGCTCCTTCCCTCCTTGTTGATATGATCTCCATACCTTCCAAGGTTGAAGAAGATATCCTTTGCCAAGCTCTAAGAGCTCTCTTCAAAAGATGATGATTAGAAGAGCCACCAAGCTTGTCTTTATATACTAAGTGTTCAAACTTGAAAAGCTAGCCAAAAAGCACCCAAAAAAGCTCATTCCGGAAAACATGGTGCGAATTTTGGGATCGGCTTTTATTTATTTATTTATTTTTGTTTGAAAAATAAAAATGACAATTGTTAATTTATGATGTTTTAATCTATGTCCAATAAAAATATGCCACATGTCCTTGATTTTGCCTTTTTTTTTGACCTATTTTGACTTTCTTTCAGAAATTAGGGTTAGGGTTTTGACACTCTAAAATCCACTCCAAATTCAGAGTGCTATATATCAATAGATAGCTCTGGACCTGTACTTTCCAATATGCAATAAAAAATTTGTGCAGTTTTTGACCAACTTTGACCAGCCTTTGACCATCTGTTGACTGCTTCAATGTCTGTTTTTAAGAACCTCTTTGTGGAAGGTTGCCTATTTTCCAACATAATACACTCTGTGTTGTGCTCCTAAGCTTCTTCTCCCTCATGCTATTTGTGTGCATTCTGGATCTCCAAACCAACAAGGTCAACATGTTATATAATTGTGAAAGCCTATAATAAATTGTTGAATGATTGTTTCAGTTGTTTCAGCTTAAAAATATTTCCGAAATTCTCAGGAAATTATATCAGCCTGAATAGTCAATCAGTCTTAAAGCCCCTTCTTGAATTGGGATATTGAAGGATAGTTTGTGAACCTTTGAATAGGACCTAACAGCTGACTTATCATCTGAAATCTATAGCATGCTAATACATGTTGAACCCAATAAGTTCGAGTGAGATCAAACCAAACATAGAAGAAAGTATTTATGGCTGTGTGCTTTGCATTGATGGGTGAAGAATCAGCTTATAGTTAGAAGTAGTTTATGTAGCAATTCTTTGATCAGAACAGGTAGGTTGGACTTTCATGGGGGGATTCAATGTAATGTTTAACTGGGCAGCAGGACATGAAGTTAAGGAAAAACTTCTAATGAGTGGAAATAAAGTTACAAGATATTATGATAGGTTTCATGTGGGAAGGTACAAGCAGATTGTTGAATTACAATAAGATTATCTGCTTAGTTCTTCATGTCATTACCCTGATGCTTTCATGCAACTATATATCTTGAATAAATGCTTCACTGGAAGCTGGTCACTCTCAGAGAAAGAAGACCAGTGTCTCCAGCTTCCCAAAATGGGAACAACTACTGCTCTCTTTACTGGTATCGAAGTGAGATGAGATTGTAGTTCTACACAAACTACATTGGAACTTTATAGGTTTTGGAACTCATTGAATAGACAATATGGTCTAATAGATCAATCCCTCCTTTTCTTTTTCATAACAAGGTCTCTTTGGCTGGAAGAACTGCTGCAGAGCAAGCTAAAGAATTACCAAGAAGTCAAGTAGTGGCAACCATATCTTTAGCGTTAGGAACATTTGGAACCATGGTGCTAATGGTGCTTTTACAAGCCTTTCCTTTGGGAGCAGGTTCACTTATTGCAGTGATGGGACACATTCTTGGTAATGCGATGATTATGGTGGGGAGAACATTGAAAGGGCTTCAGCATGATATAATAGATCATGCAGGACAGGTACCCGTTTTTTCTTTTCACATTCTCAGTGTTCATTCTTTTAAATAATATGATTTTACTTTAATACTATAATGTGCTGCGTATTTGTGGCTATTCATAATCATATTGTGCTTTTATTTATGTTTCAGAAAAAGGATATGCTGAAAAGTCCTGTCCCTCCCCCCTTAAGAAAACAGATCTTGTTTTTCCTCTTCTCCTGAGTCGTACTGTCTTTATCAGATTGAAGCTGCTTTAGCTCTTGGAGCAACTCCTTATAATTCAGTTCAAAAATTTGTACGACAAGCATTCTTGCGTGGGATGGCTCCAATGATTGATGCCATAAAAGTTATGGGTTTGGTGTTGCTTCCGGGGAACATGACAGGTCTTCTTTTGGGAGGTGCTGCACCTGTAGAAGCAGTTATTGCACAGATAAAGCTGATAAATGCAGTTCTAGCAGCAGCAGCTATAAGCTGTACAATTGCAACTTTTCTAGGCTGGCGAATGCTATTCACACCTAACCATCAGCTACAAAATTAACCTATCCATGGAAATGCTCCCAAGGATAAGATGAATGATAGTCTTATGAGGATGCAATTGTATTCTTCAGCAATGAAAACTGCAGTGGTGTTTGTCCTTGATTTTTTTGTGTTTTTTATATTTTCTTTATTTTTATAATAGCTTTGTACATTATGCTTATGACCGTGCAATGATGGACATAGATTTGTAAATTCTTGTAAATAAAATGTCTCTCATACATAAGGTTGTTTTGAGATGTGCATTGCGCTCGATTCTCTAGCTGAACTTGTTCCATACTTGACTCCTATTCTGTGTGAAATCTGTTCAGGTTTTTTTCAATCTTATATTGTATCTCAAGAACAGGCTGGAAGGGGCCTGAATTTTATTATTCAAACATATTATTTGCCAATGGATATTTAGATTTAAGTTGCTTATCCAAAGTTTATCAAAATATTACTTTATTTTATTTTATTTTATTTTTTTAAAAATTTATCAAATAGTGTTTTAAGTTATTAAATCTCTGAATTCAAAGTCACATACAACAAAATGCAGCCTTCATCTCTACTTGCTTCATACTCACCTATCCATATGGAACAACCATGTCAATACCCTAAGATGCACACATACATGTGTCCCCCCCCCCCCCCCCCCCCCCCCCACCCCCCCCTCCCGCAGCCCCCCACCTAACAAATCACCCTTACAACCTACAACGATCATAGTCCCATACTCTAAAGAATGAGATATGAGAGATAGTGCACATGAACCTTTTCCCTTGCATTTGGGTGATAGGGCATGATCTATCCTACAAGTTTTAAGAAATTTATGACATTGGGCCTTAGAGAAAATGATTATCTGTTAAGTGTGCCGCATCTCAGAATTGCCAAATGAGCCATGAAATAACCGTTTGTATCTGGTTTAAGAGTGAAGATGCCTCTTTGTCATGACAATCATATAGGCTAAATGTGTTTCTGAACTTAATTGCATTTTGGTATGATTTGCTTTGTAGAAGGCATGATTTTGCCACCTATTGGAGTATTTAACTCCAAAATGAATGCTTCATGGGTACATCTAAACTAAAGCATGAATGCTTCATGGGTACATCTAAACTAAAGCATCATGGACCATTTTATGTGATTTGAGATGGGTTATGCCTACACAAGATTTTGGTTGACTGTGTACTCCCTATGATCACCCTCTGAAGGGATATTTGGTGTTTGAGGGAGGGCTTCTATTCCAGATACTTTTTAGTACGCACCAAGCATTGATCTTATTCATGCCCCATCTGATGTGGCATGCATTATTGTAATCCACTTTGTTTCTTAATATCTTATAAAAGTGCTTGGAGAGTACCTCCACCATTTCTTACCTTTTTCTAAAGAGTAATCTCAAAACCTCTATGCAGCATAAGTAGAGACACTTGCATATAATTTATTTTAGAATTTGATGATATTTTTTAGTTAATTCACTTTGAGCTGATTCATTCCCCATCTGATGTGGAGTAATCTCAAAACCTCTATGGAGCATAAGTAGAGACATTTGCATATAATTTCTTTTGGAATACGATAAATTTTTTTAGTTAATCCACTTTGATCTAACTCATGCCTCGTCTGATGTGGCATGCGTTATAATTCACTTTCTTTTTTAATATCTTATAAAAGTGCTTGGAGAGTACCCCCACCATTTGTTACCCTTTTCTAAAGAGTAATCTCAAAACCTCTATGCAGCATGAGTAGAGATACTTGCATATAATTTCATCATCTCATTCTACTCTCTATGTAGTGTCACATGAAAAGAAGCATTGGAATCTAGCAGCCATGTTTGTGAAAGGGAATCAGCCATAAGAGTCTCACTAGACACAATACTGTCAAGTGTCAACACGTCAGCATCATCAAAAATAGCATTTATTTCCTCTATCTTCACAAATGAAGTAGATAGTGCAATGAAGTGTTGAACATGTCCATCAACATGCTGTACTTTGCCGTTGGCATTCTTCAAAGCATAACAACCCTTTCTCATATGTCCTTTCTTATGGCAATGATGGCATTCAATGTCCCTCTTTCGTAATTTGCTTCTACTCTTGCCACATTGATCATTCTTATCTCTATTTTGCTTCTGCCATTGGATCGATTCTTTCTCTGGTAAGAATCATGGATACTATATGTATCTCCACTATGTATGGTGACCATAGGTTTCTGATGAATCTCTTCACTCAGAAGTACATTGCATATATCATTATAGAAAAACTTGCCTCTAGGCACACCATTACTAATGGTTGTGCAAAATGTATCCCATGAGGATGGCAATGTGCATAGCAAGAGAACTTCCTTTTTTCTCATCATCCATTTTTGAGCTTGCAACTAAGAAATGAGTGAATCAAACTCATTTAAATGAGAAGAAACATCTGTGTCTTTTGTGCATAACTCATATAGGTTCCTCATCAAATAAAGTTTGTTGAAAGCATTCTCTTTCTCATAGGTGTTGTAAAGCTTCTTCCACATGTCCTATGCTATCTTGCAGTCCAAAACAGTGAAATAAACACTATTTGCAAGGTATAGATGAATCGTAGACATTTCCATTTGATCAAGCTCTTCCCAATCATCATCATCATTTATGTTAGTAGTTTATTTGTAAGATCACCAATCCGCTTCCATGGTCTTTACTGAATCAAGACATCACGGATTTGATTCTTCCATAGAAAGAAATTGGTTCCATAAAACTTGCGAATCTCAAAACGACATTTTCCTTGCAAGTTATATCCCTTCTTGGAAACACTTGCGCTAGACCCTGATCCACCACCAAATATGCTTGGAACCTTTGATGCCATGTTGGAATAAGCGACTAGAATACTGCTCACACTAGAGAAACACTACTGATACTTTGAAAAAAATGTAAAAATGTGACTGTGTTAAGTTTTTGGGAAACAAAATGAGCAAAGGGAGGTGTGGCCATCTGTGCCTTGCTGATTCATGTGGTAGTGACTGTTTCCCATGGAAGAGCGTTGAGATCATGCATACCTGCAGCCTCCCAATGGCACTCCACTAGGAGATTGTGAGACCCGGACCCCAAACTAATACTGCATACATCATAGCTGCTATAAGGAGTGTGTCAAATAACCACCCATTTGTACGGGCTCCTAGAAGTGTGCTTGATGATATCTCCTCTCTAACGTGGCCAAAGCTGCATATCCTCGTATGAGCCTATCAATGGTTTCCTGTCTCATACTGAAGGGACCCGATAGGCTCGTGAATGTCGAACTTCGGTAGACATATGAAGTGACCACCTCTATCTGTCCATCAACTCCCATGAATCTTGCTGTGTTCCGCACCATAGGAGAAGTGTGGAAGATCATGAGCTTGGTCTTGCCAAGGTTTACAATCAACCCCCTTCTGTGCACAAAACTCATCCAAGGCACCCAAGTAGTGCTGTAGATCCTCAGTGGATTCTATAATGAATAGAATATCATCAACATATAATAGAATGTGTACAGGTGTACTTGCGAGGTCTTCCCCCTCACCACCCGCATGTAGGATGTAGTCCTCAATCTCAGCGATGTAGAGCCCGAATAGAGTGGGCAACCTTGCTTAACACCAACTGTGCTTACAAAGGCTTCTGATAATCCTCTCGGGCACTGAACCCTCCTAGACACTTGTGTATAGAGTGTGTAGATGGCCCAAATCATCTTCAATGGTATGCCCAAGATACCATCAAAGTTTTAATTTTGACCAGGTACCAAATCTTGTTCAACGGCTTCAAGTTTTATTTTTGACCAGGTATGTGCTTCAACCTCTTCTTCAAATCTTGTTCCTTATTGTGTTTATAGTAGTGGAAGAGAAAGGTTCAAATTCTTAGCTAGATCTAATTTAAATTCTTTGCATTGCTTAGATAATGGTCATATTCATTGGTCTTCTTTCAAAACGGCTTTAATTAATACTCATTACACCAATAATTCAATAAAAGCTCTTCTTCGTTTAAGGCATTTAACAAAAAAACATTTTCATGAAGATAATCCATTAAGTCTAATTCCATGTTCACAAGTCATTTAGTTCATTTTTATGTTGGTCAAACTTTTAGGACTACATTTATTCGTTTTCAAGAGCATGTTAGAGAAGCTAGGAAAATTCAGTCCAAAAAAATTTCAATTGAAAAAGTAAAATCTCTTTATGCATGCATAGCAAAATATGGTTTTGAATCATTTCGTTGTTTTCCTATTGAACACATAGAAGGTAATTTTATAAGCTCTA
This sequence comes from Ceratopteris richardii, assembly GCA_020310875.1. Lineage (NCBI taxonomy): Eukaryota > Viridiplantae > Streptophyta > Polypodiopsida > Polypodiales > Pteridaceae > Ceratopteris > Ceratopteris richardii. The sequence goes on along the minus strand of CM035414.1, from coordinate 37,144,784 downwards.
AAGAGTTTTACAAAGAAGCTTTGCCTAGGGAGTTATTTTGGATGCGAACTTTACATACCTTCTTCCCTAAAGGCTTCAATTTAGAAGGAAAATCTAGCCTTCATAAGAGTAGATCTATTGATAAGAAAACTCCTATGTTATGGCTTAGATACCCAAAACTTTCCTCAACTATCCAATCTTTTCGACATACAAAAATTTGGATTCCACATGGTAATATTAATGTTTCAGTTCCCTCTCCTGATAGGTTCCTTAGTTCATGCTATAGGTTAGACTCTTCTGATGAGGATTTCCCATCATCATCTTCTAATGAACATTTGTTTAGCTCTTTGGATGATCAATCTCTTAAGTTTAGTGATTTTAAAAGAAGATTAATTTTCTTGGATAGAATTATGCAAGAGGGGTCTTTTTCTTTCAAAATCTTTGAAAAGTATAACAAAAGAGTCCTTTTTAAACTTCTATATATCTTGGAAAATTTTTCTCATGAGGATTTAAGTCTTAGAAAATCCCATAGTTTTCAACTTCGAGTTCTCATATCCAAATTTCTAAAATCCTCTTGTGTTTCTCATAATCCTTTGATTTCAAGAAGAGTTTTATTATTACTATCCTTACTTCTCCAGAAATAGATAAAGTTGGTTTGGACTCTATTTTGAAATCAAAAGAGGTGATAGAATCTCTTCCTTCTTATGTTAGAAAGCTTTGGGTCCATCCTTTGGTTACATACAAATATTTGAAAACTTTGGGTCAAGAAGCTTTTAATTACAATGAGATTGGAAGAAATATGAAAGAGTAAGATAGATTGTTGATTTCTAGAAGATCTTGTTATTGCAGTAATGGTTCCTTTTCCTCTTTCGTAAACAAGGATTTGGGTCATATAGTTTCTGTCAATTGTTCTATTCTTCCTACTAGTAGTTTGAAAGAACTTTTTTCTAGAGGAACAAAATATAAACTTCATACCTCTAAGGATGCTTGCATCCTTAAAGATATAGAAAGGGCATTGATAATTTCATTTTAAAATTTGAAGAATCTTTAGGTATTCGTGGAATTTTTACACATTGGAAATCAATAGTAATGAAGAACGTTTCTATCAAGGTTGATTTAGCTTTAGAGAGGAATTCCCCTTCATTAAGATAGCTTATTTGTAAGTGATTTGACTTCACTAAAAAATCTTCATAGGAACTTTGTGATTTCTTATGTGGATAGATGTCCTAATAATTTTGTTTTTACTTGTAAAAAGTTTTATGTAGAGTGCCTTATGAAAGAAACTCACTCCTCTACATATCAGTTTTGCAATGTTTCTTCTGGAGAAGTTATTTCAAGTCATCAAGATTTTTGTAAATCTTATGGTTTCAAATTGTATCAAAATTTACCATATACAGATTGGAAATCCCCTAAGAACGCCATCAAACCAACTTCTCTCATGGATGTTTCCGAATGGTTAAGCAATTGTTTTAAAGCCATTTTACCTACTATTCATGATATTTTGAAGGAATTACTCAAAGATGAAGATGTGTCAACTTCCTCTAGTTGGATCTTAGATAATTCACTAGGTGTTATTCCTATAACAAAGTCTCTCAACTCTTCAAGAACTCTAGAAGGAAAATCTGTCCCTTTGGGGCTTCAAACTTTAAGACTTTATCATGGTTGAGTTTGCCCTTCACTTCCAAAAGTGATAGAAACTCAGTTTGTTGACTTTGTTAGAGAACTTGATTTAGAAAGACTCTTTATTAAAGTCTACACCTACTCTATGTTGGAGTTAGACGTCTGCAGAAGCACGCAAACAACACAAGGAAGAAGAAGAAGCTTGGAGCACAACACACAATACTGAATGTATTACTAGAGAATATACAAAGATAAGTAGTCCATTAGGGCGATAGGCGTATATACAAGCCGGGGGAAAAAAACCTCCTAAAGATAGAAAAAAGTGCCCCGGCTATCCTAGTGTGTTCACACACATCACTACCTAAATATATCAACAAATCCCCCCTGGGAGTGATGCGGTGAACAAGGAGCTTGCAGTCGTGTGTAAGGAAGTGCCAAGCTATGTGGAAATCACTCCACAAAAGGAAGTAAGCCTAAAGCTTTGCGGAAAGCTTCAAACTTCTCCCTAGGCAGAGCCTTTGTGAAAAGGTCTGCAATGTTCTCTTGCATGGGCACATATGCCAAGCTGATCTCCCTAGCAGAGAATCTCTCCTTGACATAGTGATAATGCACCTAATGTGCTTAGTGCGAGCATGGAACACAGGGTTCCTCGCAACTGCCAATGCGCTCTGACTGTCAGTGAAGATGGTGCTGGCAAAAGTCTGACCAACACCCAAATCAGCCATAAGGCGTCTGAGCCACACACACTCAACAGTCGCTGTGAAAGCTACCCTATACTCAGCCTCACAACTGGAAGTGGCCACAGTAGGCTGCTTCTTGCTCAACCAAGATATACATGAGCTACCAAGCATGAAGCAAAAGCCACTAGTGGAGACACGAGTGTCATAGCAACCAACCCAATCAGAGTCACAAAAAGCATGCAAATCTGGCGGTAGTGATCCCCCCTTGGGATAAAACAACCCAAGTAGCCGAGTACCACTCAAGTAGCAAAAGATGCGCTTAACCGCCTGCCAATGCTTCACTCTTGGGCAATGCATAAACCTGCTCATCTGTGAGACACGAAACTGAATATCTGGCCGAGTAATGCATAAGTAAATCAAGCATCCAACAGCCTGTTGATAGAGAACAACATCAAATGCATCTCCAGCATCATGAAGACTCAATCGTAAACCTGTCTCCATAGGAGTGGCAATCAGTCTTCAAGGCCAAAACGCTGCAATAATGTGTCAATATATTTCGTTTGACACAAAGCCATCCCACCATCAACTTGCATAAATTGAATGCCCAAATAGTGATGCAAATGCCCCAAATCAGACATCTCAAATGAGGCATGCAAATTAGCCTTAAAATCAGCAATATGCTTCTCAATAGGACCAGTGAGCAGCATGTCGTCAACATAGACAACAATGATCAGAAGCACATCATTAGCACGCTTAACATATAAGGTGCTTTCAGTTGGACTGTTCTCAAAACCATGTGCAATCAAATAGGCATGTATCTTCTCATACCAAGCACGTGGTGCTTGCTTTAAACCATATAATGCCTTCTTTAACCTGCACACCTGGTTTTCATGCCCTTTCTGCACAAAGCCACGGGGCTGAAAAACATACACTTCTTCATGCAAGTCACCATTCAGAAATGCAGTTTTAATGTCCAACTGATGTACATTCCAATCATGATGGGCTGCAAGTGCACAAATGCTCCGAACAGTAGTCATACGGCATGTAGGTGCAAAGGTGTCATAAAAATCAATGCCTCTTTGCTGCGCATAACCCTTTGCAACAAGCCTAGCCTTATACCTATCAACTGTACCATCAGGTTTACGCTTCAGCTTGTATACCCACTTGGTGCCAATGGCCTTCTTGCCAGGAGGCAAGTCACATAAAGACCAAGTACCATTCTTCATTATAGCATCATATTGAGATTGCATAGCAACCATCCAATTTTTTGAATTTTGTGCTTCATCAAACGAAGCAGGCTCATTCTCATCACAGAGACTAGATGCAGCCATAGCATAGCAATCTGATGCAAAAGAGGCACTATGAGAGCCTGAACGAGTACGATATGACAGAGGTGCATCTAGTTTGCTATCACGCAGGGTCTCGCCAGCCATTTTGGCATAGTTCTTGCCTGCTCAATATCAGCTCTCTCATCAATAAGTGCATCATGTACATCTTCATCAGAAATGGAATTATCTACATCATCGCATGAAACCTGCAAAGGCTGAGAAGTTGCCTCATTGGGACCAGTACTAGACTATCCACTTGTAAAAAGAGGCAGCAAAGTATCATACATGTCTTTGAAGCTAACAGATGTGTCCTTAGTACATGAAAGCAATGACTGAATAGCATCTTCCACAAAAACAACATCACGGCTAACCAGAATGTGTTTAGTCTGTGGATGATACAAACGATAGCCTATACTTTCAGAACTATATCCAACAAAAATACATTTTACTGCTTTATCATCTGATTTTCTGCGATGTTGTTTAGGCACTAATGCATATGCCAAACAACCAAAAACACTCAGATGAGCAACAGATGGCTTGCGGTCATGCCAAGCTTCATATGGAGTGATAGACTACAGCGCTTTAGTGGGAGACCTGTTCAGTACATATGCTGCACACATGACAGCCTCAAGCCAGAAACTATGTGGTAAAGCCCGACTCTTGACCATACACCTCGCCATCTCAATGAGTGACCTATTCTTTCGTTCAGCAACTCCATTCTGCTGAGGTGTATACGGCACTGTACACTGGTGTTTTATCCCAAGTTCAACCAGAAATGCATAAAAATCAGAAGACATATACTCCTCCCCCTCGATCAGAACGGAGGGTGCCCATTTTACATGTTGACAGATTTTCAGCCAAAACCAAAAAGTGTTTGAAGCACATGAACACTTCGGACTTTGCCTTCAATGGATATACCCATGCATACCTAGAAAAATCATCGATGAAAGTCACGAAGTAAAGATAATTCCCAAAAGAAGGTGTCTGCATAGGACCACAGACATCACTATGTACAAGCTGCAATTTCTGAGTAGCCCGAACTGAACCATCTTTTGGAAAGGATGAATGCTGCATTTTGCCCAAAATACAGCCTTCACAAACATGTTTTCCAGGTGCCTCAAGTTTGGGCAAAGAGGACACCATTTCAGATTTCTGCAGGCATAGCAAACTAGCAAAATTCAGATGACCAAAGTGTGCATGCCAAAGCTTTCCATCTGACATAGCCTGAGAATCATTTACTGCACATGCCAAATCATTTACAGATCTTTCATAGTCTATGAGCTTATACGGCCCACGGCATAAAATACCAGAAGCAATAATCACATCCCCATTTGACAAATCATGAATTGTACACCTATCATCAACAAATTTCACAACCAAGCTAATCTTGGCTAATGCAGAAACTGATAACAGGTCCTTCTTGATCCCTGGCACAAATAAAGCATCTGGCAAAGTGAAAGAGCTACCATCAGCAGTAGTCAAAATGATCTTACCAACTCCCATAACAGGATAGGAGAAGTTGTTGGCGCATGAAACAATATTCCCTGTAGGGGCAGGCTCGAGTGAAGAGAAGAAACTGCACTGCGAGGTAATATGTTTGGTCGCCCCACTGTCAAAATGCCAAACATCTGAGTCTACTGCAGACATGCACTGCTCATGAGAAGATGGGTCAAAACTGTAGACAGTAGTAAACGCCCATTCTTCTTCCTGCGCAAGATTAGGAGACTGTGTTTTTGGTGTAGAGGCCTCTGTAACAACCATTCTAGCCTCTTTCTTCTTTGCCTCTTTAGCAGCCAGTTTTGGACAGTTCTTTATGATATGATCACTCCCTTTATAGTACTTATAAAACAATTTCTGCTTTTCTGATTTCTTCTCATCTTTATCTTCCTTCTTTGAATATGCAAAATTAGCAGATTTCTACTTACTAGTTGAAGAGCTCCATTTTCCTTTCCCCTTCTGACTAGCCAAGAAATCTTGATCTGCAACTCGCATAATGGACCTATTCTGCCTGGACTGATCTTCCTGCAACAGAACAGAGACTAACTCCTCAAATGATAAGGCATTTGGATTGCCTTTCATCATCAACCAAAGAGTAGAAGCCAAACTCTGATATGAATCAGGAAGACCATTCAGAACGGTCTGCGCAAGTGAGCTATCTGGTATAACCTCATCAACAGAAATCAATTGTTCCTTCAAGTCTTTGATCTTCGTTAGGAAACTGTCCATAGAATCACCTTCATTCATGTGCTCACTCTCCAACTGTTTTCGGAGGTAAGCAACATGAGCCTCATTCCTAGCTTGGTACAATGTGGTAAGTGTATCCCAAGCATCCTTAGCTGTTCTGCAAGAGCGAATGTGAGGAATAATGGCAAAATCTGACCCCAAATGAGCTTTGAGGGCCTATTTTTAACTTGCATAAAAATTACAATGTGAACAAGGACTAACCCTCAAATTTGTCTATAAAAAACAAATAGGGCTCAATTGTAAAAGACTTTTTGTTAGTTATTTAGTAGAAAAAGACTATTTTGAATCAATATTGCGCTCTTCACTGTCTCATGCATTTGTATACTGGTCTATACTCTTTTAGGAGTGCATGCTTGCTTGAGTGCATGTTTGCTTGTCCATTGGCATGTTTAGGTCTTCATACCACTAAATGTGTTCACGGATTTTCACATTTATGGATAGCATTTTTCATCCTTGACATTGGCTTGGATTCTCATAGTTTGAGGTAATTTACAATGTAACACATTGTCCCTATCACTGAGCATCAACTTTTCCAACACTTTGCATGATGGAAAGCATGTATGTGTAGAGGTATTTGTTCTCTTAGTGTTCCTTTTTGCATGAGCTATCTTGAAATCATGTTTCCCATCACCTCTTAGCTAATCAAACTACATTTGAGTTATAGTAAGTGTTAGAAAAGGTTGGTGCTTCCTCAAACGTTTCAAGGCATGTATGGAGATTAGAGGCTCTTTTTTCTTATCCCACCAATGCTTGGAAGAGGAGCTTCAAAGGGTTTGTCATTCTTTTTTATCCATGTGCTACAAATATTTGTACATAATAGGGTTCGATCGATTTTGAGTAATGATTAGTCACGTCAAGTAATATAGAGGTGAGCAACTAATTGCATGTCCGCCTATATGTTCTTCTTGCATTGGTCGATGTGGAAGGCAAGGGTGCATACCAACAAATCTGCTCTGTAGTAGGTGCAACCGAAACCACAACACGAATAGGAATATGTAGAATATCATCTTCGACACCTTCTGCATCAGCTTCAGTACCTGTAGTTACATTCAGTACCTGCAGTTGTAACAGTTGCAGGTGTGATAGGACGTTTTTCGACACCCTATACAATGTTCCACAGTCCTTTTGCAACCAACACATATCGCATTATATAAGCCCATAACGGGTAGTTGGTACCATCCAACTTATCCTCAACAGCCAACATACGGAATACATCACTACTTTCAGCCATGGCTGGTGACTAAAATACCTTGATGCAGAAAATTGACTGTATCTCAAAAAGTTGAACAGAACTACCCAGACGAATTCCACTAGACCTGTAGCAGACTTCGAGACGCTTATACTGGCAAACAGAAACTGCTATATACCTTTGGCACAAAAAGATGAAATAGCCTACACAAGCACTATGATAGTGCGTTCGGAGGCCGAAACGAGCTCAGATCGCGATTTCAGGACCACAAGCGAAGCTGTTTTGATCTCGAAAACACGTTGAGTATGCTCACCAAAATTTGTGCGATTCTAAGACTACAAATGGAGGAGTATCAACGGCACCCTAGATGAAGCGACGACCTGCTCTGATACCAATTGTTGGAGTTAGACGTCTGCGGAAGCACGCAAACAACACAAGGAAGAAGAAGAATCTTGGAGCACAACACACAATACTAAATGTATTACTAGAGAATGTACAAAGATAAGTATCCCATTAGGGCAATAGGCGTATACACAAGGGGGGGGGGGGGGGGGGAACCTCCTAAAGAGGGAAAAAAGTGCCCCGGCGGTCCTAGTGTGTTCACACACATCACTACCTAAATATATCAACACTCTAGGCCACTGATGACGTGAGTAGGGATGTCATAGCTATTTGTCCAAGCTATGCATGATAAAGTTTAATTCTGATACTTCTTGTTTAGGACAGACATAGAAGTTGACAATGCACTTTTTGTTTTATTTGTTTTTGTTTAATTTGCATTATATATATATATATATATATATATATATATATATATATATATATATATATATATATATATATATATATATATATATATATATATATATATATATATATATATATATATATATATATAATTTATTTATGTAATTATTATTATTTTTATTTATTTTCTTTTATAATTTTTATTTTTTTAATTAATTAACTAATTAATTAATTTATTTTATTTTTACTTATTCATTTCTAAAATTATTATTATTATTTTTCATTTTTCATTAATTGTTTATTTTTGTGTGTGTCTCATTTTGTATTGATTTTCTTTCTTGTTTGTATTTTTCATGTCTTATATTGATCTTAAATCTCTTGCTTTTGTTTTTTGTTTTTTTCAATGTGTATGTGTTTGTGTTCTCTATCTTAAGTTCATAAGTTTGGATAACTCTAAACTTATGAAGGTATATATATATATATATATATATATATATATATATATATATATATATATATATATATATATATATATATATATATATATATATATATATATATATATATATATATATATATATATATATATATATATATATATGTGTATGTGTGTGTATGTGTGTGTGTGTGTATGTGAGTGTGTGTGTGTATCTCCAAGCTCTAGGGATGTCAAAAAATCTTCTGTCATGGCAATGTATCGAAAGCTTCTCAAAAATCCACAAAGAAGCAATATAATCTCTTGTTCTTCACCTTTGCCGCATCAATGAGGCAACACTGAATGGAGATATGATCAATAGTGGAGAAAGTCCATAGGAAAACTACTTGACAATGCGCTCGTAGTCCCTCCCTCTCTGCATATGAGTTGAGCTCTGCCTCAAGAACCGCCCATAAAGTTTGGCCATGGTGTGACCAATCATGATAGTCTTGTAGTTCCCTGGGTGCACGGTATCACCAGATTTGTGGATGGGTACAGTGATGTTCCTCATGCACTCTGGGAAGCCCTCCCCTACATACCAGTTGAAAACATGTGCAATCAATAGAGCTATAGTGGAGGCCGTATATATGAGATGCTCACTCTGCAGTCTTGTGTGGCCAGTCGAGTGCCCATGCTATAGCCGCTCAATGGCCCTCTGTCTCTACTACGAAGAAAGAAGAGCGAGTAGGCAGGGTCTTCATCACCGGGGGATGGAAGGCTGTCCAAGTACCTCATATAGTCTCATAGTCATGCCAAATCTGTGGGTCTCCAATAGCTGTGGTCAATCGTGGATCTTACAGGGTGCACCATGCAACAATGCAATCCCTACCCATAAGCTGGTGGTATAGCTCAAGCTCGTGTGCCTCCTCAAAGCCACGTGTCCTTCGATGTCTTCATATGTCTCCTAGCTTCCACCTCCATGATCTCTCCTAGTGTTCTTTGAGCTCATAGTTAACGATGTAGACTCCTACACTCATCATACCAGGAGTTTCGCGGCATGGTCCCAAGAGGAGGTATGTGACTAGAATGGGTGGTGTGTGGGAATGAACCGATGGTGGATGTTTAAAGGATGGATGCTATGTGTGAGGTGAGTATAGGTAGTGGGGTGTTAGGATGAAGTGAAATGAGATTTTCCCCAACCCAGGATGATTATATGTGAGCAAGCTCGTGTGTGAAGTGGATGGAGGCGTGTGTGGGGCATGTCACGGATGTGTGTGTGTGTGGGTGTCCCCTTTGAGGGATAGTGTGAGATAGGTGTGATACGCTCCAATGGCTATAGGTGAGATGGTGAAGGAACTGAGTATGTGGGCAGCCTCCCATGATATAATCTAGGGTACTCCCTCCTCCATCTATAACTGAGTGTGGTATGCATGTCAATCCCCTCGATGTAGGCCATTCATTCATTCGGTTATAAATAACAAGATGGTGTTTGGATCCCGAGTCTAAGTAGGTGGTTACCATAGAGGGTGTGTGTAGAATCGATTGAAACTCATGCCATAGATCCCTCCTATAAAGTGGGTGATATGAGTGGATCCCCTGGGTCAAAAGCCTCGCATTGATCGCTGCCCATCCTCGCAATGAAGTCTCCCATGAGGAAGACTTCCCCTAGTGTAGAGTACTCTGTAATCTCCTTTGATAAGCAAGTATAAGGTGAGCCCTCCTCACGATCAATGATGGCGAATCTCAAGCCAAAAGCGGAAAAATAGCATAGTATAATGTGGATGGCCCTCCCCCATGAGAGCTATAATCACATCCAAAGGTATCTGGCCTATGAGTCACATGCAACAATCTATATCCTTCTCTAAAGTCTATCTCTAAAAAGTATCGCTACTCCCCGTGATCCTATCATAATGTGGTGGCATGTACAATCTCTTTGTAGACTCCCACTAGAAACCATGCACCTGGGGTAGACTCCTATTGGGGCTCTTATGTGTCTCTGTCAGCAGAACAATATCTCTATCTCTGCTCACCTCCTCAAGCCTCTCTGGATGGGTCCATAAATCACCATTGCAATTGCATACTACTAGCTGTATCTCCTTGATTGGCCCAAAGGCTGTGAATCCCTATAGGATGGCTTTGCCATCGATGATGATCTGATCATCTCTATCTAAAGCCTTCTTTTCTTATTTATGAGCCTTTTGTACTCATGCATGCATGTCAATGTGCTATTTGCATGGGTGTGAGATCATCATCTAGGTAAAAAGGGGGACCTTCAAGCCCTCTTAACACCACTCTCTTGCGACTCAAGGTGGTTCTTGCCGCTTCAGAGGGGAATCACAAATTGAGAGCTCTTTCTTTGAAAGATCTCTCCCCTCTCTCCAAGATTTGATGAAGGAGAGGGCCTCTTCTTCCTTGTAACCAAGCTTCTTACATAATGTCTTCCCATCCATCTCGAGGGTGGAGCCTTCTTTTTTTGATATGCCCATGGCCTCCACATTAAGACGTCGAGCTCGTCCATCCTCTCCTCCTCAATAGTAGTGTGTACAACGATGGCTTCTTCTTCTTTTTTTTTTGCTTCTAGTTTTGCCTCTTTCTTGATGTTTTTCTTCACTACTTCAACCCATCCTTCTTTGGTTGCCTCAAGCTTGCTGTCAATGCTTGCAGTCAAGGCTTCAATGAGCTCCATTTTAAGAGCTTCCCTCACATCCGCTCTAAGCTCACCTTCTTCCCGGGTGAGGGAGGCAATCGATCCTTTGAGGGACTCGATTTGCTCTTGCATGGTATTCCTTTCTTCTACCCAATCTTGTTGCCTTTGCAAGCATAATACTCTTTCCTTCAATCTCTTCGTTTCTCGATCTTCCTTCTCTTTTCCCCAAGCTTCACGTTTTTTGGTGAAGCCTTCCACTTCTTTCTCGAGCTTGGAGATACTTTTGATGATGGAAGTGATGGTTGAGTCCACCATCTTCTTGTTACCTTTGATGATAATTTGTCCTCCATCTTAATTAGGTTCTCCATTTTGGCCATCTTTTTCAATGCTATTAGGTTGTCTTAATTAGGTCCTCTTATGAGAAAAGGAAACCCTAGAAACCTAGGGTTTTTTTGGAATTTGGGGCCCCATGATCGTTCCAATACTAAACCTTTTGAGCATACATACTTAATTAATTAAGATGATAAGTGAGAGATAGAAAGAAAGAGATCTTGAGACAAGGATAGGGAACGTAAGCTGGATGCTTACTCACTAAAAAATAGATGTCCAAATTACAACATGGGAGTACTACTCAACCATATAAAGTGGTGCACTCACTAATGGAAGAATATCCAAGAAGATGATGATACAAAATTTAGATTATGTTGAATTAATCTAAGTGTGTGAAGTGAATGAGCAATGAAGCTAACCTTATTCTCACAAAATAGTGTAACAAAATTGTAAATCAACCAACCCTAATTTTAAGATTAGGGTAGAGAAACCATAAAAACAAAATATAAGGTTAACTCACAAAAGATAGTTACCACCACCTTGTAGAAGACTTCTTGCTCCAAGAGAGTAGCCTCTCCTTCACCAAAACTCCACCTCCTCAAGAGTGTGTGAACACTCTCTCTTCAAGAAGACCTCCTTCTAGCTTGATGAGTGATTATAACAATGAGCTTGGCCTCTTTATATAGTTGTTGTATAGGCCTCAAAAGCAAATATGAAGAGCTATAATCGCTAAAAGCTACGAAAAAGAACAATCGTGAAAAACGGGAAAACGATCGCTTTTGTTTAAAAAACAAAGCGTTCGCTGCTGCTGGTGGTATTGGAACCCGGGTGGGTCGAAGACGCTTTTTGAATCGTTTGAGCTAGACCACAGTGCCCATCAGCTTTTGTTCTACAAACGATATAAAGAAAATGACATATGCGCACTGCTCTGAGACTTGAAGATGGAGCTACTTGTTGGACCATATGATATTGAATCCAACAATCCCTCCTTCAATGTCATATTGGTACAAGCTTCAGTAATCTACAAATCTTCTCATGAATATCTCTAGTCAATGCTTTGGTAAATATATCTACAACATCCTCACTAGAAGGAACATAAACTAGCTCAATGTGCTTCTTAGCTATCTGCTCTCGAATATAGTGGTAGTGTACCTCTATATGTTTTGTCCTTGCATGATGCTCTAGATTCTTAGCTATAGCTATAGCATTCTGGCTATTTGAAAATATCTAAATGGGTTCATGTACTCTCACATCAAGATAACTAAAAATCTTCTACAACCAAACTGACTCTAGAGTAGCTGTAAATGCTACACGATATTTAGCTTCACACGATGAAGTGGCAATAGTGGGTTGTCTCTTCAAAAGCCATGAGATAAGACAATCTCCAAGATAAAAACAAAATCCACTAGTACTTCTTGTGTCTCTATCACCTTCCCAGTCAGAATCTGAAAATCATTTTAGTAACAAATGTGTAGATTTTGAAAATACCATAACAAAATTTGAAGTTCCCTTCAAATATCGAAAGATCCGCTTTACTGCTTTCCAATGTAACACTATCGGATTCTACATGAACCTTGATACTTGAGAAACTGCAAACTGTATATCTGGACATGTATTACACATATATATCAAGCAACCAACTGCTTGACTATATAAAGTAGCATCAAATGGCTCTGCATCTGCTACCATTTGTAAAGACATGTTCTGATCCATAGGTGTTTGCAGAGGTTTAGAATCACTCATCTGAAACCTCTCCAAAAGTTTCTCAATGTACTTCTGCTGTGTCATATAGGTACACTCATCTTGAAACAGAAACTGAATCCCAAGATAATAATGCAAAATGCCTAAATCATTCACATCAAATGTTTGCTTCAATTGTTCTTTGAACATATGCAAATCTTCATCTCTGGGACGTGTGACTATAATATGAACTACATAAATGATTGCTATAATCATCATACCTGTTTAAGCTTTAACATAAAGAGTTGGAGCTGCATCTGAGTTATGGAAACAAATGGATAAAAGATATGTATGTATCTTTTCATACCATGCTCTAGGTGCCTGTTTTAAACCATATAAAGCTTTTATAAGCTTACACACTAAGTGTTCTTTACCTGTCTCTTCAAAACCTTCTGGCTGCTGAATATACACATCCTCATGTAAATCACAATTTAGAAAAGTAGTCTTACTGTCAAGTTGATATATATGCCAACCAAAATGTGCTGCTAAAGCAAGTATTGACCTAATAACAGTCATCCTAGACATAGGAGTGAATGTCTCATCATAATCAATACCTTTTTGTTGTGCATATCTTTTGACAACTAAACTGGCTTTCTACCTATCAATAGTACCATCTTCTTTCCATTTGATTTTGAAGATCCATTTTACACCTATAGCCTTCTTTCCTTCTAGTAACTCACATAGCTTCCAAGTTTGATTCTTATGAATAAAATCAATCTCTTCTTGCATAGCTTTTCTCCAAATAGGAATGTTAAGTGCATCTTTAACACATGCAGGTTCATCTTCAACAGTCGTAAGTGCCAAAATATCATGAATCTCAAAGTCTTCAGCAAAACTTACATGATCTTTTAGTTGTTGTTGTCTAGTCTGACTTCTTGTTCTTATATGATCTTGTTGTTGTTGTCTAGTCTGACTCCTTGTTCTTCCAGTAAAAGTCTTTATACCACTATCTTTCCAAGTACTGATATAACCACGTAGGTGTATCCTTAAATAGTGGTGAAACTCTTTTTGAACTTTCAGCTTCCACAGGTTCTGGAACTTGTCCTATCGAGGTACTACTAGGACTTTGTGGAACTCTAACTTCTTCCATTTCTGGAACTGAAGTCTCTCGTGGAACTGAATCTGTAGAAGGTTGTAAAATTCCTCTTTCTTCAACTTTTTCTTGAATCCTAGGAATTTCAACTCCCTCCTGATATGGCCAAAATCTTTCTAAAAAATCCATAGTCATTTTCACTAATGAACTCTGGAATTTCTGCTTCTTTATCATAAACCTTATTTTCAGCATTATAAGCATTATGTGAAAGAATAACTTCACCTATGTATGGAACATAAAACCTATATCCTTTACTCTCAACAAGATATCCAATGAAGACAACTTTCTTTGCCTTTACATCTAGTTTGCCTCGGTCCTTTTTCTCAACATGTACATAAGAAAGTGATCCAAATACTCTAAAGTAACTCACATTAGGTTTTCTACCATAATAAACTTCATACGGTGTGATTACCTTTAAAGTTTTTGTAGATGACCTGTTCAAAATGTGGTTAGCTGTATGTACTGCATCAAATGAGAATTTTGGTGAAAGCCTCTTGGATGCCATCATGCTCTGCATCATCTCAACAAGTTCTCTATTCTTTCTTTATGCAACACCATTATGCTGAGGCGTATAAGCAATAGTAAGGTGTCGAGTAATACCTTTCTCATCAAGAAATGTCTGGAACTCTTTTGACAACTATTCTCCACCTCTATCACTTCTGAGAATCTAGATAATTTCCTGACTTTCATTTTCAACCATAGCTATAAACTTCTTGAACATAGGAAAGACTTCTAACTTCAACTTAAGACCATAGATCCATGAGTATCTCGTAAAATCATCAATGAATAGAACAAAATACCTGAAGCCTTGAATAGATTCTGCTCTTATAGGTCCATTCACATATGAATGAATAATCTGCAATTTCTTGGTAGCTATAATATGACCATGTTTCTTGAAAGGTAGTTTATGCATCTTAGCTTCAAGAAAACCTTCACATATATCTAAATCATGTGGTAGCTTGAATGAGTGTAAAATCTCAACCAATCCTCTGTCTTTGATACTATTGAGAGCTCCAAAACTAATATGTCCAAATCTTTCATACCATAGCTTCATATCTTCCACCGCTAATGAAGATTTGACTGCATATGCCTGACTGATTTTTGACAAAACAAAGATCCCTCCTCTATGCTCACCTTGTAAAATACACTTGTCATCTTTGTGTGATAAGATCTTACAAAGATCTCTCTCAAATACAACTTTAAAACCATCACCTAAAAATGTAGATATAGATAGTAGATTCTTCTTCATTTTAGGTACGTATAAAACATATGGAATCTGAAAATGACCACCTTCTCTTGACTTTAGGGCTACTGTACCTATTCCCACAACATCCAAATCATTGCCATCTGCAATAGTAACTCTTCTACCTGAAGAATAGGAAAGAGAAGAAAACACATCTCTGCAACCTATCATATGCTTTGTAGCACCTGAGTCAAATATCCAAGGACTTGCTGAAAGAACTTGTAAAGCTGCCTGATCAAAAGCTACTTCCTCAATGGTGTTATAGGCATAAGAATCACCTTGAGATTTCCCTTTTTTATCATCTTTTGCAACATTACCTGATGCCTTTTTCTTTTCTACTACAATCCTTTTATAACATGCTGCTTTTAAATGTCCAGGTTTCTTGTAGTAAAAACATATTACTTCCTTCTTCTTAGAAGACTTCTCTTTAGATGTAGTAGAAACAGAATCTGAAGTAGAAGGTGAGAGGGACCTACTTTCCTTCTTGGATTGCTTTTCCTTCTTATCCTTCTTCTTCTTTTTACCCTTTGATGAAGATGAAAGTGCTTCTTCATTCTCTTCCATTCCCTTCAACTGATCTTCATCTTGAAGTAACAAGAACTCTAGCTCTTCAAATGTAACCTCTCTATCTCTTGTGGTAAGGGTAAGAGTGGTTATAAAAGATCGATATGAAATAGGAAGTGAATTAATCAGCATATTTACCATTTCTTCATATGATATCTCAACTCCTACATTTAGAAGTTGATCTCTCAAGTCAACGAGTCTCGTAATGTGGGTTTGAATTGACTCACCAGCCTTCATCCTTGTATTTGCTAGTTGTCTCCTCAAGTGAGCTTTCCTAGCAGGATTTCTACTCTGAAAAAGATTCTCAAGCTTTAACCAAGCTTGTCTAGAACTTCTACAAGATCTGATTTGTGCTAGAATATGATTTTTGACACTCATTGTTATGAATGAGAGTGCTAAAGCATCTCTAGCATCCCATCTTCTTGATCTTCAGTAGGAGGAATTGTAGGTAAAGACCTACCTATGACT
Source organism: Ceratopteris richardii (assembly GCA_020310875.1). Classification (NCBI taxonomy): domain Eukaryota; kingdom Viridiplantae; phylum Streptophyta; class Polypodiopsida; order Polypodiales; family Pteridaceae; genus Ceratopteris; species Ceratopteris richardii. The sequence goes on along the minus strand of CM035414.1, from coordinate 37,128,497 downwards.
CTGGATGTCGAAGTGGTTACCTCTTCTTCAGTTGGTTCTATAATAGTAATTCCAGTACCTCTTAAAGTTGTTGTAGCACCTTCTTCGCCTTCTCGTCTGGCTCTTGTTAAGGATCCATTGACGATACTCCGTAAATCCTTTTTCACGAAAATAGTCATCATCATGAAACTCCACATGGGATAATTAGAAGATCCATCCAACTTGTCTTCAATCTCAATTCTAATCTCACTCATCTTAACTAAGTGTGTATGTCAATTATGCTCTGAGACCAAACAATTATGCTCTGATACCAAGTGTTGGAATTTGGGGCCCCAGGATCGTTCCAATACTAAACCTTTTGAGCATACACACCTAATTAATTAAGATGATAAGTGAGAGATAGAAAGAAAGAGATCTTGAGACAAGGATAGGGAACATAAGTTGGATGCTTACTCACTAACAAATAGATGTCCAAATTACAACATGGGAGTACTACTCAACCATATAAAGTGGTGCACTCACTAATGGAAGAATATCCAAGAAGATGATGATACAAAATTTAGATTATGTTGAAATAATCTAAGTGTGTGAAGTGAATGAGCAACGAAGCTAACCTTATTCTCACAAAATAGAGTAAAAAAATTGTAAATCAACCAACCCTAATTTTGAGATTAGGGTAGAGAAACCCTTTAAACAAAATATAAGGTTAACTCACAAAAGATAGTTACCACCACCTTGTAGAAGACTTCTTGCTCCAAGAGAGTAGCCTCCTTCACCAAAACTCCACCTCCTCAAGAGTGTGTGAACACTCTCTCTTCAAGAATACCTCCTCCTAGCTTGATGAGTGATTATAACAATGAGCTTGGCCTCTTTATATAGTTTTTGTATAGTCATCAAAAGCAAATACGAAAAGCTACAATCGCTAAAAGCTACGAAAAAGAACAATCGTGAAAAACGGGAAGACGGAAGCTTTTGTTAAAAAAAAAACGCGTTCGCTGCTGCTGGTGAGATTCGAACCCGGGTGGGTTGAAGAAGCTTTTACAATCATTTGACCTAGACCATAGCGCCTGTCAGCTTTTCTTCTATAGAAGATGTAAAGAACATGACATATACACGTTGCTCAGAGACTTGAAGATGGAGTTACTTGTTGGACCATATGATATTGACTCCAACAGGTTTCAGCCCGCCCATGATGATTGAGGCCAATAGGGAAAAAGGGGAGGGCGAAAGGTGGAGGATGACATGTTAGGGTTTGCGAGTAGGTGGATTTGAGTAGAGGATGATGTATGAGTGGAAGCATGGAGAGAATCAAAAGGCGCGTGGCAGACTGACTAGGGTTTGTGAATAGGACAAGAACAGTGGCTGGCAAGGGGGGAACAATATGCTATTAGGGCTTGCTAGTTGGGCCAAGAGAGGTCCTGTTGTTAGGTTTCGTGAGCTGGACAGGGTGAGGGTTCACGAGCTGGATAGAGGGCATGCCTTCTCTTAGGGTTTGCAAGCTGAATAGGGTTCCGCAAGCTATAACGCACAAAGAGAGAGAGAGAGAGAGAGAGAGAGAGAGAGAGAGAGAGAGAGAGAGAGAGAGAGAGAGAGAGAGAGAGAGAGAGAGAGAGGGAGGGAGAGAGAGAGAGAGAGAGAGAGAGAGAGAGAGAGAGAGAGAGAGAGAGAGAGAGAGAGAGAGAGAGAGAGAGAGAGAGAGAGAGAGAGAGAGAGAGAGAGAGAGAGGGAGAGAGAGAGAGAGAGAGAGAGAGAGAGAGAGAGAGAGAGAGAGAGAGAGAGAGAGAGAGAGAGAGAGAGAGAGAGAGAGAGAGAGAGAGAGAGAGAGAGAGAGAGAGAGAGAGAGAGAGAGAGAGAGAGAGAGAGAGAGAGGGGGAGGGGAAGGGGGAAGGGGGAAGGGGGGAGGGGGGGAGGGAGGGGGAGGGAGGGAGGGAGGGAGAGCGAAAACACTGAGTATGTAGATAAAAAAACATTGTGTACAATCATTCTTCTAGACTTATGTTAAAAATACTTCGATTTTAAAAAGATTGTTAGCTATCTTGATCCAACTATTAGTTATATTGTTCATTTGTTAGCTATTTACATGTTAACTACTTTATGCCTATGGGTGCATTCAAACTATTCCGGTGGTACATAGATGGTAATTTCTTCCAAATTTTTGCTTCCACCCTCTTGATTAACACTTGTTCCATTGAAACTCAAATGCTAAATTAATGTGATCATTGGATATAAAGAAAAAACCTTTACAACCATCGATTTCATCTATTTCAGGGTGTGCATATTGTTCCGAGGGGGATGAGCTGCCACACTTCTTTTTTTTCAATGGAACAAAAAAATTGAATATTAATAAAGAAGAATTATAAATTGTGCTAGGGGCGAACCCTAACCAAATACAAATAGGCACTCTAGCACTTGATTGAACTTCTTAGCATATAAATGAATACTTAAAATACTAGTTTATAATTATCTAGTAGTCAATTTGTGTAAACCACCACATAATATGTTCTTGAAGCTATTAAGTTGTTCCAAGCATCCTTTATAATTTTTGGAGTGAAATGTTTACCTTGTGTGCACTTCATCATCGTCCTCTTCTACATTGATTGCAAAGTTGTCATCCACTGCCAATGCATTTGATAGATAGTTGCCATCACCTTCAAATGTAAAATTTGAAAAGGATGAGTCTTCTACTTCATACAATTCACTGATAGGAGTCAATGTATGGTATGCATAATTTTGAATGTGGCGTTTGTTGATGCATCTTTTCCACTGACCATAGGTACAATGATAGCAATAACATGTTATTTCTCTTACACCAATACAATGTCCATCTAGCTTTGAATAGCCACGAATTGAATGCAAGGATCAAATTTGAGATATCCCCTTACAATCACAAGCCTTCTCCCTGTTCACTTCGCCAATCTTCACTTTCCAGAAGACTCGTGTGACATCTCTCCCTTTTGACCTTGACAAATATCCCTTGAGAAATTTCACAACATCTGTAACACTCTTCAACATTGCACCGTCAGGTTTAAGTTTTTCATGGATTAGCGGCCTTTTCACAACTGCACCTGCACCATCATGTTCTCCTTTCCCGTGCCCTAACTCAAAGAAGTTCCATATCATAGTCATGCCTGTTAACCTTGGATATCTTCCTGTGAAGTAAAATGGACGTTTAGCTTTAAATTGAGAAGCTGCACCATTTGTCCATACCCAATGTTGGCTTAAGTCAAGGTTTATCTCTCTCAAAAATAGCCAATATAATTGGAAACAATGTTGCACAAAGAGGGTGTCATGCTTCTTGTCATCAGATATGAAGAGGTCGATTATGTTTTTAGGAATTCCCGCCAAGAAAAAACATGTGATATGCACAAAAATAGTTATCTATATAGACCACCAATGCATATATTGTATTTCATTTTGTTCACAAAATGTTTAATTTTCTGCAAAATCAACCACGAAAATCACAACATCGCCTAGGAATTCAGAGACACACATCTTAAACTAGTTTGCTTGCCATAAATAATTGAAATTGTGCTTGATAAATTTCTTTAGATTTTGCTCAAATAATCCTATTACAACTTTAGGACTCATCTCCCTCTTTATCAATTCTTTCCTTTTGTGTGATGGGTGAGTGCAATCAGAGCACTCACCCATCACACATTTGTATCGATGGAATATGGTATCATTTTGACGTGGACAAAGAATACTCTCTATAATGTTGCTAATTGATCGCAATGTAGTTGTTGAAGCATTGTACCTTGATGTCTTTCCTACTTGAAAAATAGAACAATCACAATTACAAAGACAACTATGCATGATAGAGCTTGATTGACATAGGAGATTGATTCAATCCTTAAGGTATGACATTTGAGCGTGATAAATGCAGCAACATGTGAATCTATGTTTCAATCTCTTAACAATATATGGCTTCAATGATTAAAACTTTTGAAGCTAGATATTTATGATTGGATGGTATTGTTTGATTGATATAAATAGCTCCATCTACATTACACAAATAAATGGCTATTAGTAGTTATTAATTAGCTTGTATTACTAAGTAGTTGGTTCTTGGTTAGTTGTTACAAGGTGTTAGCTTGTTACTAATTAGCTATTACTAAGTAGCTGGTTCTTAATTAGTTGTTAGTAATTACCTATTACTATTTAGCTTGTTAATAGTTAGTTATTGCTAAGTATCTAGTCTGTGGTTAGCTGTTTGTAATTAGTTATTATTAGCTTGTTACTAATTAGCTATTACTAAGTAGCTTTTTACAAATTAGCTATTACTTATTAGTTGTTACCAATTAGCTATTACTAACTAGCTGGTTCTTGGATAGTTGTTAGTAATTAGCTATTACTAATTAACTTGTTACTAGTTAGCTATTATTACTGATCAGCTTGTTACCAATTAGCTATTACTAAGTAGCTAGCTCTTGGTTAGTTGTTAGTAATTAGTTATTATCAATTATCTTGTTACCAATTAGCTATTACTAAGTAGTTGGTTCTTGGATAGTTGTTAGTAATTAGCTATTACTAATTAGCTCTTGGTTAATTGTTTGTAATAAGCTATTATTAAATAGATGGTTCTTGACTAGTTGTTTATAATTAGCTATTACTAATTAGCTTGTTATTAGTTAGCTATTACTAAGTGGCTAGTTCTTCATTATTTGTTAATAATTAGCTATTACTAATTAGCTTGTTACTAGTTAGCTATTATTGTTTTGTAATAGCTATTATTAGATGGTTTTGTAATTAGCTATTATTAGTTGTTTTGTAATTAGATAGTTTGTTAGTAGTTATCTACTAAGTAGCTTTTACGAATTAGCTTGATCTTATGCATTTGTTATTAATTAGCTATTATTAAATAGCTTGTTTTGAATCAACTATTACTAATTTGCTTTTTACTAGCTAGTTAGGTATGCATAGCTTTGACTGTTACTTGTTATCTTGTTACTTGTTAATTAGGTATGCATAACTTCTACTATTAAATATTAGCTTGTTGCCATAGTAGTTATTACTAACTAGCTTTTAACTAGTTAAATTCTATATTAGTTAGTTTATGTCTAGTTAGATATTACTAGTTAACTTTTTACTATGTCTAATTAGCTAAAACTCTGAATTGATGACTGAAATAAGATTACTTGAGATACATCAAGAAGGTGAAAAGGGTGCTTAAAATATTGATTTCTACTAAGTCAGGTCCTGCTTATATCCTTCTTATTTGGTGACACCCTACTCCCTGTTGTCCAAAACATGATAATCAGATCCTTGACCTCTTGTGTGATACATGTGGTACGTGTTGATCTAGTCGTTGTCTTCAAAAAGCTATGATCAGACTCAACCACACTTAACCATCTAATCACATCGTAGATGAATTTCCTACTTACTCGCAATACCCAAGAAAGTCTTGAAATATTTATCTAATTTGTTGATGAATAGGCACCACTATTTAGAATCATCATCTCATACTTTGTAGTGTATTCTGAAGATTGGTAAAAAGCACACATGTTACATGATCTTTGCTTTCGGCCATTGCATCAAAAAGTTGCCCAATACATGGACCTTGCAACATCCTATTTAATGACTTGATTTTATCTTCACAACATAAGTGTCTAGTTTGATTGTTAAAATACTTGATGATCTTATCCACAATGCCATCCAAGTTGCTTGAACTACAATTAACATTACCCTCCACATTAGTACCCGAACTTGACTGTAGAACAACAATTTTTTTGGAAGAATAGTGCAAAAGGAAGAAGATACCCCAACTGGGCACCAAGGAGGTGCTTGACGCCCAAGTACTAGAGTTGGGCGCCAAGATGCCTAGATGTTGGAGTTGGGCGCCAAGATGCCCAGATATAAAGTTGGGCACCAAGACGTCCAGATGCTGGAGTTGGGCATCAAGATGCCCAAGTTCTAGAGAAGGGCACCACCATGCCTATATTCAACAAGAGATAAGCCTTGGCAAGATGATGGGGCAGAACTGATAAGGCAACCAAGTGGACCCCGACCACTCATCGCTACAAGACAAAGTTTGGTATTGGTGATGGTGCTGACAGTTGAAACTGCCTAGTGCATTAAGTGCCCATTACCCTTATGTAAATAGACTCTCCTCTTGTAACCTATCCCTCATCTATAAAAGGACGGAACCTCAAGAGAAGAGGATATGCAATACACGAGACTATGCTATTTAGAGCTACCTACAGCTAATAGAGATTTGGAAGAGTGAGTGTAAGCATAAAGCTCATAGAGACACCAAGAGGCCAATCTTTCTTATTTTGCTAGTGGGAGGATAACTAGATATTGAGTTTTCATTGTCTTGTGCCTGTATGACAAGGGATATGAATATTTTATGGGTTGCAGTGTCTTGTGTTAAATTTGGTTACTGTCTTTTGTTATTTTGTTGTGTGTTATATCTACTGTTCTGATTCTCACTCGTTCCATCTCTTATTTTGTGTCTATCTTCTAAGTATATATTGAAATGATGATAAGGATTCTGGTTGTTAAGTGTATATTATTGCAATCTGCTCAAAGAGTAGTGCATTTTGAATTCTCTGCACCCACACACTTCACATTTTACCATCTACAGGTGAAAATTTGGCACGCTCCGTGGGACAAGGCTTCTTGAGATTTCCTTGAGAAATCACTTTAGAACTTCAAGTGCCACACCTTCTTTCCCATCCTCCATATCTTCCCCATCCCAATTTGGGTGACTCCTACTTCATTGGCCTCCTCCATACCATTCCACTAAACCTTAGGGCAACCCCCTACTTCATTGGCCTCCTCCATACCTTTCCACAAAATCTCATCTTAGGCGACTCCCTCTGTCCACCAAACCTCTTCTTGGGCGACTCCCTCTTCCACCTCTTCTTGGGTGTCTCCCTCCTTCCACAACCTCATCAGGCGACTTCGCCTTTCATCAAGCTTCTCCATCAAGATTCTCCATCAAGTTGGGGTGACTCCTTATTTCCATCTGAGTGACTCCCTCTTCCATCAAGCTTCTCCATCAAGCTAGGAAGACTCCTTCTTTCCATCTGGGCAACCTCCTCTTTCCTCAAAGCTTCTCCTCCAACCTTCATCTGGGCGACTCCTTCTTTCCATCTAGATGACTTCCTCTTTCATCAAGCTTGGCTGACTCCTTCTTTCAACCAATCCATCTAGGGCGACTCCCCTCCCCCTCTTAACTAACTAAGGCAACCCCCACATACCCACTTAAGCCAACACATTGACTTCTCAACTCCATAATTATTGGGAAATGACTCCACTTATCATTGAGTTTTCAGGCGACCCTTACACTTTCTTATTCCTGGTCAATACTCCATTCACCTTCTAGGGATAACTCTAGTCATTTCCCTCCTTGGAAGTAATCCTCAAGATGGTCCATGACCCACACTAGAGCTAGCAAGGAGAAAAAATTAAGCCTTAAGAAGACACCAATCAAGAGCTATCATAGAAGAAGGCCAGACCCTTATTTAACACTTGTGAGAAGTCTATCCACCTCAAGTCTAACTTCTAGATTAGAAGGATTAGAGGACAAGGCTAAGACTCAAAAGTCTTTACCCCAAATCACTTTTCTTAACACCAATATGGCCGAGGAACTTTCCACTCTCTTGTCAAGGATAAATATTAGATTTTCTTCATTTCATGGTGGTGTTAATGAAGATCCTGAAGATCATGTACGAAGATTTCTTTCAACATGTAAAAGCAGGGGTCTACAACAACGACAAGACACCTTCCTTGCTCTCTTCCCATCAACACTTGAAGGATTGACTGACAAATGGTTCAGCCAATATGTAGAGAATCATTTTCAAACACGAGAAGCATTGAGGGCCGAATTCACAGAAACATTTTGGCCAGGTAACTCCGCAGAAAGAACATTAGATGATCTTGAGAATATAATTTTGCATATGGGAGAGTCATTTTCAAAACTTATGATCCAGGCAAGATCACTGGTGGCAAGATTACCAGATGCACCAGGGGATTTCCTCATCGAGAAATGGGCAGAGAAAGCCCTGTCAAGGTCCACATAATAGAAGCTCAGAGAGTTTTTGCGGCCCGATGTCACCTTAAGAGAGTTCAAAGTAGGAGCCACAAGGATTGAGGCTACACGGGTTCATTTTGGAATGCAGCCAAGTAAGACTTCTTCCCAAGATGAAGATGTTGTGACATCCTTAAGAAGGGAACTAGAAGCCTTAAAATTTCAAAAGAACAGGGAAGAAGACAAAAGTACCTCTGAGGGTCTCACTCAAATATGACAAGAGCTTGAAGAACTAAAAACATTAAGGGAGGTAAGAGCTGGACTATGGTGTTCTCTCTGTACTACTCAAGGACACACAACCCAAGAGTGTCCAAGGAGACTAACATGTAAATTTTGTGGGGTGGCCATGAGGCCAAAAACTGTTATTTTTTGAAGGGTCTTGGAAACCAGAATATGATACCAAGACAATCACCAGCAGCTCAATGGGTAGGTGTAGCTCAATCCTCCTTGTTAGGGCAACCACCCATACCATCCATAACAACACCTTCCGTGACAACTTTTTACACCAGTCAAGGACACCAATGGCAAGAAGGTATGCCTCGTCAGAATCAAACACCCATGCCTATAATGTGTTATTGATGTGGGGAGTATGGACACTTCCAAAGTAAGTGTTCCCTTCTCGAAGATGCCCTAGCATGCAAAAATTATCCTCACACAAGGGATCATTACACAAAGGACTGCCGGAAGTCAATGTTGTCCACAAGCACACAAGGAAACTCTTGCCCCCTACATATGATCACGGTAACTAATGATGAGGGCAACATAGACTCTCCAAGTGCCTGAGTAGTCTAGCTTGAGGAACTTCCCGGAGTAATGAGTAGGGCACAAAAGTAGAAGGAAGCCTTGAAGGATGCTGCACAAAAGTTATAAATATTTGATAGGAATCCCAAAAGAGTTGGGAATACACACTATTCCTCTGATGGTAGAAGTTCAATCAATTAGAGGTAAAATCTATAGGTTAAATCCAAAATATGCAGATGCAGTCAAGAAGGAAATCCAAAAAATGGAGGAAGTAGGTATCATAATTCCTATAGAACATTCAAAATGGTTGTCTTCCATGGTTATCACTCCTAAGAAGCAACCCAATAAAATCAGGGTTTGTGTGGACTTGAGAGCATTAAATAAGGTAACTATTCCTGATGGATGTACCCTTTTCTAAACAAGTGATTGAAGATGTGACATGATACGTGCTATACAACATCATGGATGGTTTCAGTGGATACAACCAATTGGAAATCCATCCTAAAGATCAACCATAAATAGCTTTTCTTACTCCTTGGGGAACCTATACTTACACAAAAATGGCTTTCGGCCTTAGGAATGCACTAGCCACTTTCAATAGGATAGTATATCTTATCTTCAACAAGCTGCTTCTAAAATTCTTGTGGAATTTTATGGATGACTTTTCAACATTTTGTGGGGCAGCATGCACTACTACAATAGAAAATGTACTAGAACATTCAAAGAAAATAGAGCAAGTATTCCACTGTTCCAGAGAAATAGGTTTGAAACTTAACCCTAACACATGTCACTTTCTGGTAACCCAAGGCACACTGTTAGGATATGTGGTTTTTGCCCAAGGGATGAATCCAGATCTAGATAAGGTAGTGTCAATTCTCAAGCTCCCAAGACCAATAAATGCTAAGTAGGTCTAGAGCTTCTTGGGGCACACTGGATATGATCGAAAGTTCATACACATATATGTAGAGGAAGCATGACCACTTTCACAACTTACTAGTAAAAGTTTTCCCTTCCAATGGTTTGAAGAAGAAGAGGCTGCATTCACTTATTTGAAACAAAGGTTGGCGTCTGCACCCATACTTGTCTCACGAGATTGGTCTAAGACATTTCATGTGCATGTAGATGCAAGCTTATATGTAGTAGGTGCCATACTTACTCAACCAAGCGAAACACACAAACTAGACCAACCCATTCATTATGCAAGTAGGCTCCTCTCAAAGGCAGAGAAGAACTATAGCACTACTGAAAGGTAAGCATTCACTATTATATTCGCCCTCAAGAAGTTTAGGCACTATCTAGTGGGCACTACATTCACAATGATTACTGATCATCAAGCCTTAAAATATTTGTTAAATAAACCACAAGTTGCAGGAAGAGTGTGGAGATGGTTACTTCTCTTCCAAGAATTTGATTTTGAAATTTTACAGAGAAGCCATAGACAACACGTCATTGCAGACCACCTCTCTTACATCAGGCACCCAATTGAAGCAACTAAGGGAGTAGAAGATGACTTCCCAGACAATCAAATATAAAGGTAAATTTAGCACCCATATGGTATGATGAGTTGACTCAGCTCCTAGATAAGGGTCAATTTCGTGTCGGGTCTACTCCATTGGAAAGGTGTAGATTAATCTTAAAAGGTTAGAATTTCATAAAGGTAAAAGACACCCTATATAGGGTTGGGCCTAATGGAATGTACAGGAAGTGCCTTCAACCACATGAAACAGAAACTGGTCTTCAATTGGCACATGAGGGTAAGTCCAGTGGACATTTTCTTGGGCATATCACTACACTTAGAATACTCCAAAGTGGGCTATGGTGGCCATACCTGTTCCGAGATGCCACCAAGTTTGCAAAGGCATGTGATATTTATAAAAAATGTGCACCCAAGCCGAGCGGACAAAGGAACCAACCACTTAATATCTCTATAGCTTGGAAACCCTTTGAGCATTGGGGGATAGACTTTATCGGCCCAATTTACCCCATAGCATGTGATTCCAGTGCAAAATATCTCCTAGTGGTGTCAGATTATGCCACTAAGTGAGCTGAAGTAACAACAAGGAATATACTACTGAAACAATAGTTTCATTTTTGTATAATCACATTTTTTAAGTGCCCCGACGGTCCTAGAGTGTTAACACACATCACTACCTAAATATATCAACAATATGTAAAGATCAATGACGCCCTATTTTTTCCTGTAGTAACTTTATGGAAAAACAAAATTTGAATGGGGGGCTACTCATAAGCTCTTGCATACCAACTTCACTTCTTATCTTTTCCACTTTTGACCTTGATTTCTCCAAAATATGCACATAAGGGAGGGTTCACCTAGACCTTTCATAACACTTTAAAAACTTTAAAATCCTTCAAAAAGACCTTTTTGCAACCTGCATTTAACTTTTTGTGAAAGAAACTTGTAAAAAACTATTTGCACACTACCGACACACCCATGTTCTTGGCCATTTGTGAACCACTTTTCCAAGTCGCCAATTTGAACAGCTCAACAGACACACATTGAATCTTCAATTTAGCATTTAGATCTCATTCATACAAATGTGTGTGGTCCTATGCCTAGAAGGTCATTAGGTGGTTCTCTTTACTCTGTCACTTTCATAGATGATGCTACTAAAAAAATTTGGGTATATCCTATCAAATCGAAGGATGAGGTATTCCCTACTTTTAGCAAATGGCTTGCTTCAGTTGAGACTGAAAAAGGAACTAAGCTCAAGGCATTACATTCCGATAATGGGGGTGAGTATACCTCACATGAATTCAACCCTTTCTATCAGTCTAGAGGAATTCATAGAGAGTTTACAAATCCTTTGACCCTAGTATAGAATGCTATAGCTAAAAGTATGAATAGAACTATTCACAATAGAGTAGTTTCTATGTTGCATCATGCAAACCTTTCATAAGGCTTTTGGGAAAAAAAATTATTGATAGTAGTTCATGTGATTAACCTTTCACCTAGTACTGCCAAAGGTTTGAATGTGGCACAAGAGTTATGGAGAGGGAAGCCATCATATTATGATCATCTTTGAGTTTTTGGATGTGAAACATAGCTTCATATACTTAAGAATCTTAGACAAAAGTTGGACCATAAGTCAAAGAAATGCATTTTTCTTAGAAATGGTTGAGAAGGCCAATTTGGATTTTTCTTATGAGATTCCAAAACATGGTCAGTGATCAAAATTAGTGATATCATTTTCAATGAGTCTAAGATGCATAAACAACAAATTAAGGAGGTTGAAGTGAGAAGAGTAGTCTTTGAGGATACTAGTCCTCCATTTAGCATGCATAAAAATTCTACACATAGGGATATTCAAGAGAATATCCAATCAGATCCATCTACAAATGTTCTTGTTTAGCAACCATTGAGATGTTCTGCATGTATCTCACATCCACCTACTCGGTATGTTCTAGGTCTGGATATTTTTATGCTAAAAGATGCCGGTGACCTTCTTACTACAAAGAGGCTATGCAAAGAGTGGATCATATCAAGTGGGAGCATGCCATGAGGAGTGAATTGGATTCTATTCACAAGAATGGGATTTAGTACCTTTTCCAAAGGGCAGGATAGCTTTACCATGTAAATGTGTATATAAGCGGAAATTCACATCAAAGAGTGCTTCTCCAAAGTATAAAGCCAGACTTTTTGCAAAGAGTTTTAAGCAAAAAAAATGGCATTGAATTCTAGAAAATATTCTCTCGAGTAGTAAAGATTACTACCCTATGTATGTTTCTTGGATTCATTGCACTAGCTAGTCCAAGTGGATGTGAAAAATACTTTCTTAAATGGAACAACCAGAGGGTTATGTAGTTCATGGTAAAGAAATTCTAGTTTGTAAGATGAAGAAGAGCTTACATGGTGTTAAACAGTCCCCTAGAAAATGGTACCAAACGTTTGATGCTGTTAAATTCTCTGGTTGTTCCATGTAGATCTTACATATGAGATCTATATGGAACAACCAGAGGGTTATGTAGTTCATGGTAAAGAAATTCTAGTTTGTAAAATGAAGAAGATCTTACATGGTGTTAAAGAGTCCCCTAGAAAATGGTACCAAATGTTTGATGCTTTTATGAAGTCTCAAGTCCATTCTCAAAGCAATGAGGATCATTGTCTCTACACAAAGAGATTCTCAGAAGGAAGCTTGATATGCTTGATACTTTATGTCGATGATATGTTGATTGCTGTGAAGTACTCTTATGATTTGTCATTCCTTAAAAAGAAATTGAGTGAGACATTTGATATGAAGGATTTGGGGGATACCATGTAAGACAAGAGTTACACAATATAAGATAGGAGTAGTAGCAGAGAAGATAACAGATACAGGAGAATCTCAACAATTTTCTACTAACAGCAAGTACAAAGATGATGGCATTGTCCACCCGTGCGCTCTTGTTGGAAAAGCAATGTTCTATTGATTTCAACAATTTTCCATTGATCCATTTATTGTTCCATTGGTTCAATTGACCAAGTTACAACATAACTAAGTGTTGATACTAGTGTCCTCTAGATCGAACCAAGACGGGTGCGTACAGGATCTGTAAAGGTCCTTTTCAGTCTACATGTAACAAATCGTGCCAAGCGCCTTGGTTAAGGCAATCGTCACTCAAACTGTCCACGCGGGTTCAAAACCTGCCAGACGCAATTGCGTGGAGATCGTTTTAGAAAAGCAAAATAGTAAAAAGCGTTTTGATCAAAGACGGCAGTGGACGCGTTCGAAAACGGCATTTTCGAATGTGTTTTTTTCTTCTTCGTTGAGTGATAGCGATCGCATAGCTTTTGCTTTATTAAAGATGCTTTTGGAGGAGAACAAACTAATATATAAACACATACTTGGATCACTTCTAAGTATCCTTCACCTAGTATTCAACACAAGTCTTGAGCTTGGACCTCAATAGAGGTGGTGTTTCTTCTAGCACATGGGGCAGCCATGGTGCTAACTTGAAGCATGTTGAGGAGCAGCTATGGAGTTCTTCTTAATGATTCTTCTTGGAGAAGATGAAGGGTGTGCTCACACTCTAGCACATGGAGAGGAGGTTATCTCTTGTTCATGGCAAGAAGACTTGGTCATTAGCAGCTTGATGGTGAGGATCAGCCATCTACATGGTGTATTTGAAGATTGTCTTCTACAAAGAAGATATCAGGTTGAAGATTGTCTTCTACAAGAAGATGTCGGGCTACTTCAAAGACATTGGATGGTGGTTAACATAAGATTCACATCTTATGTTAAGTATTCAGGTACATATTCTCTTTATGCACACAGGTACTACTTGAATTTTATGGAGGCCGTGGCGTTCATACCAGAAGGAGTCCTATTCAGCATAGGTACAAGAGAAACAGTACGTATATGCTTTATGCATATTTGATGAGGTGTTTAAGAAGGTGTGTTCACATGAGTTTGAGGATTTCTAGCAGCAAACTTGTTAGCATTCTATGCTACTTTATAAGTATGTGATCTTTTCACACACGTATCTAACTTAGGGTCTTCCATAGCCTAAGTTCAGATGAGGGTTTGTTGACTATCAGTTTCACACTGATCCTTCCTCTTTCGGTCACTCATATTCACTCTTCTATAACCTATAAGGTCACACATCTCATATATATTCAGATTACTGCCCATACATCTGAATATGTTTGTTACATTGTACATTCACTCATTCATCTATTTCTCATCACATAGAGTGGTTGAGAGTTTTGCTCCCACATTGTACATTGAACATTGGTATATATGATACTATGAGTAAGCGATGGCTTACGTAACACCTTACACATGTCGTCTATTCTTTCTCTATCTTTGTCTCATCATCTGTATGATTAAGTTGTGGTATGTTTATGTTTTGTCAATATGGAAGATTGCTGGAATTAATGTTGTACATGATTGGAACTATGGAACTATGGACCTGTGACATGAGCCTAAGGGCCTACCTCACTTCCAACAACTCTCAAGGTAGAGCTTAAATGGTGACATAGACAACTCTAGATAGGGAGATACAAGGTAGAGGTATGCTGGCTCAATTTGATGTCTCAGGTAGTGTAGAAGTCATGTATATATAGGATAATGGGTGGCCTTCCATGGATGGCTATACATGGGCAGTAGAGCGTGGGCGGCCACCACTCGCGTAATTGCCATACACGGCTTAGGCCGGTTGAACTCACCTAACAATTGGGGACCCTGATAACTCCCTTTCCTTACAAAACCTTACATGGTCCAATATGACCTTCATCCAACATGCAAGTTGGGATTCCCATCAATTGAGTAATGCACGCTTGGGTTCTCCTCATAATGGGGGCCTTACAAAATGTGCATACAATCATAAAGGGTAGACATTGATCATATACTAACATGCCAAACCTATTATTGGCATTACTCGAGATAGGGGTAAATGATGCATATGATTGCCTCAAAGTGAGTACATATACAAAGTACTTCACAAGTGATTCATTTCCAAGAAGTTGAGTGCACATTACTTGTGATAGGAGTAAAAGATGCATTTACTTGTTTCAAAGTGAGTACATATCCAAAGTACTTCACATGTTCAATATGCAAGGTGGAAAGGCATTGAATACACCTTTACCCACATATGTGAATTTGAGCAAGCATGATTTCCCTAAATCCGATGAGCAAAAGGAATCCATGACCAAAATTCCTTATCAGTTTGTTGTTGGTATGCTATGGTACCTATGAGACCAGACACTGCATTTGGAGTGGGACTTATGAGAAAATACATGCATAATCTTGGAAAGAAGCATTAGAAAGCGGTCAAGATGATGTTGAGATATTTGTGTGGCACTAATGACAAGTGTATATGATTAGATAGAGGAAAGGCACCCATTATTGGTTACACAGATTCTATTATGTTGGTTGTGTAGATAATCAAAAGTCTACATCAAGGTACATTTTTCATTTTGCTAGAGGTGCTATCTCTTGGAGATATGGTCTTCAAGAATGTACAATTGTTTCCACCACAGAAGCAGAGTATGTTGCAGCAAGTGAGGCATGTAAGGAAGCATTGTGGCTTTCTCATCTTGCTTGTGATATGGGCCTAGCTCAGCATGTACCTCCTTTTCTCAGTGATAGCTAGAGTGCCATTGTTTTGGCTAAGAATCTAGTCTATCATGCAAAGACCAAGCACATTAAGGTGAGGCATCACTTCATTAGAGACTGCTTAGTCAATGAGCACATTATTATTGAGAAGGTTTATACTCGAGATAATGCTACAAATGCTTTGACCAAAGCTCTACCATAGGATAGCTTTCAAGACTGTTGTCACTTGATAGGGGTTACTTGATTTATGATCTTACACACTTACTTGTATATTGTGTAACATGCTCATCAAGTGGGAGGTATAGTTTCTATACTTGCACTCAGGTATTCTTTGTTATTCTTTATTTTTCTCCCATAATGATTTTGGTGATATGCCTTTAGTGGAGATTGTTACTGTTAGTGTCCATGTGAAAGGCCAAATGGCCATTGTACACTTTTGTCATTCTTTAATAAAACATATAGTGGCATGGTCAGCCCTGGACTATAAGTTCAATCGCCCTCTTGAGATTATTCATCTCTATAGTTATTGTAGCCTCTCCTTCTTTTGTATACTCTTTGATAGTTGTTGTTGTGGGAACTATTTCTGTATCCATGTGTTATTGAATTTGCCTCTTGAATTTCCATAGCCTCTTTTTGTATCCTCTTCCTCTTCAATTCCTTGTGCTCCTAAAGCAATTCTTTCTAATGTGATTTTGATAAACCGGATATGGCACAAGATTTGTGTTCGTTGCTGCACCAAGTATCACGATACACACTTTGGTGTAACAGGTGTTGTGTGAGGTGTATCTTCCCTATGTGCATGCATTACTTGTCCCTTTCCCACATTAACCATAATTTAAGCACATGTTTCCATGCACTTGATCAGATCAGGCTCTCAGTTTGATAATTTAATGTGTGTATCAAACCACCATTATATGCACTTGCTAGATGATTGAGGTGTAGTCTCTTTCATGGCGAATCCCTAAGAACTTCTGAGTCTAGGTATACACATTTTTGATGTCGTTAGTAGGGATGTGGCCTAAGTCTAGGTGCCTACATGATGGTTAAATTTTTGTTATGAAGGTAGTGATCATGAGGAAGTGAAATTTAGAAGCTTGGAAAGTCACAAGCTTGGAAAGTCATAATTCACTTGCACTTGTTACTTCATACACCTAGTGTGTGTGTGACAAGTTTTTAGGATTAGGTGAGGAGTGGAGCAGTTAGGGTTAGGAAGTAGATAAGAGAACTCAAAAGTAGGATAAATCTACCACATTTCAAAAACCAGATTTTTATTTTCATTTTCTCTTGTGAATGTAGGTATTGTGGGGCATGTTGGAGGATCGGTATTGCTGAACCTATATTTCTTGGAACTCGGAGTCTAGTTGGATTCTAGTGCCAAACCTTTTGGAAGATACATTTTGAGGTGAGCACTTCATTGTGAACATATCATTTTCTTGCTTGATCACTCACATAGGGTGAAATGACACCCATCGAGCATCATGAGGTACATTTTAGGTGTATTTTGAGGAATTTTTTAGCATGCACATAAGGGTGACAAGGAGAACACAATGAATAAACTAGCACAAAGTAATTTTAGTTTTTACTTGTCAAAGTCCAAGTATTATGACTGTTTGAGTTTGGTATTGTGATACCAAATTCCTCTGTGTCATCGTACTTGGTAGGTATCGTGTATCACTGATACCTTAGTCCTAGAATGTATCACAATACTCCAATATTGTGTATTGCTTAGTAGAATATCACCATCCCTAGTATTGTATATCACCGATACTCTATGTATTGTGTGTCACTGATTTAGGATGTTTCGTGTATCATTTTGACCCGAGGTATTGTATATCGTGTACTCTTAGTATCATGTATCATGAAGTGTCTTGTATTGTGTATTGCCTAGCCTCAAGTATCCTATTGTGGAGGTCTAATATCATGTATCATGGAAATTCCAAGTGTCATGTATCTTGAGATCCCTTGAGTGTCCTAGTATCGTATACTCAAGCATTAGTATCGTGTATCATGAAGATCTTAAGTAAAGCCATTTCAAAGACTTGATAGAATACCCAAAGAAAAAAAATCTAGAGTTTAGGGTCAGAAAACTGGATAAGGCCCATAGACCTTGAATGAAACTAGGATCTAGACATGTCTTAGGGAGTCAAAATATTGTGATATCATCAGTAGGGAGTGTCACCCAAAGAAGCATTCACTCTACTTACTCCAACACTTCTAATGATTTAGAGGACTACATTCATCATAACTCTATCCATTCATCATAACTCATGTCTATAATAAAAGTTGAATATAGGACTACAGTATGTCTCCACAAACTTGCATGGAGTTCCTATTTTCTTAGATGGTCTTCATAGGTTAGTTGCAAGACTTAGGAATTCAACTAACTCACAAGTTTTGCAAAGACCAACTATGAAATTGGAAGGAGGAATTTACATGGACAAATGAGGGGAATTATACTTAATGATTGAGCATTCTGATAGGATCAACAAAAGAGTAGAAAGTGAGGAGCCAAATAATCTAATTGGTACTGACAATAGAGAAGCCATGACTATCCCAAGAGGAAGATCGATAGTTGTTGCTCTAGCACAATGGTGAGAACCACGTTAAGAAGCTCCACCTCCTTAATGTCAATCTGCGGAAGAGATAGGAGTGATGTGAAGATCGTGAATGTGAGATGAAGTGAGAGTGAAGGTGAGAAGCATAGAAATGCACACACACATACACACACACTACGAAGAGACAAGCAAGACACAATGGAAGGTGGGGAATTAGCTCTATTACTCAAGAACACTATTACAAGCTCAAAATAGCTCTAAGCTCACACTAGCCAACACTAACCAACCTCAAAAATGAGCTCTCTAGCTCTTTTTATAGTTTCTAGACTAGTTTTGACCGGTTTCACATCTAGTGACCGGCATAGTTAAAAATTAGGTCCTAGATGCTATTTGGAAGGGTAAACGGTATCTAAAAATAACGAAAATTGGTACGCGCATTCTACCTAAGCTCCTCAAGCTCGAGGACTCCTCGGCTTGCACAAAATGGAGCTATGGATTACAAAATGGGGTTTTCTATGTTACATATGTTACAATAGTGATAAAAATCACTGTTGGAGGTTTTTGGAAAGTATTTGAAAACATAATTATTTGAAAAATGATTCGACTGGCTCCCTGCTTTGTCGTTACATGCTTCCGTGTCGTCTGTGCCTCTGGCTGCTTCCAACACCCCCCTCCCTCTCGCTTCTGTCGTCCCTGACAGAACCTTGCTGTGAGGTCTGCCGGATATAGTTCTGTAGGAGGTCTTGAGCGAGGGTGTGCTCGGATATACGAATGCCTCGGGCCAGGTCTGCCTCGAGTTTCTCCCAGTCGATTGGTTGCGGTTCTTCCGGTGGCGGGAGCTGATAGTGTGTGGAATAGACCATTCGTTCACAGGCAAATAAGTGTAATAAATGTGTAGGCCTGCTTATGAATACCTCTGAATGGTATTCCCAGAAGCCGGTTGTGAACATCTCTTCGAATGTCTGCTTGTAGCACGCCGGTAGGTACTTTATTCTGCAGTGCCAGGCGTAACACACCCGTAGCAATGGCGTTGTACTCATATCATATACCAGGTCAAAATTGTCATGCTCAAAGCCCGGGGTGTTGACATGGGGTGCCTTGACGCGTCGGAAGACTTTAAAAATCATTTGCATCATGTCAAAAATTTTGACAGTCATATGCGCCGCTATATCATCCATATGCTTTAATCTAGGGAGCCAGTGGCGAATTGTAGCCATCATGTAGCCAACAGTTGGTAACTCAATGGGTGGCTTAAAATAGGGGTAATTCAACCAGTCTTGGCACTGCTTATTGTTTTGTACCTTAATAGCAAAGGCAGTCCAGGAGCGGCATCGTGGCACTGGTCCCCAACACGGATTGTACTTCAAATGCAAAGGTGCCTTTACCCATGTACTCATCATCTCTGGATACTGATGTAGTAAATCTTTTCGCCACTCTGGTTGATAGATCCTTCCTTTCTGTGCATCTAGTGGCAAATCAGCCGCCTCGAATTGAGTTGCATGCGATGGTTTCTTACCTGTCTCTTTCTCAATGGCTAACTGGTATTCGGCCATTAACATGAAATACGGTTTATACTGTAGCTCATGCCCAGATATGTATCGTCGCGGGGCCAAATGAGCAAAGAATGGAGACTGTAATATTCTTTCTTCTATCATCGCCATGGCATGTAATTGTGCCTCTACTCTCGCGGAGTGCGTTGTTCCAAGTTCCTCAATAGTCTTCATCCACGCGGGGGTCGGAAGTTCGTACGTCATCTGACCTTCGGCCGTGACGCGTCCGCCTGGGATGGGTTGTGGCTCGTACGCTTCTTCAAACGTTTCCTCCACCGGGATGGTGACCGTTTCTTCCTCAGCTGGAAGCTCAGGTGGGGAATCTAGCCTTGGTGGCGCTTCATATACTGCAATCCTTGATTCAAGGGTCGATACCTGGGCCCGTAATGAGTTGAGTTCCTCTAGGAGGTCAAGAGAGGGGTCCACAGGTGCTGGTATGTCTTGGTGGGCCGGTTCTCGTAACTGGAGTAATTTGTGATCTTCTTTGAGTTTCTGTAACTCCTCGTTCATGCGGTCGTATTCATCTAGTAATCTTACATGATCGTCTAGCAGCATTCTCATCGAGTCTGAAGGAATGGCTTTGAACCTACTAGGAATGGTTCTGATCCTGTAAGCGCTGGTTTTCTTCCTTGGCGGCTGCTAGGTGTCTTCGTAGTAAGCCCATATTTCGTGTTAGCGTTGCATTGCGGACTGTCTGGGCTCTTAATAAGTTATCCAGGTCAGCAGTGGCTTCCTTGGTCTTTTCTTCGCTTTCTAGTTCCAATTTGTGATATGCCTCGCGTAATTCCTGGTATCGGGTGTTCAGAGAGGCATTCTCAATAGACAATAAATTAAGCTGCGACTGTAAGTCATTGGTTGTCCTCTGCAGCTGCTGGTAATGATCACCAAGAGATGTGAACTCATCTCTTACTTGCATCATACACATGAACATCTGTCGTAATGCATTATCTACAGTGGGTGATAGTATTAATGGGGTGCTAAATGAAGATGCAGTTGGTGTAGATGCAACGGGAATGGGGAATGGGGATGGGAAGGTGGATGCTGTAGTGATTGTTGAAAATTGTGATGTGCCTAAAAATGTTTGTGCCGGGAGTGAAGGTAGTGATGGTGCAGTGGGTGGTGAGATGTCCATGTCAGTGGACGTATCTAGTGCGGTGACCGTGAATATGGGTGTGATTGTGGGTGCTCGTGCTGGTGTAAATACGGGATTTACAAATGTTGAGGGGTAATTTACAGGGGGGCTGGCTGGAGCAGCTTGGTGGAAAGGGGAAAGAGGGGTTACAGTGGGTCGGGGAGGTGAGACGGTGGAGAAGGTTAAGGGCGGTGGGAATGGAAAAAGGGGTCTTGGAGTTGTGGGGAAAGATGGAAAAGATTGATGAAGGAATGGGTTGGGTAGAAAGGTGGGTGTGGGAGGGGGTAGACTAGGGTTAATGGGTGCGGGAATTGTGGGGTTAGTGGTCGTAAAGACAATTTCTGCAACACCACCGGCGAATGAAGATGTGGGTCTGGGGGAAGGAGGGTGAAGAGGGGAGGCTGGATGGACGGGTGGTGAGAGAGGAGCGGTTGGGGTGGTCGGTACTTCAGTGACTACTGAGGTTTGTACAGCTGTAGCGCGGGGTGGGGAATCTACAAAGATGGTTTCTACGGCCAATGAACTTTCGGGGACGAGGCGTGCCTCCCTGGCTTGTTCTGAAGATTGTGCTCCGGTTGGTACACGAATGTATTCGCCGGGCTTTGAAAGTAGTCGTACTCTGCGGGGTTCAAACTGTGGTAGTGGCTTTCTTTGCAAGTACCTGAGTGCTTCGTTGGAGCCTACTGATTTGACTAACTCTTTGAATCCTTTGATGTATGCGTCTTCGAATCCGCCTGTGACAAGTTCTTGTTCTATTATTGTTTGACTCTCTTCCTCTGTCAGCTTTTTGCGTGCCCAAACTTTTTCCATAGTTCTATACAACTTCTTGATAGCTAGTGTGTAAGCCGCTGCTTCGTAAGTTTCATCTTCATGGGTACTTGTATCGCCATGTGTGTCTGTTTGTTGGCCTTGGCCGTCTGTCTGTTCATGCTCTTGGGATTCATGTGTTCCCTGGCTAGCTTCATCGTCTCCTTCGTCGTCATCGGTTGCTGTTCTTTCGTCATCAGAGCTGGACACGATCTGTCCTTGTGGCTGATCCCTGGGTGTGGTAGGGTAGCTAGGCCTTTCAAATTCTTGAGAAAACATTTGTCCTTCTGAAAACTGGAACTCATTGGAGAATGCATCGGGCATCTCAAAATCAAAAGTTTGGTCCAGTGGCTCTGCTTGTCCTGGTTCTAAATGTGGTATTGGAAAGGAGAAAGCTTCCGCACCAATAGTGGTGGGAAGTTCAGCTGCTGTGGTGATAGGTTCTGCGGTTGTGGCTGCTGGGGGTGCAACAGAACTGGTGGTGCCCTCCGGCGTAACTGGTCTTGATAACCGTATACGAATGGGTGGTACCGTGGGAGTGGCTGCTGTTGGTGACTGCTCTGGAGATGGTTGTGGAGAGGGTGATTCTGGTACTTGTAGGCACGGGATAGTACCTCTCATCCGCTTTCCGGCTCTGCCTTTGCTAGACTTTCTAGCCTTCCTAGTGGTCCCTTTGAATGCTTTCAGTTCCTCACTGGTCATGGCACGCTCTATGGGTAAATCATATGCCAAGCACATATATATGATCCTGGTGAGGGCGCAGCATCCATTGATGACTTTCTTTCGTTCCCATCTATGTTGTGCCAAATAGAGCTGATCAATGATCCAGCTAGCTAGATCAACCGTTTGCGGTCCAGTACATGCTAAGTATAATCCAAACCAGATTCTCTTGTGGGGCATGGTAAAACGATCCTGAGCTGGGAAAGCAAAGTGCTGCATGCATATCTGTAATGGCTTAGAGAGCTCAGGTGTTATAGCAGAAATATCCTTCCACTTAGTTACGTCACCACGCTTCATCTGTTCTGGGACTAGTCGTTCTTTCTCCGTTGGAGTGTGTGTTCCATGTATTTTCAGAGCTGCGCGAATCAAATCTTTAGACAAATAGAACCTTCTAAATGGAGGATCATTTACCAAGGATGGTAACATGAATGTGCCAGGTAGATCCTTGTTTTCTGAAGCGGTTAAGGTGGTTACCAAGTAAAAACATCTGTAAAAATCGGGTTTAGGCAGAGGGTCACTAAAGTATTCTGTAAATCCCGCTCGTGCCCAAACGTGCGTTAAATCTTGTGTATTCTGCAGTCCTTCAAATTCTCTTGAAAAGAACTGGTACTTGGTCCATGTGCGAAGATCAAATGCCAAATTGGCCTCAAATATGAAATCTGCGTCTGCTAATGGTCCTGCTAGGCCTTGGAACCAATGAGAATTACGATGAATCTTCTCGGTATATCCTCTAGGAGGATCATCGATTGGCATGGGTCCTGGAAAACCTTGAAACTCTGGTGGTTGCATCGTCGGATAAGATTCCGCTAGTAATTCTCCAATAGTGGCCACCAGTGCACTGGGGCCAGCTTCTGATGGGCCTGCTTCGGTTTGCATGATGACTGATGAGCTAATGGAAAAGATTTGCTACAAAAGATTAACACATTAGTATGGAAATTAATTATGATCCCATTAAGGTGAGACCGCAATCCCTTTCCATAACCAATGTGTAACCCGTGTAGCCAAGTGTCGTGAAGTGATTGATGCAATGATTATTTGCAAAACTAATGCAGGTCTCTAGACACCTACATGGTTCAGATTATGCACACATTTCTTGATGAGCTTTTATTATGCAAAATGTGGGGTTTTGGTGTATGAATTTATACAAGGTTTGGTTGAAGGTGAACTAGTACAAGGGTGGAGTTTAAACGGGGTGGGAGAATTGTTAGATAAGGGGGTACACGAAGACGTCTGGATATGTTTCGGTATCCATTTCCTAAGAGTCTTTGAGTGGGTGGTATGTTTCTGCTGAGGGACAAAAAGTGGTATCGGGTTTGGTGGTATTGAAGGATGGAAAGATTTCTGAGGGGTATATTTTACATGGCTTGAGGGTGGGCTATAATACATTGTTTGGGTACCCAAATCTGCATGGGTGTGGGTCTATGGATAAGGTATTTCTTGGCGATCCAAATCTGTCGAGTATTTGTACTTGGGGAAGAAGATCGAGGGGACTTTGGATGCTGACTCTGCTTCTTTTGAAACTTTGTCCTGTTCCTGTCTGTAGTGTTGCCAGTAGCCTGTGGTTGCTGTCCTTTTGGCACCCATATTTGTTTCGTGCTACTTGTTCTGTGATGTTGATACTGCTGCTTTCTTTGCCTTGTCTGGTGGTGTCGTCGGTCTGGGTTCCTCTGTTGTGGTTGACTCCTTCGAGGTTGGGTTTGAGAGGTCCATTGGACGCTCTGCTTTGGAAAAGAAGGGAGATCCAACACTTGCGTGACCTGCCCTTTAGGAAGTGATTCGTTCTTTATCTTTAATCTAGGCCAGTCCGCAGCAAGTTTGGAAGGATGAGCACCGCAGGGTGTTGTGCTCATTTGGCCGCTGATGCAACCCACCTGACCGCTGATTGTGTTCATCTGCCCTAGCGGTTGGGTAGCTGCCCCTTCTAGTTTGCAGGAAGCCCCAGGGAAGATCTCCTGTCGTCTTTCTGATTGACAACTGTCCCTAGCCAAGCCCGAGTGGGTTGGAGTAGACGTAACGTGACTGGCCTGACCCAAGATCTTCCGGTCTTCCGTCGCATGCGTTTCATAGGGTCTAGGGTTACAAACCTCAATCGGAATGCCGTTAGGGAAGTCAAGCGGTATCACTCGCTTCTGTTCTATGGTTCCAATCTGTAAGGAGCCTTGTCTAAGATTTAGGTCCACTGAGTGATCGTATAGCCAATCTTGGCCAAGGATTAGGGGTTCTATCAGGTCGTCATCATGGCACACTAGTAGCTTCGCTGTCATGGTCACATCCTTAATGAGGATAGGAAGGTCCACCTCACCCATGCAAGGGGTTTCCATGCCTCCTAGCCCTATGAGGTATGCCTCAATTGGCCGCATTTCTATTCCTGAATCCTTATAGTGGGACCATCTAATCGCACTAGTCGCAGCACCTGAGTCAATTAAAGCCCTGAGCTCTTGGCAAGGGTTTCCGTGCTCTAACCTGACTGTAATGAATGGTCTCCTGTCCACTATACTAGGATGAGTGGTTGACTTTACTTAACACATGGCCATGGGGTATCTGGGTGTAGTTTCCAGATGGTTATAATGTTCTCTCCCTAGTCCTTGTCTTCTTAACTTCATGCGTTTAATGCGTTCTATTGCTTCTGCCTGAGCTTCCGCTCGTATTCTATTTTCTTCCTCCTTACGCTTCTTTGCCAACGTGAGTCGTCTAAGCATATCCTCAGTAAGAGGTTCCTGATATAGCCTGACTCTACAGCCACTAATATAATTAGGCATTATATCTCCTTCTAAAGTGGCTAACTGTACTGCTCCACTTGTTGAGAGTCTGTTAATGATCATAGGTCCATAACCTCGCTTTTCTAACTTACGTGCGTGTTGCTTTAGCGTATATACTAGAACTAAATCTCCTTCTTTTAGGCCTTTATCTTTCACATGTGCATCAAAATATGCTTTCTGTCGCTTCTTTGCCGCATATATGCCTGCTGCTGCCTTTAGCCTGGTTTCTCCTAATCGTTCCAAGTCCATTATTCTTGCTGATAATTCATGGCCGGTCCACTGATGTTCTTGTGCAACCTTAAGGGTCGGTATCAAGAAGTCCAAAGGAAGCACTGCATTTTGACCAAAAACCATCTGAAAGGGAGTTGCATTGAGTACGGTCTTGTAGACCACTCGATATGCCCAAACAGCGTGGTGTAACTGTTTGTCCCAATCTGAACATTTGTTGTTCATGAGTTTCGTCAGTACGTTACAAAGGATCTTATTAGTGCTTTCAGCCTGACCATTGGCCTGAGGATGATATGGTGCGGATTTCTTGTGAATCACCATAAAATCCTGTAACAAGTATTCAATGACTTGGTTTAGAAAGTGAGTTCCTCGATCGCTCACTAACTCTATAGGCAATCCATATCTTGTAA
This sequence comes from Ceratopteris richardii, assembly GCA_020310875.1. NCBI lineage: Eukaryota > Viridiplantae > Streptophyta > Polypodiopsida > Polypodiales > Pteridaceae > Ceratopteris > Ceratopteris richardii. The sequence continues at coordinate 37,102,529 of CM035414.1, read as the reverse complement.
AGACATTCTCAAATAAGAATTTTGCAGTTGTGTGTGCATCATTCTTTTTTGTGGCTTTTGCCTCTACCCATTTTGTCAGATAATCTATGGCAACAATAATGTATTCCGCATGTGTACCTTTTGCGGGGGGGTTAATGGGTCCTACAAAGTCTATACCCCACTTAGAAAATGCACGTCCGCCCATCATGGGTTTCAATGGCATTTCATCTCTGCGAGTAGGAAACTGAGTTCTTTGGCACACATCACATCTCTTGACATAGGTATGAGCATCCATGTGAAGAGTGGGCCACCATAATCCTGCAAAGAGGATGGCTTTGATTATCCTATCGGGTCCAAAATGACCTCCTGCAACACCTTGGTGTGCAGTCTCTAGTATGCTCAGATAATCGCTCTCATGAACACATTGTCTTAGATATCCATCTCGTCCTCTTTTGTATAGGTTATCGCCAATAAGTGAATAATCTTGAGCTTCCTGCTCTAGACTGCGTTGTCGTGCTAAAGTCATTCCTTGAGGGAATGTATTCGTCCTCAAGTATGTCACTAATTGTTCACTCCAGTCTGGTGTGAGAGACACATGATACAATGTAGCATGCTCTACTGGTGGTCTTTCACAACAAACATTGCATTCCTTACACAACCTGTAGACATCTGCTTCCATCATAGGCCAATATACTCCTAGCCTATGCAGAGTCTGTAATGTTCGATGTTTTGAATGATGTTGCTTTAATGCACCTACATGTGCTAATTGCAACCAATTCGCATGTTATGATTCATCTACACAACAAGCAAGAATCTTTTGATTATCCTGTTTATATATGCTTCCTGCCATTATTTGGTATCTCTGAGACTTGGTAATCTCTCCCTCTTTGATCTTTATCCTAGGATTCTTGGGTCCATATGTGAGAATAGGGACTATAGGCTTAGCCCATTTTGGTGCTATCTCAAGATTAAACAAGTATGCATCTGGTAGATCATCCGCTACTCCTTGAGGAGCTTCTCCTGAAGTTAATCTTGAAAGGTGGTCAGCTCTAAGATGTGTCTTTCCTTTCCTGACTACGACTTCAAAATCATACTCCATGAGTAATAGAAACCAACGTATCAGTCGTCCGGTGTTACATGGCTTGTTGACTAAGTACAATAGTGCTTGATGATCTGTAAAGAACTTGAATTTGTTGGCCAACAAGTAGTGCCTAAACTTCTTTACTGCGTAGATCATCCCTAATCCTTCTCGTTCCGTCGTGGTGTAATTTCTTTCTGCTGCGTTCAATTGTCTGCTCGCGTAAGCTATGGGGAGATCTATGTTACCTTCATTCGTGGGTTGTGCTAACACACATCCTATGGCATAATTGGATGCATCCACATGTACATGGAATGGCTTACTCCAATCTGGGGTAGTCAATATAGGTGCTGAGCACAAGCGTCGTTTAAGTTCATTGAATGAATTTTCACATTCATCTGTCCATTCAAAATTGGTTAAAAGAGAGTACAAAGGCTTGGCTATGATTGCATACATGTGTATGAATCTCCTATAATAACCGCAATGGCCCATAAATGCCTGTACCTCTTTCACATTAGTTGGTCTAGGTAATTCTGCAATTACCTTCACCTTTTCTTCATCCGTAGAGATTCCATTTTTTGACACAATGTGTCCTAGAATTTTGCCTTGTCTGACCATGAAAACGCATTTTTCTGGGTTCAAACAAACCTGATATTCTCGACATTTGTCAAATATTTGTCTTAACTCTGGGATATGTGTCTGTCTTACATTTGAATGAGCACATAAGTCATCGACATAAACTTCCAAACTCTTGCGTAGGAATTCCTTAAAAACATGACACATGAGTCGCTGGAAAGTGGCGGGTGCATTTGTTAAGCCAAATGGCATCACACGAAATGCAAATATGCCCCATTCAGTGGCAAATGCCGTCTTGTGTTGGTCCTCTGGAGCAATGGCTACTTGATTATAGCCTGAAAATCCATCAAGAAAGCTATAAACTTCCTTGCCCGCAACTCTTTCCAATAGATGTTCTGTGATAGGAAGAGGATAGCTGTCTCTAATCGTTGCGGCATTAACTTTTTTAAGGTTAATACACACACGCAATTTTCCATTCTTCTTGGGCACAACCACAATGGGGGATACCCATTCGGTATGCTCAATTTCGTATATGAATCTTGCTTCTATCAAGCGATCTATCTCCTCTTTAATCTTCGCAGCGTAGTTATCATTATACGTGTACGGTTTCTGTTTTGTAGGTTTTGCATCTGGAGTCATAGGGATTCTATGAGAACATATATCTGGATCTACTCCTTTCAAATCTTTGTAACTCCACGCAAAAACATCTCTATATTCGCGCAATAGGGGAACTAATTCTTCTTCTTCTTCCTTCGTCAAATCATGCCCTATGTATGTACATTTTTCTTCTTCTCCTTCTATGGCTACGATTATTTTCTTGGTTTTCTCTCGGTTATCATATACTTGTCCGTCATTCGCTTTTCTATTAGGCATTCGTACCCTGATCCTTCTATCTTCGATTTCATATTTCTTGAAATTCTCGGGTACTTCAAATAAAGATTCTTCTTTTTTTCTGACATGGTTTCTTTCTTCTTTCTTTTCTTGCCTTCACTCTTGTTAGTCACTTCCGTGGCTAATCTCACCTCATTCGTAATTTCCTCGTGTCTCTGAGGGTGAGTCTCTACTTCGTAGAAATATTCTTCCTCTGATGCAAATGGAGAGTCCATGATAATTGATTCTAAATCGAAATCGCTTGCATCCTCAAATGCATCAGTGCTAGGTTCACATTCTTCTAAAATTGCATCGCACATGATTGGGTCTATCGTGAAAACTGATATGTCATAGCCATCCTCGTCACAGTGGGGTTCAAACTCTTCGTCTGGAAATACTACAAGTGCGTAGGCTGGATCTTGTAGGGTTCGTGGATGTTGTTCTGCACCTAAGGTCCTTGCTTCTAATCTTTCTTCCTCTTGTTTTGCAACTTTACACATCCATAAATGAGTATCCTCATGCAACCAAGAAGGATCTCATTCTAATGAGTGCACGGATTCCGTCTCTACTGGTGTCTTATGGATGGTATTCCATTGTATTGGGGGTACATCTCGATGTGAATAGTCTTTAAGATTGACTTTGGTAGTCACTCCTAAATGTTGCAAGTACAAAGAATTGGTTCCCCAATCTTGTACAATTTGCAACTGACGCATGAATGGTCGTCCCAATATCATCTCATAAGCATGGTTTTTTGCAAAGTCACAAATGGCAAAGGTATGCTCAAATTCTACACCACAAGTGGTGAGAGATATGCCTTCTAGTAAGCCTAATGGTTTTTCTATGTGTCCGTCAGCCATTTGTAGCTTCATCCTGGTGGGTCTCAATGCTGGCTTACCCCAACGTTTCCATAAAGCGGTGGTAGCTATGGCTACTCCGGCTCCTGAATCTAAGATGGCTTTCGTGGTGTAGCCCTGATGGGTTATCGGAAGATAAGTGTTACCTTCCTCTCCTTCGCTTACATCTCCAATCTTTTCTACAGGTATTTCTGGTACCTTCTTATGTGATCCTATTTGTGAGAGAGTAGTAGCAAGCTCGGGGAATTGATTTGCTACATGTTTCCACAATTCTGGTTTTATCTTTAATAACTCCTCCAGAGTAAGGTTACATTGTACTTTGGTATTCTTGATCACTTCCGTGTTTCTAAGGATTACTGATTCTTCATTCCTCACTATTATCGTGGGTGCTCTCATACTAATAGACTTTGCTTCCCAAGGTCCTGTGAACTGAGGTAATTCTTGTAAAGAATTAGATTCAAATCCTGTGTGTTCACTCAGTTGTTCTTCCTCTACATCATCGTAAATAGAGGGAATGTCTTGGGGAAATTGCTCCTGCAAGTCGTCTATTTCTTGAATAGGAGGATGGGTTCCTTGTTCTTTTCTCCATTTCTCTTCTTGGATCTCTCTCAAAAATTCATGTGAGTACCTATGTATGGAAGACAGGTTGTCTTGACTTTCTGAGTTGGGTACTTGAGACAGGGATGGTGCATTCCTTTCCTGTGTCTCTGGGACAATAGGGTTCCTAGGCTGATTTTTTTTTCTCTTTGCTCTCTATCAAGTATTCTAGCCTCTCCATTAGTCCTTGAAAGTGTAATTCCGGTTTTGCCATGTTATTCCAATTAATATATCTAGAGGCTTCGAACAAAGCTTGTGCTAGTTCTACCATCTTCATGCAAAGTTTAGTTCTCTCAATTTCTAGATCAGCTCGAGGGTAGTTTTTGCTCATTTCAGCTACCTGAGGTCCCTCTTTTAATCTAGCCTGATATGCACGAAACTCATGTCTAGATTTTCTGGTATGGGTTCCGCTAAAACTGATCCTGATTTCTGAGCTGGAATCTCTTGATTCAATTCCTGTGAAGTCAATTCTTGGATTTTGGCTCTAGATTCCTTCAAACTTCCTTCCAACTCAGTTATCTTTTTACTCCACTTTCTCTTAATTCTTTCTCTAGAATCTTTCCAAGATTTTGTTTTTTTACTGCTAGATTCTGCAAATTCACTAGTTCCGGCTACTTTCTCTTGATTAAGCTGTTGTTTCTGTAAGAGCGCCTGGGCTCTTGTTATAGCTTGGATAGGCACGTATGTAGGGTTGGATCCATCTGCGTTATTTACAATACCTATTACATTGATCGGTGTCACATTCGAAGCGTTAACAGGGTTCTTAGGACAATCTTTGATTATGTGCTCTTTGCCACAATCAGCACAAAAGCCTTGGATGTTATAGTACTGTGACTGTCCTGATATCGGGGGATGTGGACAATCCTTTATGAAATGATCTCCTTGGCACCTAAAGCATGGTCCTCTAGGGCCCTGTGGTCTTTGTTGTCTCAATTGGGGCCGTGGATTTGGGTTTGTGTACATCACATTAGCATAGTCTGGCTCCCAACTAGGTTCCACTGGTGGACTATCGTAATGATATGTCTCTACGTGTTCTGGTGACTCTGTGTAATATGCGGATGGACTATCTACATGCGTAGAGTCAAAACTGTTTGAGTGTGGGTCACTCTCTGTGATCAAAGGTGAAGAAGGCACTAAGGCCCTACTTAGATTCTCTTCTGCAGCAGCGTATTTGACTGAGATGACATTCGCTGGTGGGGGTGGCTGCTGAGCTAAGACAGGTTGAGGTCTCTGTTGAGCCTGGTATGGGTAGTTCTGGGGAGGCCTATAGTAATAGGGCTGAGCATTGTATTGGCCTTGATACCTACCTGGCTGCTGGTATGTTTGCGGGTAGTTCTGTCTCACGGTCTGTTTGTTGTATGGGCAGTCCTGAGCCGTATGATTTGTGTATCTTCTCTCAATTGTACAGTATTGGCCACTAAGATTGGCTTGAGGTTGTGGTGCATTGGGACACACATTTGCCATATGGTCACCACCACAGGTGTAACAACGCTTGTTCATTAGTACCCTAGGTTTACTAGAAACTCCTAGTTTCTGGGCCACTTTTTCTGCTAGGTCTTCTATCGAGTTAGACAATTTTGTGGATGCTAGAGATGAACAGTCTGAGTCCTTATAGACCTTTGAGAGTTCCAACTCATCTCCTAAGTTGTCCTCAATGTCTATGCATATTCTCACACATTGCTCTAGCGTTCTGGGTTCTTTTAGGTACACGTAGGAGCGTAGTTTAGAGCTCAACAAGCCATCTAAAAACAATGACACTTGCTTGGCTTATGAGGGTAGCTCTTGCATTGGACATCATTCAACATATTGTCTAAACCTACGTCCTGCCAGTCTGACTGTTTCTTGAGGGGTCTGTTTGAAGCTATGAATCAACGAAGACGTGTCATGTCTAATCCCACTCTTAGAGAATTCAGTGATGAATGACTCTAAAAAGTGATGGATGTCTCTAAATTGCCTTTGTTGCAATGGTTGGAACCAGGTTAAAGCTGTATTCTTTAACGTTAGTCCAAATGCGTTGTATTGCGTGAACATGTCTTCAACTTGTTCGGCTCTTAGTACTTGCTTGAATTCTGCAACGTGGTCATAGGGATCTTCTGTCCCATCAAAGTAATTTTTCATTGATTTTACTAATTGCGTGGGTCTCAATATTCTTGCGTGTTCGCGTGGTCTAGGTAGAGGAAAATCATCTCTACCACCTGGTATTCCATGATCTCTTTGTCTATCTGCTCTATTAGGGTCCGTGGTTGTTCTATCTCTCCCCATGGGGTGATTAAAGCTTACTTCCGGTCTCCCTTTATTTCCCTCTCTTTGATTTCCATGGGCTGAGGATGTTCCTGCCCCTTGTTGACTTGTATTCATGTTTGTTCTAGATGGAGGGAATACCAATTCACCTCTCCATGTGTACGTGTTTTTAGCGCGGTCAGGTACCACAAAGACTCTTTCTGAAGTTTCATCCAGGTATACAACCTTTCCAGGTGTATCCGGGTCCTTGAACTCGTATATCGTGATGATTCCTACTTCACTAAGTATTTCGGTCTTGTATCTCCAAAAGGCTTCATCAGTTTCTTTATTTACAAACAACTCTATGCTTCTGTTGTCCTGAGGGATCCAATCCGGGATTAGTACTCGTGTCAGTACAGATTTCCCTCTAGGTGTTCTAGGCTCTTCTAATGGTTCTTTTCCTTGAGATTTTGCTTCCGTCTCTGGTTGAATCACGCCAAACTCGTTGGTATTGTTTGGCTGCGTACTTAAGATGTACATCGTTCCTTCCTTGTCTATGTACGTGTCTCTCTCGAATTTCACCACTGGACGTTCCAATCCAATGGGTTGATCGGGGTTGTGCATTTGCACCACTTGCCTTCGCAAACCATCCTCATAGATGCGAGCACCTAATCGGTTGGTTCGGAGAAACTCTAGTTGCGTTCTATAGGGTCCTTCTGGTTTTTCTAAGTAGGCTACATTCGACCCTCCTTCTGGTCTTTCTGTGCTAAATGCCATTTCTGATTCGCTGGTATCTGAGCTCTCGTAGGGATAACTAGTGTTCAATTGTTGAGCCCACGATCGTGCAGTAGTTCTTACACTTGCTTCTGATGATCTAAGGCTTCGTCGGTCTGACGTACCTATATGTTTGCCCGATCTAAGGTTCATTAATTTTGTTCCTTGCACACTTAGTACACGCTCAGATTGTCAATGATTCTTTGTTATTACTGTCTTGATTCTTTTTAAATTTCTTTAGATTCTTGTCTTAATGTATGCGTCAGGAATTCGACTTTTCGTGATAATTTTGAGTTCTCGTTCCGTCAGACTTAGGTTCTTTCCTTTAGGCTTTCGTATCACACACCTTTACTTGTAGTCTTCGACTTGAAGGAATTAAATATCTTGAACTTGAGGCGTTCCTATCGTCGTTAATCCACAACACTACCGTTTAGCCTAAGCTAAGAATTGACTGAGGGGGTTGAGTAATCTTCCAACCTCGAGTCAGCTTTTTTGGTTGCTCTGATGCCCAAGAAGCCGCGCTTCCCAAGCTTTATGCCCTTCACTGCCTTGCCTTGGTTGCCTTCGATTGCCCTTGCTAGACCTGTACAAATCCAATATTAGACCAATTCACAGTTGGATGATCAAGCACTTAAGTATATACACCTTTTAAGTCCCTTCCCTTTTGCCCAACTTTTTAATGCTTGCCCCCTGGCTTTCTAGTCCCAAACTAGGTCAACCTCAAAATAGCTTATCTAAAAATAGACGTATCCTTTAAGAAAAAAATAGTTGAGGTCACGTAGTATTCGTAGAGAGCTTTCTAACGAGCTATTAAGCTCAAAAAACGGACTTCGGATGAAAAAGTTATGACCATTCAGGCCCTGGGGGGTAAAAACTGACAAACAGGTTTTTCTCCAAATATGAGCTAAGGGGTCTCCTATGAGTCTAATCACCCAAAAATTTCCCAAAAATAGCCCCAAAATTGGCCAAAAAATGAAACCCTAAAATTTGCGATGGGGGTGCATAATCGCGATGGTCTGAGATGATCGCGATGGTCTGGGACCGTCGCGATGGCGTGAGGGTGCACCGTCGCGATGGCGTGAAAGTGCATAATCGTGATGGCGTGAAAGTGCACCATCGCGATGGCGTGAACTTGCACAATCGTGATGGTCTGAAAGTGCACCGTCGCGATGGCGTGAGGGTGCACCGTCGCGATGGCGTGAGGGTGCACCGTCGCGATGGCGTGAAAGTGCACAATCGCGATGGTCTGAAAGTGCACCGTCGCGATGGCGTCAGTCAACGGTCAACGTGCACAATCGCGATGGTCCAAAGTGAACCGTCGCGATGGTCTGAGCGCGATGGCGTGAGCCAATCGCGATGGTCTGGGCGCGATGGCGTGAGCCAATCGCGATGGTCTGAATTTTTGAAGTGTCGCGATGGTGTGAGGGTGTCATCGCGATGGTCTGAAGTGCACCGTCGCGATGGTCTAGATTGCCACGTGGCACCGTCGGCGCGATGGCGTGAGCCAATCGCGATGGCGTGACACAATCGCGATGGTCAGAGACCGTCGCGATGGTCCGGCCAAGCCGTCGCGATGGCGTGAGCCAATCGCGATGGTGTGACACAATCATGATGGTCAGATACCGTCGCGATGGTCCACCAAAATGCAAATTTTGTGATGCAGCTATGGATTCCTGTAGGCGCAGGTGTGCTCTTCACGCTGGTGTGGTCGCCTTCTCCAAATTCCGAACTTTGCAGACCATCGCGATGGTCTGACACAGACGGAAATTTCTGACAGAAACTGAAGTTTTTACCTTTTTGCAGCCTTCCTGATGCACTGGAGCTCTGTACCTGCAAGAAAACTCAAGAAAACCAAAGTACACACAAACACAAAAGCTCTCTCTCACTCTCTCGCATGCACAAATGAGGGGAAATGAGGAGAATGGGGGGATATAGTGAATTTTCTGATTTTTTTGGAAATGAAGATGATGATGCGGTGATGAAGATGGAGTGTGGGGGAGGTGAAAAACACTAAAAACTAAGTAAAAACAACAACAAAAACTGAAATTTTTACCTTCCAATGCCACTTCTTGCTATACTCTTACCATCACACATTCGTCCTAGACTCGATCCCCAGCAACGGCGCCAAATTTGGTGTTGCTCTAGCACAATGGTGAGAACCACGTTAAGAAGCTCCACCTCCTTAATGTCAATCCGCGGAAGAGATAGGAGTGATGTGAAGATCGTGAATGTGAGATGAAGTGAGAGTGAAGGTGAGAAGCATAGAAATGCACACACACATACACACACACTACGAAGAGACAAGCAAGACACAATGGAAGGTGGGGAATTAGCTCTATTACTCAAGAACACTATTACAAGCTCAAAATAGCTCTAAGCTCACACTAGCCAACACTAACCAACCTCAAAAATGAGCTCTCTAGCTCTTTTTATAGTTTCTAGACTAGTTTTGACCGGTTTCACATCTAGTGACCGGCATAGTTAAAAATTAGGTCCTAGATGCTATTTGGAAGGGTAAACGGTATCTAAAAATAACGAAAATTGGTACGCGCATTCTACCTAAGCTCCTCAAGCTCGAGGACTCCTCGGCTTGCACAAAATGGAGCTATGGATTACAAAATGGGGTTTTCTATGTTACATATGTTACAATAGTGATAAAAATCACTGTTGGAGGTTTTTGGAAAGTATTTGAAAACATAATTATTTGAAAAACGATTCGACTGGCTCCCTGCTTTGTCGTTACATGCTTCCGTGTCGTCTGTGCCTCTGGCTGCTTCCAACAGTAGTAGTGAATGTTTGAAGAGGAGATAAAATCCCTCAAGATGATGATCTGATGGATATCTATCTACTAGCTGGAATAGATAAGTACCCATAATGGGAAGTAGTGTCAACCTTGCTACCATCTATGAATTGCATGATCCTAAAGACTCTTCCAGAGTCACTTTTTTGGATCAAAACAAGAGAAGATATTGGGTAGTTATTGATCTAGAGAGATCTAGGATACAATGGTTTGCAAGTATTCCCCCCAAAAGCAACCATCTCCCAAAATCCCTCAAGGGTAGCAACAAAGCTAGGGAAACCCTTTCATAGGGCAAACTAGCTAGGTAAGTGTTCCAATCAGACCGCATGTCCACTTCCCTATGCCAAATACCAGTACCATACCCAACACTCACTTGGGAAGTGAGATGATGAATCAACCATCGTTTCCTATGAGAACCCCACAATGAAGAGGTCTAAGTGTGCATCCTATGGTTCAACTTATACCTCGACCTCATGATGTGGGTAGAAGATTAAGACCATACCAGGTGGCAAAGTGCCTAGGAAACCATTATGATGGGTGAGGAGATCCATACGATCACATGGCCAAGTTCAAACAAGTACTATGAGTAGAACAAGTAGATGACTTTTTTATTCAATATGAATCTTTTCTTATATTGACTTGAACAACCTTCTTGGTTCCAACCCTTGGATCCCAACCAATTTGTAGATATAGGGCAATTGTTAGAGGATTTCATGGGTGAATTCACGAGTAGAGGAATTAAACATAATCCCAATCCAACAATGTTGGGGAATTCATAGATTTAGTGGCTAAAAAGCTAGGAGTTCAAAAGCAGCAAGGACAACAACCCTATCAATGCCAACCTATGAGAATTCCAATGTTAAGAAGATGCATACATTGTGGAGGAGACCACCCATCTCATGCTTCTGCAAGAGGAGGACCTATTCCCCCACAACCATATCAATACAATAGGTAGCCAAAAGAAGGACCAAATCTCTACTATCATATTGAGTAGAGATACAACAATCACATTATTGAAAAGTGTCCCTATAGCAAACATTCTAGACCATTTCAACCACCATAATATAGGACGTTTGGATACCAACCTAGAGAACAAGTCAAGGAGGCTCCAAGATATGTTCCATATCAAGGATCACCCATGGCCCAAAGGCCTTATGAGTACCAAGGATACACTCCACCTCAACCACTACTAGGGTAGCAACCACAACACCCTCAAAATGTAGTACCATAACAGAGGTATGGAGATGATTATTCCTATGACCAAAATCTCATAGAGTATGAATCTTCTTATGAACAAAAATATTATGATAATAATGGCTATGGAAAGTCTTATGGGTCAAAATAAACCAATCTAATGTATGCAACACCTAGGGCTCAAGCTCCAGGAAGACCTACAGTTAGAACACTTGCGCCTAGAGGACCATGTTATAGATGTGGAGGAGATCATTACACTAGGGATTGCACATTGCCTTATCACCCACCACCTTAGAGGGTTTGGGAAGGATAATGCAGTAGCTGTGGAAAAGAACATTTGTTTAGAGACTCCCAAAAAAACCTACGAAAGCATCATCTGGTACTCAAATCAACGTAATCAAAGCAATAGAGTCCTCAGGAAGTGATAAGTAATAAACAATAAAATTAAAATCCATCACAAGAGCCAAAGCTAATGAAAACCAAGAAAACCAAAGAATGGATAGCTTTTCTTCTCTTCTTTCTTTTGCTTTTTGCATTTTCTTGTATTCAATCCTCTACAACACTCTCCCCCTCTTAGTATTTGTTGTCCCTTGATAGGATTTTGTGGGTTTTCATGACACAAAACAAGTGGCTAAACCTAGGATACATATGGAAAATGAGTCTTGTTTTCCTCTTTCCCCTCTTGCGAACGTGTTCCTCTCTGACCTGATGATACGATTTCCTTGTATATACTTCTTTGAATTGCATGCCACCAATGGTCAAGGAAGCATTCAAGACTCAAAGACTATTTGTCACCTTATCCAAGCCTTAATCTTGTGCTTCTATTCCCCTTGATAATTCTTTACTTCATCCATGGGGTCTGCTGTATTATTGTGCTGGCCACACATGTCACCACTACCTGAAATTGCATCCATAACGTAGAGGGTGGTGCTTCAAAGGTCACATTTGTATCCTCAGTGACCTGTTGCATTCCTTTGACCTATGTCTATTATTCCTTTTTGTCTCATTTCAGCCTAATGTGTGACCGTATGGGGCTTTGGGCAGAGTTTACAGCTTAATGAATTATTTTCTTTTGTGATTTTTTTCTTCTTTTTCTTTTACTTGGGTCTTTCTCTACACATACCTCTTCTTGAACTCCATCATCCCTGACATGGCTTTGATGGTGATGTGTGTATGTTTGATATAACTTTTGTTTCATTTCATTAAGCAAATTCACTTTTGTGATCATGAATTCCTTCCATTGAGCACATTTGACTCCATCATGTGGAGGTTGAGATGGTTAGCAAAAAAGTTAAGCTCATACGGAACTAGCCTAGCATTTGAGTTTCTTGCTCGCCTGAGGGGCTATCTCTTGGGCAAGTAAGAAGCAACCTAGAGTTGTTCTATTATCTCCTAGGCCCAAATATAAGCATCAAGCTTTTTAGCATGTGAGGCCATATGGCTTCGACGTTTATTATCAAACATAAAAATTTTGCAAGATACTCCTACATGCAACCACACTGGCAGTGATTCAACCTTGGCCCAAGAATCTAGTGTTCTATTCTCAGACCAAGAACATCAAGATCGAGTACCATTTCATGTGCGAGAAGCTCTTATCACAAGAGATTACTCTAGAGCAATGTATCTCTCGAGTGAACTTGATAGACATGTTCATGAAGGCTCTACCTCCAATTCTGATCTAGCATTTGGTGGACCTCTGCAACATTCAATTGCTCCAAAATGGAGCTATAGAGGGGGTACATCTGGCATGCATTTACCCATTTCATTTCCTTTTGTACCGGTATGAGTGCATCTCCATTTTGTATTTAAGATACACTCCATTTCATATTATTATAGTTGTATTGCATTGTATTTTGGTACCTTGCCATTTGCTTCTACCATTGTGTTCATTGTCCTTCAAGGGAAATTATCCCACATATGATGTACTTTGGAGATCCTACTCTACCTCTATGAATCTCACCAGCTTTTCACATGGCTTGAGGAGCCTAATTCATGCTCTTGGAAAGCTCATTTCTAATCCCTGTAAGTTTACCCATTTCTTGTCCTATTCACATTGAGTCTCTCATACTCCTTCATTTTGTGAGTACTCTTTTTTTCATTTTGCTTCTACATGTGTGCTCTCTACACTAAGTGTCTTCACACACATTACTACAAAAATATATTAACAAATTCTCCTTGGGACTGTTGTAGTGATGAAGGAGCAAGCACTCATGTATAAGGAAGTTCCAAGCTATGTGGAATGAAATCAATCCACAAAGGGAAGTAAGATATTAGAGTTCAATCTCCTTATTTGTGATCGTTCCCTGATATAGTTGTAGTCGACCTCTATATGTTTGCTCATGGCAGGATATAATGGATTAGTTGGAAGGTGGAGTGAGCTAATGTTATCTCAAAAAATGTGAGGAGTAGAAGACTTGAGACCTAAATTTGAGTACAAGGTTTTGATCTAATGTGCTTCCTGAGTTACATTGGATAATCCTCTGTATTAAGCTTCACTTGATGAGAGTACAAGAGTAGGTTGCTTCTTTGATGACCATGAGATAAGTTTTGTATGTGTAAAAGTGACATATCCCGATTTACTTCCTGTATCATCTTTAGAACCTACCCAATCTACATCAAAAAAGAGTTTTATGTATATATCAAATTTATATGGGTAATAGACCATTATTGGTTCCCTTCAAGTGTTTGACTATCCTCTTGGCTTGTTCCATGTGATATTTCCTAGAAGTGTGCATAAATTGACTTAGGACACTTACACTATAGAAAATGTCTACTCTAGTCAATGTGACATAATTCAAACTACCCTCTAGACTCTGATAACTTGTTATGTATGAGCACTTAGCTTCCAATTCATCTCCATGGGAGTTCTTGCAACCTTGGAACTCTCCATCTTGAACTTAGCAAGCATATCCTTGATGTATTTCCTTTGAGTTAGATACATATCCTTTTCTTTGTACACAATTTCCAAAACTAGAAGTATATGAGTTTCCCTAGGTCAATGATGTTGAATTCCTCCATTTGTAGCTTAATCCTCGTAATGCCTTCAACATCATTACCTGTGAGTATTACATCATCTACATATAAAAAAAGGGATATGATGTCTTCTTGATTCCTCTTAATGAAGAGTGAAGGATTTGCCTTGCTAACCATGAATTGTTTATCTTGCAATCCTCAACATAGGTGCCATGCGTGGTAAGTTTCACCTACAAAACTTTTTGGACACTGTGACCTACACTTATAAGTTTCTTTATAATGGTTGGCAGATAGGGGAATATGCTTACTAAGTTCATGTTAGCATTAGAGATCTTCACATTTCCTATCTTCTCAATTGGATGTCTTGTGTCATCTCTAGTTCAGACTTCATGCTTATTCTTTGGATCTTCCAAGTTTGAGAGTAGAGCTACATTTCCTGCCACATGATTTCAACATCCAGAATCTATGTAGAGTACATGTGCATTAGATTTACCTTCCTTCATTGTCATGCTCATGAGTAGAAGTGAATTCTAGGTATACATGCTTTTGGTGCCGTTGCCAGGGATGTGGACTAATTCTAGGTGCCTACATGATCGTTAACATGTTGTTGTGAAGCTAGTGATCGTGAGGATGTGAAATTCAGTAGCTTGGAAATTCACAATTCACTTGCACTTGTTACTTCATACACCTAGTGTGTGTGTCTGTGTGTGTGTGACAAGTTTTTAGGATTAGGTGAGGAGTGGAGGAGTTTTGGTGAGGAAGTAGGTAAGAGAGCTCAAAAGTAGGATAAATCTACCACATTTCAAAATCCAAATTTTTATTTTCATTTTTCCTTTGAATGCAGGTATTGTGGAGTGCATTGGATGATTGGTATTGCTAAACTTGAGTTGCTTGGAACTCAGAGTCTAGTTGGATTCTAGTTCCAAACTTTAAGGAAGATGTCGTTTGAGGTGAGAACTCCACTGTGAACATATCATTTCCTTGCTTGAACACTCACACGGGGTGAAATGATCACTATCGGCTATCATGAGGTACATTTTAGGAGTATTTTGAGGAATTTTATAGCTACATGCACATGGCAGCGACAAAGAGAGCACAACAAACAAACTAGCACAAAATAATTTTGATTTGGACTTGTAAAAGTCCAAGTATTATGACCATTTGATTTTGGTATCCTGGTACCGAATTCTTGTGTGTCATCCATACTTGGTAGGTATCGTGTATCACCGATACCTTACTCTGAAAATGTATCACATAGAGTATCACCATCCCCATTATTGTATATCATTCATACTCTATGTATTGTGTGTCATGATTTAGGATGTGTCGTGTATCCTTTTTACCCGAGGTATCATATATCGTGTACCCTTAGTATCATGTATCGTGAAGTGTCTTGTATTGTGTATCGCCTAGCCTCAAGTATCCTATTGTGGAGTTCTAATTGGTGTATCGTGGAAATTCCAAGTATCATGTATCATGAAATCCCATGAGTGCCCTAGTATCATAGAGTCAAGCATTAGTATCATGTATCCTGAAGATCTTAAGTATCGTGTATCGGAAAATTAATGGAAAAATTCTAATTGGATCTGCATCGAAATTGTTGAGGAATATCATTACTCAAACATCAATCAAAGCCATTTCCAAGACTTGATAGAATACCCAAAGAAAACAATCTAGAGTTTAGGGTTACAAAACTTGATAAGGCCCATGGACCTTGAATGAACCTATGATCTAGACGTGTCCTAGGGAGTCGAGAAAACATGATATCATCAGTAGGGAGTGTAAACCAAACAAAAGAACTCCTTTCATTGGCAAGGGTTTTTTTTGGGAAGTATGTTCAAGAGTTTGGTTTAGATACTATATAACCGAATCAATGTCACATCTACCTTTGCTATGTAGAATCACTCAGACTATTGCATCAAGAAGACTTCATCATCTACTATGTATGGGCTTGCCCATTGAAAAGGAAAGATTAAATCCTTTATTGTCATCTTGAAACATAGACGATGCCTAAATCCAATGAGCTACATGAGTGGTATCTTACAATGCTTTGTGAAGCAAATTATGAGATTATTATGACAAAGATTTATTGTATGTCTCCTTCCTACTAAGTATTTTGATGCACTATTTCTAAATTCTTGGGTTTGTTCCTTAAACCATTCATTGAATATTTGAAAAGGAATGCCATGCATGTGAAAGTTTGAAGGAATTCACTCCATATCTGATAGCAGTGTTGAGGGTATATGAGGTTGAAAAGGGACCCTTGGCTTTTGCACTTGCATTGAACGGTTGGAGTAATCAATGACGTTGTATTGGTTTGGGGTACACTAGGTTGTATCCCTCGATGATGCCTTTTTGTCTCTTTCTAATTGCAGGTGGAGGATGAATGTTCCATGGTCCTATCACCCGTTTCTTGGAAGCTAGAGTAATAGTTTTTAGCCTTCTCTCCCTAAGCTAACAGAGCTCCATGCATCTACTCCTTTGCATAAAGGGACATGTACACTTGGAAAAGAACTCTTTAGGCACGTATATCATTGATACCTTTAGATCATGCCAGTGGAGTTGGAGTTTTAAAGTCACTTTTCCATGAGGTGATAGGTTCCTCACATCTTCTTAGTGTGGTTTTGTGATGTATTGGGCTTGACTAGTCATTTTGTAGATAACAAGTGTCCCAATCCATGGGTTTTGAACTCACATTAAACATGAAACTACCAAGTGTGTGTGCTGATGATGACAAATCGTCTGGCTAAATGAACATGATGCTACCACTTTTGATGAACTCATTGAGACCCGGATTCACTATTCACTATGTGTTGCTGTTTAAGTTATATAGATTATTTGAGAATGCTTCCTTCCTATTTTGAAACTTACGAAATGCAACACTTTATGTTTTGTAAAATAAAAAGATGATGTAAACTTCTCCTTATCTTGTTCATTAGGAGGATTGATGAAGAGTTAAGTGATGAAGTGTGAGTGAATGGAATGTATGCTAAGAGTACAAGAGAGTAAGAAATTGTGAAGGCATGCTGAAAATCCACTACTCTACTTTATGTGTGTGAAAGAGAAAGTCATTCGCACTTATCGGTTAGGAAATATAGTGGAATTTACTACGTCTAATATTTCCTCGTCTTATGTATTGCCTTCAAAGAGTGCACCTAAATTTCTGCAAGTCCAGATTCTCACCTTGTTATTTTACCTCCTTTCCATGAAGACCTCAACAACGTGCTCATATTATGTGTGTTCGTGTTGGATTCTTATATATCATGTGTGTGTGAGAGAATGATAGAGAGTGTGTATTGGGCTGGGAAGAAGTTGGGGGAGATACTATTGGTGAGAAGTAGAAGGGTGGAGTAGTGGGGGGGTGAAGTGAAAAGGAGAGTGGAGAGCGGAAGAGAGAAAGAAAGAATGGAAGAGCTGAAATCGAGGTAAGTAAAGAAAAGAAAGAGTAACTGATTTTGTGGTGTGATGCTAGTTTGAAGAGGAGAGAGACAAAGAGGCAAAGAAAACAGGGAAATTCTATAACTTTGGGTTTGTGTGTAAAGTCGAGGAGGACTAAGAAAGGGAAGGAGAAGAAGAAAATAGGGTTGAGTAAGAAGTGCATAGGCGGGATTGTATAGGAAAAAAGAACTCTAGCTTGACTATGCACAAGAGAAAAAGGGGAGGAGTGAGAAAAGGAGGGCGTGAGTGTGAGAGGCCTACATAAGCAACCAAACAAGAAGATGGAACTAGGCTAAGCAAGCATACACGTGTATAAACAGAAAGCTTGAAAAAACAAGCATATTCGGGAAAAATGAAAGCATAAAAAGATGTTTTATAAGGACCAACAAGCCTTCATTTTTCTAATCCTAATGAGGATTGAAACCACTAGTGCAGTTGCTCACATTTGCAAGCTTAGAGTAAGAAAAGTTTGCCCAAACATGGGAAATTAAGCAAATTTAGTTGCAAACAAACATCTTTTCTTGGGATTTGTATATTGAATCATTTGGTAATCCTGTTGGGGATAGGTTTGGTACATCTTTTTTATAAGAGTACCATATATTCATCTACCATAGTGTGGCACAACCTTTTCTCGATCCCAGATATTAAGCGAGAGAGTAGGTGGACCTGAAATCAAATGCTTGGGTTGGATTTAGAGGACCTATTTGGAATCAACATCACTTTGCAAGGTAACCTCTCCATAGTTTCCCATATGGTGGAAGAGGATTTTAGAGATCATGGAGGACTCGATTTAACAATCCACCAATATCATGGAGAAATAGAAATGAGTTGTATCTAGAGAGACTTAAGTGGTACAAGCAAAGGATATGTGGATCATCAATCCTCTTGAGATATGTGAGAAAACCATGCTACTACTATAAATAGATAAGGTGTTGGTGCTATCAAGGTCTTGGCCATAAAGCTCGATATTCTCCAATTACTATTTCTCTTAATAATACATATAGCCTTAGTGCTTGAAAACTGTATTTGGAAGGAGAGGAATTCAAGAGAGAGATGCCTAGAGTCCAAGATGATGGACTGGATTCATGTCAAGAGCCCATGCTTAACCTTGACAGTGACCACATGGATAAAGATGTCTCCACCTATGTGGGATATGTTAAGCATGTAAAGAAAATTGAGTACATCAAGAAGAATTTTGGGTCTATCCTCTTGAAGGATTTGGACTTGAGAAACAAGTTTGAAATATTATCAAATGGGAATATTGATATAAAGACTAAGGAAATAGAGAGAGAGGTTTTGGGGACTAATTTTGAATTAGTGATAGCAGATTAGTATTGGTTTATGATTGGAATTGAGTCCCAATGAGGGGAGGATGACTTAATGAGAAGAATTGAGCGAGGAGGGGGAGAGAGAGAGAGGGAGAAATTAAGAGATTGCAAAAAGTGATTTGCAGGCTTAGTGATGAAGTGAGTGGAATCAATGAAGACTTTCGATTGAAATTAGAGAAGATTAAATGTGCCCAAGAAGAGAGGGATAGAAAAATGGAAGAAATTGAAAAAGAGAATGCGAAGGTAAGAGGAGAACTTGATAGATGGATGAGACAGGGAGAAGGCAAAAGAAAGAGAGCTATAGAGGACGATAAAAAAGTTGATAGAATGGAAGAGGAGTTGAAGATGATGCTAGACAAGTTAAGGGCATTAGGAGTGATAGAAGAGATGAACATTTTGGAGGGGATAGTAGAAACCTTAATAGGTCATTTAGAGAAGAGCTTCCAAAATGTCAACAAAAGAGTTAGAGAAGTAGAATCAAAGAGGGATGAGCTAACATGCAAGCTAGAGAATTTAGAAAAAAGAAGATCAGAAGAGATAATTCTCATGGTGAAGGTCAATAAAAATAAGCAAGAAAATAAAGATGGAATTGAGAACATGGAAAGGGAACATATGAAGATGCAAGAAAGAATTGCGAAGATAAGGTCTTGTAATTGTGAGATGAATCAAAGTTCCCACAATTCTCCTCTACATAGTAACATTTTCAAATGCTTAACCAAATGTAGTTTCCAACTTCAGATCTTGATCTAATGGCATAGAAATTGGGTTAAAATCAGGCATTCCATACTTTTGTTGGCATACTCTAGGCATATTGCCTTTATGAAATCCATATACCAGTTTATGTATGTATGAGCTCGATACCCAAAAAATAACACATCACACCAAGATCTTTCATGTCAAATTCCTGCATAAGGAGGTTCTTTACCTCTTTAATGCTTTCTTCATTATCACCACCTACAATTAGGTCATCAACATAAATAGCCATAATCATGATGCCATCATCACCCTTCATCGCGTATAATGAGTGATCTCCATCACACATAGAAAACCCGATGGTGCTTAAATAATTTTCAATCCTTGCATGCCAAGCATGAGGGGCTTGTTTAAGCCCATACAAAGCCTTTCGCAACCTACAAACATATTCTGGGTGCTTTGAATCCTCATATCCTTGTGGCTGGTCCATGTATACTTATTCTTGTAACTCTATCATGTAAGAAAATATTCTTCACATCCATCTGATGCAAAATCCATCCTTTTGTTGTAGCTAATGCACCAAGTTCTCTAACAGTAGACATTTTAGTGAAAGTTTCCTCATAATCACTGCCATATGTTTGTGTGTATCCTTTTGCTACCAATCGTGCTTTATACTTACTTATGCTACTATTAGCATTGTGCTTTACCTTATAAACCCACTTGTAGCCTATCGGCTTCTTTCCTTGTGGCAATGGAACCAGATTCCATGTTTCATTTCCATAAAAGTGTAGCCATCTCCTCATCCATACCTTTCTCTCGATTTGCATTTTCAATTGCATCTTCAAAACAAGAAGGTTTAGCATCTTGTATTACCTTGGTCGTGTAGGCACAATGATGATCCATGTAAGTATCAAATGTCAATGGTTGCACTGAATTTTGCATTCCCCCAGATCATCTTGGTCCTGGGTCACTTCTTCTTGTTGTATCATCTGCATATGCATTTCTGACTCCTAGAGTCTTCACATAGGGCAATTGAAGTTCCTCATCAAGGCTCTTTTTTGAACTGCTTGAATCTCATCAATGTCATCAAAATTTGTAGATGTTTTATTACTAGCAAAAACCCTTTACCTTTCTTGGATGTAGCTAATTAATTTTCTGGACTAAAATTTCCACACAATCTTCCACTCCATGGATTTGAGTTGGAACTATTTCTTCGTGTTACATCAGGTCCAACCAAAACCTAAGATCTTGCACTTATTTTTTCAACATTTCCTTTGTCATTTGAGTCAAGATTAACTCCTTCTTTGGCATCTCCATAGAAGCTTGACATTGCATCAAATAGCACATCTATGCTTGTCTTCACCTATCGTGTGAGTGGATTGTAACATTTATATCCTTTTTGCTCAAGGGAATACCCAATGAAGATACATTTTTCTAATTTTGGATCAAATTTTGTCCTCAACTCATCTAGAACATGCACAATTGTAATACAAACAAATACTTGCATATGTGATAGGTTTCAATTTTTACCTATAAACTTCTCTTTAGGTGTAACTTGATGTATAGCAATAATCAGAGTCAGAGTTCTGTTCATGATGTGTATAGCAGTGTGCACAACTTTTGCCCAATAATAATGAGGCATATTTTTCTCAAACATCAAGGCTCTTTCTATTTCTACAATATGTATATTTTTGCATTTAGCAATGCCATTCTGTTGTGATGTGAACCTGCATGAAAACTATTGCCAAATTTATTGACTCTTTAGAAAGCTACTAAACTCATTTGACATGTACTCACCTCCTCCATTGGATTTCAATGTCTGAGTATACTTCCTTGTCTACTTGTCCATCATAGTCTTGAAATTATAAAAGTGAGTAAACACCTCACTCTTTTCTTTCATGAAGTATACCCATACTTTTCATGTATGCTCGTCAATGAAAGTGACTAAAACCTATATCCTCCCATATATGTGGTCTTTGAAGGACCCCAAAGATTTGTATGTAATGTTGATAGCACATTCTCAGTAAAATGCTTGTCATGCAAAAAGGATAACCTTGACTTTTGACCAAATGGACATGCTTCACATAACTTCTACATCTCTGCAACCTTGTCCTTTGATTGCATCGACTTCAGCCTCTACAAATTTGCATGTCCAATTTGCTTGTGCTAAATCTCTATGTCAGCAATAACACCTCCACCTCTTGCCAACATGGCTACATTCATTTCAAGATATTTCACATTTAAGGTGAATATCCTACCCACTTTGTTTCCTTTGGCGATCAACCTTCCATTCTTTTTGTACTCTTCCACATATAAACCATGAGCATTAAACGTGACTTGTAATCCCTAATTAACCATTTGTCCAATAGAAACTAAATTCTTTGTTATATTGGGAACATGTAATACATCAACAAGAGGTTTTACCTTCCCATCCTCAATAGATAGTGCTATGTTTCTTGTATGCTCAATAGGATGTGATGTGTCATCACCTGTTTCAAGAAACCTAGTAACATAAAATTTCTACAAACTATTGAACTATTCTACATGGTTGGTTATGTGATTTAAGGCACCTCAAACAACATACTAGACCTTACCATTCCATTTTGAAACAAGCAAACATTGTATCATCATGTGATGTTGGACCATGAACAACTTCTCTGAATCATCTCCACTTAAGGATGCATAGTTGTTTTGTTGCTTTTTAATGTTCAAAGTGATGAGGTTTACCACAATGCCAACATCCCTTACTATCATTACCTGAATCATTTCTTTGGATATTTTTGCAGCCTCTCTGGCTCCCCCTGCCTCAAAACTCTCCTCTAGCTCCTGCATTTTATGTTGTTGACCTTGGCCCTTGTTGTTATTTGCTTTTCCACTCCTGAAGCCTCTTCATCAACCTCTTCCTTTTCCTTAGTAGAATACTTGCTCAAAACCTGCTTTTCCTTGGAAGTTTGAAACTTCACCAAGTTTCTTTTCTTCAATTATCAACATGGACACTAGATTAATAAGATTCAAAATATTTTCATCGATCTGAATAGAAGTTCTAAACTGCTTATATGCACTTCCTAAACCATGAAGGCACACTTCCACCTTATCATCATCATCATCATCCACATTGATGCCAATAGATGCAAGCGACTCACATATGATTTTGATTTTCAGGGTGTAGGCACTTACTGACATGCTCTTTTTCTCTAGTGCATGTAGCTCGCTCTTGAGTTGCAATTTTTGTGCCTTTGTATCGGCCTCATATGTTGTGACCAAACTGTTCTAAAACTTTTTTGGACTTTTATCATCCTATATGTGTCCAATTATTCTATCCTATATGCGAACAAATAGCCAATACATTACCTTCTATGCTCTTTGATTACACTCTTTATATTCTCTTAATTGGTCCGCAATCTGATTCCTCTCTGGTAACTATGGAGAATTTTCATTCTCTCCTTCGATGTACTTTGAATAGCCTTTTCCCATCAAAAAAATCATCATTTGGAATCTCCAAGCATGAAAGTTGTTCTTGTCCAACTTATCAATCATAAGTTGACTCATTCCATCAGCATTTTCAATTTCTGCATCAATTCATAACATTGCAAAAGCACTAGAAGCAGTACCTCTGCTTGAACATTGTCACACTATGAGGTGAGAATTTGATCTCAAAAAAATGCAAATATGACCTCTATACATCTCAGAGAAATGAAAAATTGATATGTGTCATTGTTGATGACACAACATATATTTCTTGGATCTACTCTTATTTATCACAATTTGTACCCTTTTCTACTTTTGAATTAGTTTAATAAGCACTCTTGTATAGGTGTATGTGAGTGGCACACTAGTGAATAAGTGAGATTCATTCTCCTTTTAGTTGAGAAATCCCACGTAGCATGGATTTTACCCATTTTATATATAAAGAGGTCACTGCCTCTCATTTTAGAGAGCATTCTTGGAGATAATGAGATCATGCTAGTCTGTGGAACGTTTGGGGAGCTCTTGTTGTCTTTGTAATGTGCTTGTGTGCTTGCTCCTTTCTTGCATCATGCTTCTGACACGTTGTTTGTTGATTAACAACATGATTATGTGTGTGTTTAAGCTGGTGCATGTCATTAACGATGCTTTCATCTAAGATCTTACGTGTAGTTTGTTGTTAATCTCATGCTAACAAAGCGTTACATCTACTGAATGCTTCTATGCAACATTCGGGTCTTATAAGATGGTCCTTGGTTTGACAAATATCAGTTGTGATGTTACAATGTCAACAACTTTTGGCGTTGTTGCCAAGGAGCATTCTGTTGTCACTTACATGATGGTTCATGGCATGAAAGTAACATGTTTGCAAGCTTTTCATGAAGATTTTTGAGTTCTTCATTTCATTAACTCTTGTGAGCATTTTTAGCTTGCAAGATTTACGATAACTTGTTGAAATGATCCATTTTTGGTGTGATGAAGATCCTCTTTTTGGGTGATTAATCTACCATGTGTGGTGATTCTTCAATATTACAAGTCAAATAAGAATAGTTTTTATAAAGTTGTTATTTGATTTCTTTTCCATTAATTTCGTTCAATTTTGTCACTAATCATGTGTAAATAAGTCTTTTTTGAGGTTCTTCTACAAAATTCAATGGAGTTTGGGCTCATTATTTTCATCAACAAGCTCAAAAAAGAAAGGTATGATCTTTTAATTTTGATGCATATATAGCATACCACTTGGAGTTTTGAAATGGATAAGACATACTACCTTCCCATGTGCAACTCCAAAGATCAGTATGCATGCAACCACCCTCTTCTTTTCATAATCAATACTCTTGAAAGAGTTTCATAGAGGCTTTCCTATGAAGGAATAGAGAGTGGAAAGGAGATTTCGTTAACCTATGTTCCTTATCTATCCTTGTTTGGTAAGAACTAGGGTAGACAGGATAGGCTGTCAGGTTTCTTGGGGTGGCAGAATCCTATAGGTAGGATCCCTCGTGTTTTCCCACTTCTACTTAGTTAATATGTTAAGCCAATACACCAAATTACAATACTACTTCTACCATAATCCTCTATAGTAATTCCCAGGATTATATTCAACTTTAAAGTATACACTTCACAATACATGGATACTTATGCAATTCCTTATCGATTATCATCTAACCTTTTCATCAATTCAATTTCAACAATTAAATGATATTATTTCACTACTGAACAATAGTACTAACAACTAATATTCAAATTCACCTTCATGGATAACTTCAACTTCACCAAACTATAAATTGTACTTAATCTTCAGTTAACGAAATCACAAGCATAGTGTTTCTTTTGTAGCAAACGGTCCCTATGGACTTGTCGTGCTAGATCACACATATGTGACTCTTCATTGTATTCCTTCATGAAGGAGAATTACAATGATTGGTCAATACGATCCTTCACCAAAATTTTGGATAATTACAAATAATCGCATCGATGGCCTAACACTGGCACACATGGTGGACTCGAACCCTAAGCAAAAAAATCATCATCTACCAGACCTTGAATGTATAAGGCACTAGCTTCTTCAAAACTATGTTTTATTTTCTTCTGTAATGCCTTTGAGAGTTTCTAGAATGCTCCGCATCAAGTAATTGGGCATCCAGGCTTGAAGAACTCTACTTAACCAAAAAAGATTCTTGCAGATAAAAATCATTCTTTAAAGTTGTGCAGCACTGGATTCTGTTATCTTCTACTTGTGCTTCAATCTTCTTCAGGTTCTCAGTCTGAGTACTAAGCATACTTTCCAATCAATGCAATTCCTAGTCTTGAAATTCTATGGTTTTGAAATATGTCTATTGTTCTTTTTGTGTGGCATCTAATTCCTTCTTCAATTGTATAGTAACACTAATCTCTGAAGTCAATTCTTTAGCTTTTTGAAATAGTTCTTTCTTTTGTTGTTGTCAACTTTGTTTCCCGCTGGACAACTTTGGCATTTAGCTATGTGCATGCTTTCTCCAACAGAGAAGCTTTCACTGTTGTTTCTTCCAAAACCGCACTGATCTTGTATAAAGTGGTGTTCTTCTCTGCTAATGCTTGGTGCAATGATTCCAATTCTCACTTTTTATCTATCACTTGCTGCTGCAGTTGTGATTCATGTGCTCTGAGGACAAGAATTTCCTCCTGAAGAGGAGCAATGTCTGCTTTTATCATGTCGATTTTATGTTGAAATTCTTTCTTCATAATCTTCTTCTCTGCATCAATGTTGGATTGAATCAATCATGTCACCTATATCAAGTATTGGCCAAGCCTAGAGAGATTTTAAAGTGAAGTGCTTGGACCCAGGCCGAGTTGGAGGACTAACCTAGCAAGAAAATGGACCTCTGTAGAGGAACCGCAAGCAGCGCCTACATCAATGGAGTGGGGAGGAGAGTAGTCCAAAGAGTCGGGTGGCATTACCGCCATAGACTAATCATTAGTGGAATCGGCCCCCGGGGAAAGAATATGAGCAGAAGGCATTGTTGGAATTACATGTTCAAGAATGGTGGAGAGGGCTTCAGTTGCATTCTCTAAAACATGTTTGTCTTTGAGACAATGGATGATTGCATCAATGATCAAGTAAAGAACCTTTTGCAGGAGAGAATTCTCAAAGCTTTTTGGGCTAATATCCTGGTCGTTTGTTAGCAAGCTCAAAGCCATATCTTTGGCATCAACAATAAGAATAGCACCTTCCACCATAGGCTGGGAATGAACTTCAGCAACCTCACAGATAGTTGAGACCTCCTTGGTGGTGATGGTAGTTTTGGTTGTGGTGTGGGCAAAAGATGAACTCAAAGCAAGAGAGGAAATCTTTGCAACACGAGGATGCTTCTACAGGAAACACATGAGCAACGACTCTTCTTCACCCTCATCACCTTGATCCATGTGGGATGAGACAGCTAAAGCATGGAGAAGGGGAGGAACAAGGGAGGTGGCAAGGACGGAGCATGCATCCAAAAGAAGAAGATGAGAAACATGAGGTAAATGGGTACACAAAAAATCACCGTTGGCTAACTATTTTACAACCATCTAACATTCCTTGTGAATACGACAAAAATAACATAGAGCCCAATTGATTAGCTCTCGGGTGGCCATGTCAATAACATAATACATGGGTCACGAAATACCATAATTATGCTTCTAGAGGTTAATGGTGATGACAAGGAATTGGAGGGCATGGCACTCCAGAGAGGGATGACACATTATTGCATACTCATTGGATGATTGACAAAGGAGCAAGGAGTTCATGGTTGCTATGGGTAAGGGAGTAACCTTAGTCCGGCCTTCATTAGGAAGACCAAGACGAGATACAAGGGTGTCGACCATGATGCAAGTCATAAAGAATGACTCAACCATTGGCTAGGAAGTAACAGAAACTGAACAATCGATGATGGCTCGGGTAAGGGCCATGGATAAGGGATGCGCCCACACTGTGTGCCATGGAAATTGAGCAAAAGGGAGCAAGTTGCATACTTGGAAGTACTCGGCAAGCTCATGAGACATACCATCACTGAACCTAGTGGGATGTGATAGGGGCTCCATGGCTATTGGGTACACACTACACATGAAAACACAAGACCAAAAATACATAGAAAGCCCTAGACACGCACATAGGGCACACCATAAAGGAAAGAAATAAAACTCCTAAGATTAAATAGAGATGGAAAGAATGCGATGACATAGTGACATGCA
This sequence comes from Ceratopteris richardii, assembly GCA_020310875.1. Classification (NCBI taxonomy): domain Eukaryota; kingdom Viridiplantae; phylum Streptophyta; class Polypodiopsida; order Polypodiales; family Pteridaceae; genus Ceratopteris; species Ceratopteris richardii. The sequence continues at coordinate 37,075,481 of CM035414.1, read as the reverse complement.
ATAACCATAATTGTAATAAACTCAAATAAACATGGGCCACTAACCAACTGGAATTTGCATGGATAAGCGAATGAGAGCGGAACACATATGGTGGGTGCCATGATAGAGCTGACAGCATCATGATGCCTTGAAGGGAGTGCACAAAGGTCATAATTTGGATCCATGAAAAGAGCTAGCTGCTTTAAGGTTCTTCAATCAAACTAGTCAACCAAAATCTAATCGGACCAAATTGCACTACAATACGAGAAGGGTCAAACCAGATGACTTTAGAGTTGTTGGCTTTCCAATACGCTTTAGAATTATATAATAAAACTAACTGTCCCTACATAGTGTGAGAAGCCCACAACATTGAAAGTAGGAGTGGATCCCAACGGTCCGACGAAAATGGAATTAACTTTCGGAGCATAGTGAGTAAAGTTTGATTAGTTCTTTTCAACTAAACCATGTGCCAACGGAGAATAAGGTGTACTAAACTTATGAATAATATTAAATTCATCTATTAAAATTTTAAGTCATGGTCAGTGATCCAATGATGAGTGATGCAGTAGGTGGACAAAAAGGCTGCAACTTGGATCCATGGATTTGTAATTGATATTCTGGTGAGAGTCTCAAACCAGAACATTGTCAGCCCGAGTTTTGCCAAAATTTGGTAGGGTCCAAACCACCAAAGTTTAAACTTTTCGTGTTGCTCTGTCAGACTTGGAGTTGTAAAACAAAACTAATTGTCCTTCATTAAATACAGGGGTCCACAGGAAGCGATCATGCATCCATGCTTGACGAAGTTGAACTTCTTGCATTAATAAGAAACTTTCAAAATGTTGTTCATTGAGCATAAAAAGATTCGGCAGGCAACAATTTCTTGCTAATGGCTACTCACAGATTGGTCACTACTAGTTCCATAGGGGCAATTGCTTCTAGTCCATAAGGTAGCTTAAAAGGGGTATACCCAATAGATACTTTGTATGTCATGCGATAAGCATAGAGAACAGAGGGGAGCAATTGATCCCATCGTTAAGGACAATCCATAATCGATTTCTTAAGCATAGTAAGCAGAATTTTTTTCATACTTTTTGCCAGACCATTGGCACAAGGATAGTATGGAGTACTGAATTTATGAATGATATGGAAAGAATGTGTTAAAGCCTGACTCAAAATGTTGGCAAAATATTTGCCACGATCAGAAAACAATCTCCAATGATAAACTGAACAGAGGAAACATGTCATGGGTAAGGCATTTGGAAATGACCTGAACCATAGGAGAATGAACAATCCAAGCCTCATTCCATCTAGTGGCATAGTCGATACATGTTAATATATAACAATTATTTGTTGAAATAGCTAGATGGCAAGGACCCACGGTTGTAAGTCGGGTGAGGGGTATGGTTAGATGGGCTAGCCATCGAAGATGATGGCCATGCCAGTGAATTTGGCCCAAAAAGTGCATAACTTCTTTAGGAGTTGTTGGTGGTGGAGCATTCAAGATGACCTTCACTTTGTTAGGGTCACCCTATATACCTTGTTTTGAAATGATATGTCCCAAAAGCTTGTTGTAGATGAAGATAAAAATAGATTTATGAGGATTCAAACACGGGCAGTATTCCCTACACTTGAGAAAACAACAATGAAGGTGCTTTAAGTGAGCATTGGTGTCACTAGAAAAGGAAAAATCATCGAGGTAGAATCTCATAAAACTAGTCAGGTAAGGGGATAAAATTTCTTGCATGCATAAACCCCCAATTTCTTACTTGGTGTATTATGCAAGCTCAACCACATAATCGTGCATGCATAAACCCCCCAATTGGTGATAAATGCAGTCTTGGATATGCCAACCTTGGCCATCCGAACTTGATTATAACTGTTGTATCCATCCAAGAACAAATACATTTCTAGTCTAGTGAGTGACATTATCTAACATACTATCCAGGAATGGTAACGAAGATGGGTCAGGAATAGTTGCTGCATTCAATTTCCTATAGTCTACACAGATACAAAGATGTTTATTCTTTTTCCATACAATCACAATTGGTGATATCCATTCGGCATGTTCTACTAGAAAAATGAACCCAACATGGAGTAATCTATCTAACTCTTCTTTTATTTGCTGAGCATAATTAGGATTCATCCTGTAACTTTGTTGCTTCACTAGACAAGCATCCAATTTTAGCACAACCTGGTCCTGATAGATCCGGGGGTCTAATCCTTTCATATCTCTATAATCCCATGCAAAAATATCTGCAAAATCCTTTAAAAGGGTCAAAAGGTTGCACCGGAAGGTAGTATCCAGGCTGGCTTTTATTTTGATCGATCATGGATTGGTTTCATCTCCAAGATGACAAGTCACCAGTTGATCTTACAGTACATAAAATTTACATGCATTTGTGGGGTCACTCTCATATTAAAAATGTTGCTTAAAATCCATGGAATCTATTGGTTCCTTGGCCCCATTTATAGATTCACCCACAAGAGGTTGTACTGCACAGGTTGTTGGAGACCATTGCTCTAGCACCTGTTGTAAATGCATAGTCCCTAGGGAGAGTAAGTCATAGTTAGTGGTCAGGATCAGACAGGCCATCCAGCATGTGGATGGGTTCAACAACATAGGAACATGCATGAATTTCACATGGTTTGATTTCATCCAATGGGACAATATATTTATGATGATTGCATTTAAAAATGATTTCATGAGATGACCAATCTTGGAGGACTTTGGCCTGCTTGATCCAAGGTCGAGTAAACAAAATATTATAATCGAGACTGGATTTGGGAAGATCCATGACTACAAAGGTCATATTAAACACCGCTCCTTGCAATGTAATAGGAATATTGCGCACTAGAACCATCGGATGGACCCTACATTGGTCAGCCATTTGTACAAAGAAATTGATTGGTTCAATATGATTCCATCCTAACTTTTTACATAAGGATGCAGTAGAAATGTTGACACCAAAACCACTGTCAATGAGGACCTACGTAATTTTGTGATTTTAAAACCATACTCTGATTAATGGAACTGCATGGTTGACTCTACAATCTAGTTCAGGATGAATAGTGGCAGTAGTTAGTGCTCGAATCGAGCTTCTATCAACTTGCTACTAAAATTGTTGTTGAATACCAAGGACAAGAGTCAGTAGCTATCCTAATGGAAGAGTGATTGGTGCCTTAGCTAGAATGTCCCATGCCATGATGGGGTTAGTCAATTTTGATGTAGTGTCTGGTGAAGCCACTGGCCTTGATGCCACTGGTTCTGGTATAGGTTTCTCTAGCTGCCCAACCTTTTGTCGGGTAACTGGAATAGGGTCAAGAAAGATCAGTTGTTCAACCTGAGCCAATTTTGATGCTTTAGCGAATGTAAGTTGTTGCTCGTTAAATCTTGGTTTGAATACTTTTACAACACAAGTGGATGGAGTATTTTTCTGGATTGTGTATAGATCGCTATTGTCTGGGTGTCCACTGTTGTAATGTAAACCATATTAGCCATGGGGTTTTTGTCTATACTTTTTATGTTTTTCATACTCTCGAGCATCCTTGTAGTGTTGATGAATGTGTCAAACTTCTCCACAAAAGTGACATCATGGTTGAGGTGCTATGGTACTGCTACTAGCTTGGCCTTGGTTCCATCAAGATTGACTGTAGTTCCCTATTTGTGGTGCTCTATAATTGGTATAGTTGGGGTATGATGTGTTTCATATTTTGAGGAGGTACATAGCTTACGATTGGTTCACCTAGTTCTTGAAATACTACACTGACGGTGAATCGATTTTTGCATTTGGTGCAAAATATCTGCTTCAATGGATCATCATTTTTGGTTTTGCCAGATTTCAACCATTCGAGGTCTTCTATAAAACCACCTACTTTATGTTCTAACTATAGTGCCATCACAATGATAGCATCTAGGGTCAAGCCACTGATGCAACGAATAATCATGAACTATCGCAATTGTGGATTGAGGTCGGTGATGAACCACTGGGTGATGACATCATTGGGTAAATCTGTGTTCGCTTGGGGTAACTATCATAGATGCATACGAAAGAGGGTGGCATAGTCCTGCACACTCTGGCTCACCTTTTGCCTATTGGTTTGCAAAAAATCAAATATTTAAGCAGTGTTCTTCTTTAATCGAAATTGCTGCAAAAATGCATCCTTAACATCCTCATATCATCGAAAATGATTTAGATCGAATTCGGTGAGCCATCTCGTTGCTTCATTGACTAATGTAGATTGGAACACAATGGCCCTGCATTCTGGATCTTCTGGGTTATTTAATATAGTGTAATTGATTTCAAAAGTGCGAACATGCGCATCTAGGTCGTCACCTGGGAATCCACCAAATTTAGCATAAGTCACTCCCATAGTCAGTTATCTTTGGTAACCTCCTTGTTGTCATCCTTGCTAATCATTTTCTACATCTTCCATTGTTTATGCAAGTGCATCTACTATTTCCTTTGAATCAAAGGTGCATGTTGGCTCATGTTTGTTGTAAGCAATCAGGTTTTCTAGAAGTTGGATGTTTGATTGCTGGATTGGATTCAACTCCTTGGATGGAAGAATCTTTCTGTCACTCTAGAACTTTGGAATTTTTGCTTCAATAAGGCATTCAACAAGGGTACTCCACCTTGCACTATGACCTATTGTCTTCAAAACGGGTTCAGTAAGCTTGTTAATATCTACAATAACTTCTTTTGTTGTTTTGGTTTATGCAGATCAAAAATAAGAAAACAATGTGGCACTGAATCGCTACTGCTTGCTACACTCCATCGTTCAGACATAACACCATCAGTATTGCTCCACAATGGTGTTCCTAGTGCACTATTCACTCGAATAGGTTGCTTATCACTTCGGTACTTTGGGTAAGTCTCATCGAAATGCGTTATTGGCATGTAGAAAATGAACTCCGCTCACAAAATGTACTCTAGGCTTCTCTCAGTAGTTGAACTCCACTCCCTAGTGGAATCAACAGTGTTAACCTTTGTTCTTTATCTATCCTTGTCTGGTAAGAGCTATGGTAGATAGGATAGGTTGTCAGGGTTCTTGGGGTGGTAGAATCCCATAGGTAGGATCCCTAGTATTTTTCCACTTCTCCTAGTCAAGTAATATGTTAAGCCAATACATCAAATTACAATACAACTTCGAGCATAATCCTCTATAGTAATTCCCACGATTATATTCAACCTTAAACTATACACTTCAAAATACGTCGATACTTACACAATTCCTTACTGATTATCGTCTAACCTTTTCATCGATTCACTTTCAACAATGAAAATGATATTACTTGACCTTCACAGATAATTTCAACTTCACCAAACTATCGAGTGTACTTAATCTTCACGATAGAGAAAATGGATGAGAAAGAAACAAATCGAGAAATATCAAAAGCATTTCAGCTTTCAATGGATTTTGGAACTGGCACTATAGCATTTGACAAGTTGAAAACAGCTGCAAGTGTAGTCGAAGAATCAATCAATGATGCAAAAGTTGTGGTGGATGATAACTGAAGTAGATAAGAATGGTGATGGAGAGGTCAGTGAAGGTGAATTTGTAGCCATCATGAAGAGAACAAACTTGTTCTCAGACACACCTGAGGTCAATATTATCAACAACTACCCAGAATACACGATGTGCATGCTATGAGGGAGCGACTAAACTTGACACAAGGCATTCCTCTTGACAAGGTGCTGTGTGGGCTGAGCAATGTCGGAAGTATTGGAACAACAAGGGTAGGTAGTGGTGCCGGAGGGCAAGCCCTTCAGTAGGACCTTTCCTTGTTCCCCCATTCATCAGTTCAACCTGCACCTGCTCACGGATCCAATGTGAGCCTCCTTCCTATTTGTACGCTTTTGTAAGTTGTGACCTCAAAATTTACTCGTTGCTTTGTTTTGCATTGTTTTTGTTCATCGAATTCAATAAAGTAGAGGCTAAATGTGCATAGTACCAATTACATTGCCTTACCGGACATGTAAAGAAAGATTCAAGGCAAAGCTATGGAAGGGGAAGCACCAACTTTTTCGAATAAAAAATTCCCCCCCCCCCCCCCCCCCCCACACACACACACACACACACACACACACACATATATATATATATATATATACATACATACATACATACACACACACACACACACACACACATATATATATATATATATATATATATATATATATATATATATATATATATATATATATATATATATATATATATATATATGTGTGTGTGTGTGTGTGTGTGTGTGTTCATTTATTTATTTATTTATATTCTAAGCAAAAATATGTGAAAATTCCTATTTTGGCATAGAAACCCTTATAACTAATGGGGTCCACCATGTAAAAATTGAGGAGTCTTTGAGCCTTTCAATCACTATAATCTTTCATAAATTTATTCTATTTTTATTGGAATAGGAATCATATCTCAAATGAACTCTTAGGACCTATTGTCAACTACGATTGACATTTTAGTATGAGCACGGCCCAATCCTTAAATTTGGCTATAACTAGGGCTTGTTTGTAAAAGACTTTTTGCTAGTTATTGAATCTTGAATAGAAAAGAGATTTATGGAGCATCATTGTGTTCTGTTCTCTTATGCATGTGTACGCTTGTACGTATGCTTGCTTGAGTGCATGATTGCTTGTGCATTGGTGTATGTAGGTCCTCATACCATAGATTGTCTCCACAGATCGACATCTTTATGGGTTGCGTTATTCATCCTTGATGTTGGATTGGGCGTTCCTAATTTGAGGCAATCTCTAAAGTGACACATTGGTCCAATTGTTGGGGATCAAACCTTTTTCTCTCTTGTGATAGGCTAGGTTAGTCACCACTATACTACAAAGACCTTGGGGGACTATTGGATGAAAATTCAAAGAAAATTGGATCAAAACACTAAAATATAAATTAAAAGAGAACTGTGAGGAGTGAAAGAAGCACAAGAACCGCAATCCAATAAATAAATAGCCCATGCAAAGGGGAGTGCCAATATTTCCAAGTCAAAGATCCCTCTAGCCTTTCATATGTATATATTTTAACCAAAACTATATGAAAATGCCTATTTTTTGCATAGAAACCTTTGTAATTGATTGCGAGGGCCCATCATGTAAAGGCTATGAATTCCCCAATCACCCATATAAGCTTCCATAAATTTACTTTTACTCTTTAGAACCCAAATCTGACCCCAAATGAGCTTTGAGGGCCTATTTTTAACTTGCATAAAAATTACAATGTGAACAAGGACTAACCCTCAAATTTGTCTATAAAAAACAAATAGGGCTCAATTGTAAAAGACTTTTTGTTAGTTATTTAGTAGAAAAAGACTATTTTGAATCAATATTGCGCTCTTCACTGTCTCATGCATTTGTATACTGGTCTATACTCTTTTAGGAGTGCATGCTTGCTTGAGTGCATGTTTGCTTGTCCATTGGCATGTTTAGGTCTTCATACCACTAAATGTGTTCACGGATTGTCACATTTATGGATAGCATTTTTCATCCTTGACATTGGCTTGGATTCTCATAGTTTGAGGTAATTTACTGTGTAACACATTGTCCCTATCACTGAGCATCAACTTTTCCAACACTTTGCATGATGGAAAGCATGTATGTGTAGAGGTATTTGTTCTCTTAGTGTTCCTTTTTGCATGAGCTATCTTGAAATCATGTTTCCCATCACCTCTTAGCTAATCAAACTACATTTGAGTTATAGTAAGTGTTAGAAAAGGTTGGTGCTTCCTCAAACGTTTCAAGGCATGTATGGAGATTAGAGGCTCTTTTTTCTTATCCCACCAATGCTTGGAAGAGGAGCTTCAAAGGGTTTGTCATTCTTTTTTATCCATGTGCTACAAATATTTGTACATAATAGGGTTCGATCGATTTTGAGTAATGATTAGTCACGTCAAGTAATATAGAGGTGAGAAACTAATTGCATGTCCGCCTATATGTTCTTCTTGCATTGGAGATGTGGAAGGCAAGGGTGCATACGGATATGTAGAGGGGGAATTTGAGTGAGTTGAGGGAATGTTGAAGCACTTATCTAGCCATAATAATTGACGGAGGAACTTTATGTGTGTTTCATGCATTTTTTATTTGATATCTAGTGTTTAAGAAAATGGGAAGGGGAGGTACTGTTGCATCTTAAGCATACATTCCCACTGTAATTACTTTACTTCTGCCTATGCGCAAGGGGTGAAGGGGAAGGAAGATCATTATGTGAGTAGAAAAGGGGAGAAGATAATTTCTACATTGGGATGCTACGGCATAAAATTTTGATGGTACATTGAGAGGTAGGGAAAGCTAACCCTAACCTAATATCTAAGGGAATAATCTTGAGATGAAGTGCAAAGTTGAGGGAAAGCAATAAGAACTAACCTGTAGAAGAAGCTAGGAAATGATTCCTTGGAGAGATAAAGCTAAATCAAGCTCACGATATCCTATATCACATATCCCTATATAGAGCCACCTATGTGTATGAAACAAGAGTGGGGACAATTTTTTTGATGTTGAATATCATGGTAACACAAGGATCCTTAATTTCACATCTTTCCATATCAAGGATCATTGGATCTTGTATTTAGAGAACTTGCCCAAGTGTTAGGATCTCTTGACCTCTAGGTACAACCCTAAGGAGTCCAAACTCCTTGGGGGATGGGTATTAAGCATCTCGTCTAGTGGATGCACTTAGGGTGGTTAGAGAGGTCCCAAACTCTCATTGCAAGACATGTAGAGCAAGGAGAAGCAAGCAAGGTGCATGCAGGATCCCATCACTAACAAGGGGATCCTCAAATTGAATTCTTGCATTTTGGGAGTTTGGGTGATTGGATGTTGCAAGGTGATTGAGTGAGAGAAAGGAGAAAAACATAAAACATGTGAATCCTTCAAGTACTTTTTGCACGAGATCCCTACATAGAGATCTAGCAGGATCCCATTTGTGGGATCCTGCAAGTTGCATTGTGAGATCCTAAGTTGTGGGAAGTAATCCTAACTAGTCACTTTTTTTCATAACCTTCACATTAGAACATTGGGAGCCAAGAGAAGCAAAAGAACTACCAATGGGATCCTATTGATCAATCATGACGTCTCTCTTTTTGAATTTTTTATGGTAGAAGTCAAGTTTGGAACATTTATCTACATAAGGCTTGGTACTAAGGCAATGATTGCTAACATCATACGAGCATAAAAGAAACAAATTCAAGAGTAGAAGAGGTAGATGGTTAGTCAATGGATCCCTACAAAAGATCTTGTGCGATCCCTATTGTGGAAACCTAAGACTTATTGTGTGAAGGCATAAGGCTTATGACTTGAGGTACAAGTAGAGCACACCAACAGGAGAAGCATATTGAAGTTTCCCATCCAAAGTTAGAAAAGAGGGCTAGGTGGTGTTAAACGCGCCTTTGCTGTCAGAAACGCGTTTAAGCTCTTTTCGGGTTCTTGGGAGTGGAAGGGGTCTGAATAATCAGAGGCCCTATACTTGATTTCCCCAATTTAACACTCACACCACAGTACCTTAATATTTAAATCTCTGTTAATACAAATTACTCTCCAGACTCTAGTTCGTTCTCTCATAGTTTCACTATCTGTACTCAGACTATTACTAACTCTTCCATAACCTTACCGATTCGCTCTAATTGTTACGTCCTCAACACACAGCGCTGAAACTATTCATTACCGTAATACAGACTCACAAGTCGTACTTAATGGAACAGTGTTAACACAAGTGAAGGTAATCAGCAAAAGCGAAATAACACGGTACTACTCAAAATTCTCAAAACACAACACAACGGAACTACACAGACGTATCGCCCAGACAGACAGTCTGGCAATCCTTCTGGTTGTCACCGAAGCGTCCTTTCATTGATTTATAAGAGATTATAGTTCTTGGCAAGGACCTTTCGGTTCGTGCGGAATATGAAAAAGAGACAAGTTTACAATTGCCAATCCGGCGGCTTACACTGGCACGCACGGTGGACTTGAACCCGCAGGTATACAAAATCTTATGGTTCATCTATTATACCCTGTAGATACATTGTTCTAGCTAATTTAAACGTTCGGGAAATTTTCTTTTTTAACGAATCCAGCATCTGTTTCAGTATCTCTGGTTCTACTAACTGAGCATCAGTTCTAACTGAACTAGTGGCAATAACTTGGCTTATCAAAATTTCTGCCTGTGTTTGCAGAAAGGCTTCCTGCAGATAAAAGTCATTCGATAGAGCTGCATCACGGTTTACTTTCATATCGGCAATTTGTTGATCTATTCGTGATAAGCGTTCTGCTTGAGCTCCAAGTTGCTTTTCTCTTCTCTCTAGTTCTCGATTCTGAAATTGAATGGTCCGGTAATACGCATCTCTTTCTCTTCAAATTGCTGGAATCTCTTTTTGGAGCTAAGCGACCAATGTCATCTGGTCTTTAAGAGCAGCATTTGATTCAAATAGGTTTGCATTTGCAAACTGGAGCTCTGTATTGGTTTGCTTTAGTAAATTTTTCATTTCTTGTCCTTTCTCCACGGCTTCATCCAATTGTTCTCTAGTTTCTTTTAACAAATTTCCCAGTGCTATGCGGGCATCCTCTTTATCCTTAACTAACTGCATTAACTGAAGAATTTCTGCATCAGCAGCACATAATAAATCATCTTTGGCTTTTACTTCAGTCAATGCAGCATCTCTTTGACTAATCACTGTTTCTTGTTCAACAAGACGAGCCTGTAACTGTTTAATCTGGAAGTGCAGATTATGATTCTCTGCCTTTACTTCATCTACCTCTTCCTGCAACGGAATGATATCCACTTCTAAAACATCAACTTTATGTTGTAATTCATGTTTGAGATTATCAGTAATCTCCTTCATCTGTTGTGGTAGTTGCTGTGACAGGTGGATCAACATATGACCCATAGATGCGAGCTCAGTAATCATAGGAATCGAAGGAACGGGAAGAGGAGGACGTGGTTGAGATGAAGAAGTTGTCGGGAGTTGATGGGAATTAGGTGGAGAATAATTAGGTGAAGAAGATGATGAATCCGGTGCTTCAGGTACAATCGATTATGTAGTTACTTCATGTTGGGCAATGGAAGACTCTACTGCCGTAATTAATTCCTGGAAAATTTCTGCAACAATAAGCTGTGCATCTTCTTGCATATCTTGTTTGGACTGCTGCTGAGATTCTTCCTTAGAAGATCTGTGTTCAGAATCAGCAGTAACACTCTGATCTTGTTGCTGGTTTGGAGATGACTGAGCGGATGAATCATGGTGAATTGATGTAGCTGTGTCGTGGAAAATTTCTTCTTCATTTTTGTCTGCTTTATTTCCAGCTGCAGACCCTTGCACTTGACTGTCAGATGAACTTATCCAAATTCGTTTTCGGCGAAGGAGCTAAAAGAGTTCTTCATCATCGTCTTCAAGTATAACTGAACTTCGTGAAGGGTCAAAAAACTTTCCCAGCGATGCTCATCTAAGTCTCTGAGTGTATCCAACCGAAATGATAAAGAGTCTTCAGGTAACAATTTCTGAGTGATAGCCACGCGTAAACTGGGTACTACAAGTTCCATTGGTGAAATTGCCTCCAGCCCATATGCAAGTTTGAAAGGAGTAAGTCCGGTTGCGACCTTGTATGTAGTCCCGTATGCCCATAATACTGTAGGTAGTAATTGATCCCATCTTTCTGGTGATTCCACAATCAATTTTCGAAGCATAGTCAACAATGTTTTTTTTGTACTCTCAGCTAAGCCATTAGCACGAGGATAATACGGTGAACTGAATTTATGCAAAATCTGAAAAGTGCGTGTGAGCACTCGCATTAAATTGTTGACAAAGTGCGTTCCTTGATCTATTACAAGTTCCAAAGGTAATCCATATCGTGGGAATACGTCCTTCATTAGACATTTTGCCACCGAAACAGCTGTGGCGGACCGTAAAGCCCAAGCTTCTGCCCATCTGGTAGCATAATCTGTACATGTCAGAATGTAGCGATTGTTGCTAAGGATTGCTGGAGGTGTGATTGGTCCAATAAAGTCAAGACCCATTTCTGAAAAGGTTCTAAAGGTAAGACAAGTTGTAGAGGAAAGAAATGGCGTTGTAAAGGCTATCCAGATCGCTGACAATTGTCACACTGCTGCACAAACTGGGATACATCTTTGTACATAGTAGGCCACCAGAACCCACTTTGTAGAATTTTTTGGTGCGTTAAATCTGCTGCAAAATGTCCACCGGAAGGTATTGAATGTGCCAAAGCAATAACCGAGTTTACTTCATGTGGAGGACTACAACGAAGTAAAACCCCAGTGTGATCCATATAATACAACTGTCCGGCAATCAACCAGAATCTGCGACTATAAACTGCAATTTTCCGATGCATTGCAGGAGAAGTTTGAGGAGGAAGACATCCATCAGTAAGAAAAGTTAATAACTGATCATAGTAGGTAGGTGTCATAGGAGGTTCTACAGATTCATCATTATTTGTTTCAGTAACATAAATTGCTGGTGTGGTGTCATCAACACTGACCGGAGCTTCACCGGAATCTAATCGAGAGAGAAAATCTGCTAATGCATGTGCAGTGCCGGGTCGATGAATCACTTCGTAATCAAACTCTTGTAACAATAAAACCCAACGCGCCAAACGACCACCTAAATGCTGTTGTCTAACCAGATACACCAGCGCAACATGATCTACATGAAAGATGAATTTTCGGCCTAGCAAATAATGCCGGAATTTCTTTACAAAATACACCAAACCAAGACATTCTCTTTCAGTTAGTGAATAATTCTTTTCAGCAGGAGCAAGCCGTCGACTTGCATAATAGACAGGCCGAAACCACTTATCAGTTTGGTGCATTAAAACACTTCCAATGGCAATATCGGATGCATCTACAAAAACATGAAATGGGTGTTCCCAATCAAGAGGTTGTAGAATTGGAACCTGCGTTAATAATCCTTTTAGACGATCAAATGCAGTTTGACATTCCGGAGTCCAATCAAACTGTCGAGGAGTACTACTTATTAACCGATTTAGGGGTATTGCCAAATGGGCAAGCCACCGTAAATGTCAACCATGCCACCTGACTTGACCCATGAATCGCATCACTTCTTTCGGTGTAGTAGGCACAGGTGCTTCTAACACGGCTGCAAATTTGTCTGGATCAACTTGTATGCCCTGTGCAGATACAATATGGCCAAGGAGCTTACCACAAGAAACCGCAAAAACAGATTTGGTTGGATTTAAACAGAGTCGGTATTCACGACATTTTTCAAAGCAACACCGTAAATGATACAGGTGTGCTACCATCTTACCGAATAAAGAGAAGTCATCTAGATATACTTGCATAAAAGAAGTGAGATAGGGTGAAAATATTTCCTGCATACACCACTGAAAAGTGTTAGGAGCATTTCTTAATCCAAACCACATGATTGTACAAGCAAAAACACCCTAATTCGTAATAAACGCTGTTTTCGGTATATCTTGCTCAGCCATTCAGACCTGGTTATAACCACTGTAACCATCGAGAAATGAATACATTTCATTGTTCTTCAAAAAGGCTTCTTCTTCATCGTCAGATAAGCCATCCAACATGTGGACCGGCTCTGCTACATATGGCCTGGCATGGAGTTCACAAGGCTGAATGGCATCAAGTTTAACAACATATTTATGATGATTATCTTTAAATGTTAGTTCTTGTGCTGACCAATCCTGTATAACCTTAGCCTATTTTAACCAGGGTCGACCGAAAAGAAGATTATAGTCAAGACTAGACTCTAGTAGTTCTAAGACTACAAAAGTCATCTTAAACGTTGTACCTTGCAAAGTTATCGGGACATTCCGTACGAGTCCTACCGGATGAACTCGAGATTGATCTGCCATTCTAACGAAAAACTGAATAGGCTCGATTTTCGTCCATCCCAACTTTTTACAAAGTGCTGCAGTGGCTATGTTTACACTTGATCCACCATCAATTAGTACTTGAGTAATCTTGTGATTTTTGTACCATACAGTAATTAAGGGGACCGAATGATCCACCATAGAATCAGGTTTCAGTTGTAGCATTGCTGTCGCTGGAATGCAGGAAGACTCAGGACTGAGCTGTTGCTGGAATTGCTGCCGAACTCCCGGCACTCGTGCAAGTAACTGTTCAAGAGGGAGATTAATGGACGCCCTAGATAAAATTTCCCATGCCTGATCTGCTTGAATTGTACTTTTCACCGATTCTGAAGTTGATTCGCCTGTTACAGAGGTAGAATCTTGTTCTTGCGATCCTTCCTTTGGCAGCGAAACTTGGGTCACCGGAATTGGATCTGGGAACACTGTAGGTTCTTTGGTGGTCCATTGACTAGCTTTGTCATACATTCTCTGCTGTTCATGGATGCCAGGTTCAAACACTTCTGCTGCTGGTTGTAACTGCTTACCAGATCTTGTTTGAATCACTACTGCTTGAGTTTCTACTTGTGAAATATAAACCATATTGGTCATTGGTTTCTGACGCTCTTTCTTCCTCTAATCATATTACATCTTTACAAAATCTTCGTATGTGGCCTAACTCACCACAAAAATGACAGCGAGGGGGTGGCAAAGAATTACCTTCCTGTGATGTTCTTGTCTGCCAACGATTTGTATTGTAATTTGTATTCCGCTGTCCTCGATAATTTTTGTATCCTTGCTGCTGATTATTTCTCATCTGAGGTGGAATATAATGGGTGGCCGGCTGCCTTGGTTCTTGTATAATGGCATTGACAGTTGTTGGTCCCTGTACTTTGGCATTATAAGCACAGTTTTTGGTGGAATGTCTGGTGGTATTGCAGATAGCGCAATACATCTGATTAAGGGCACATGTGGCACTGATATGCCTTGGATTCTTGCACTTAGTGCAGTACATCTGTCTAGCCGGATCCTTTGCAACATTTTTACTGGCTTTTAACCACTCCAGGTCTTCAGTAAAGCCTCCAACCTTATGTTCGAGCTGCAAGGCCATTGCAATAACCGCATCTAGTGTCATAGCTCCCACACAACGGATGATCATAATCTATTTGAGTTGCAGAGTTAAACCATTAATAAACCACTGAGTGATGATATCATCCGGCAGGTTAGCATGGGCCGACGGTAGTTGTCTCAAATGAAATCTAAATAGGGTGGCATATTCCTGCACAATCTGGTTCAGCTTCTGTCTATTGTTCTGCAAGTAATCGAAAATTTTGGCAGGGTTCTTCTTCAGTCGAAACCTCTGCAAAAATGCATCCCTTACCGCTTCATAGGTGCCAAAATGGTTGATATCATACTTTGTAAGCCACCTCGCTGCTTCATTAACTAATGTTGATTGGAATAATATGGCCTTGTATGCCGGATCAGGTGGATGGTTTAGTACTGCATAACTTATTTCAAAGGTGCGTACATGAGCATCAGGATCATCACCTGGAAATCCACCGAATTTGGTGTAAGTTACTCCTGTTGGAACCGGCCGGAGTGGAATTGGTTGTTGTTGTTGTTGTTGTTGTTGTTGTTGTTGTTGTTGTTGTTGTTGTTGTTGTTGTTGTTGTTGTTGGTGTTGTTGTTGTTGTTGTTGTTGTTGCCCACTCGTGGTGCTAGTGGCCGTACTGTTACTATTTCCTGAGTTCTGAGGATGTGTTTCCGGTCCTTCAGAGTATGTATGATCAGACTGCTCACCTTCCGGTTCAAAAATAGCGCTCAACCTCTTACAAATTTCTAATTCGAATAGCCTATCCTCTTCTGTGGTATCAAACGTAGGCAAACTTGCCCCAAACAGTGGTGTCCGGAATGAAGATTCACCGAGAAGTATAACACTATCACCCGAAACTTGTAAATTCTCTGCAACTAGGACTGAACTACCACCGGAATTAGTGGAACTTTCCCCAATCCAGGGTATTCTTTCACCTTCAATGACCTCTCTGGGCAAGACACCTATATCTTCACACGGGTTCGAATCTTGACCAGACGGTGTCAGGTCAACTACACATTGCGTCCTTGTAGACTCCGAAGTTATTGTATCTTCTGCAGACTGTGCTGAAATTTCACCGGAATCTACCGGAATTACAGTATGTTCTACCGGAATGCTACCGGAATCACTGCTAACGTGCTTCGTTTCTTCGATGGCTGGTCTTAACTGATCTATGCTTCCGCCTCCTGGGGGAGTCCTTAACAAATTTGATACTACCCAAGGCTGTCAGTTTCGTCTGTACTTCGGATACGACTCACCGGACCGAGTAACCGGCATATATCAATTTTGCAACACTTTATGTACTACTCTACCTTACTGTTGATTCACAACCTATGGTCACCTTCCCACAATCACTTTGCAACAATCTATCGCCACCTTCCCACAGACGGCGCCAGTGTTAAATGCGTGTTTGCCATCAGAAACACGTTTAAGCTCTTTTCGGGTTCTTGGGAGTGGAAGGGGTCTGAATAATCAGAGGCCCTATACTTGATTTCCCCAATTTAACACTCACACCACAGTACCTTAATATTTAAATCTCTGTTAATACAAATTACTCTCCAGACTCTAGTTCGTTCTCTCACAGTTTCACTATCTGTACTCAGACTATTACTAACTCTTCCACAACCTTACTGATTCGCTTTGATTCTTACGTCCTCAACACACAGCGCTGAAACTATTCATTACCGTAATACAGACTCACAAGTCGTACTTAATGGAACAGTGTTAACACAAGTGAAGGTAATCAGCAAAAGCGAAATAACACGGTACTACTCAGAATTCTCAAAACACAACACAACAGAACTACACAGACGTATCGCACAGACAGACAGTCTGGTGATTCTTCTGGTTGTCACCCAAGTGTCCTTTCATTGATTTATAAGAGATTATAGTTCTTCGCAATGACCTTTCGGTTCGTGTGGAATATGAAAAAGAGACAAGTTTACAATTGCCAATCTAGCGGCTTACAGTGGAATCCGTCTAGGGATCGCTACTCTAGAAGTACATAAGGGTTCTATATGGACTCTTGTATTGGGGAAATCTCAAGGAGCCATAGACCTCACTCTAAGGGTCTTAGAAACAAATAAATTCACCCTCCTCAGCAACAAAGGGTCCAATGATGGAATCCCTTATTGGTCAATTCCTAAGATTGCCAAAGTAAAAGACACTTGATTGGATTGAAATTAGTGATTCCAAAGAGGAACAGACTCAAGAACTAGGTCCTTGAACTCAAGAGGAAATAATTTCTACTACATGGGATCCCCACCAAGGAATCCTTCATGAGTGCCAAAATTAGCCTTTGGCGGTTATCTGTTACTCTAAGTGAGAATTTTAAGAGGTAAAGGGATCCAAGATTGATATGTTTGACCATTGCATTGGGTAAAACATTTTTTTAGAACTACAAGGCAATACCCCTCATCAAGGGATCCTTGTCCTTTGAAATTCTCTCCTCTAGTATGAGATGCATAAATTTACTCAAAAGACCTCCATCTTGAGACATATTTAGGGGAGTGGTTAGGACACCACCATCACTAGGTATGCACTTCAAGCCCAAGGTCACATCAGATTCTAGGTGGAATCCTCACCGAGGAGTCCCTAGTAAATGAAAATCTATGACAGTTAAGGACCCCAGATTTGAGATTTGTTGCAAAGAAATTACATTGATCTAAGATAGAGACTAAGATAGTGCAAGATCAATTCATTTATCTACTAATAAAGATTCCTCATTGACTTGGTAACGCATTCAGAGAGGAATTGATTAGTTCTTCCTAGTGTGTGAAGATTAGCAAAGATCCAAAAGTCTTATACTTTCTTGAGGTTAAAATGCACCAATCTGTGGAATGCACGAGATCCTCATCATAAAAGAGTTTCAATTGTTGAAAGGAACGACTGGCTAACACTTGAAGCTCAAAGCTTATAGTAGAAGGGCTGAAGTATAACAAGCATAAGGCAACACCCACCAAGCAAGAAGTAATCATATACCTGCTTCTAGAGAACTTTTGTGACTTACGAAAGTGTTCAATGTGAAAATAAGAAGTTCTATTTAGTGAGGGATCTCCACTTAGAGTCTATGAAAATCCTAAGCTCCCACATAGAGTGACAAAATATACATATTGAGTAACGAATGGGTAAGAAGCACTTTAAAACACGTCCCAAAGTGAGTTCATCCTTGGACAAATACGTAGACACCTAGGCTATTACAACAAAGACTCCATTGGTCTTACTTACCAAGTGGTCCTTAACATCTAAATTTAGAATATTTCTTAGTTCCCCTCATAGGAGAGCTTTTTCTTTGGCCATACCCATGTGATCATTCTTACCACAAGGATTTCAAAATACAATAGTTAGGGAAATCTCATATTAGATCTCACTCAAAACATTCAATAAGCTTGACGCATTTGTGCATATCAAGAAACCATCCTCTCAATGTTGTGGTCAAAGAACAACACATGGAAACTTGAAAGTCTTCATTAATCAATAAACTCAGTTTGTACCTAGTACCTTGCAAAAAGTGTTTGATCATTGTAATCCATGGGTCCTTGTACAAATATTCACATAGAAAGACACTAAATTAATCACTATTATTTAGGTATCAATTCATGTGTGTTGGTGCAAGTAGAAGGAGATCAAGCATCATATTGAAAAGGATTTTGCTTTCGTTATGATAAGCACATATTGAGGTATCAATCTAATCCCTCTTAGTTAACTCAAGGGGAAGATGGAATTTGAGAAATTTGAAAATATAAAAAAACTATGTATGCTTATTTTGTGAGCTAGGAAAAGTGGTAGAGGTCATTATGAACTATTTAAAGTTTGTATGTGTGAGTGTGTGTCATGTGCATGTAATCAGATAGACATGTAGACATAGGTGGGTTACTCAAAAGTGCTAATTTGATGATAGGGAGCATCAATCAGTCACCAAGTATTTCAATAAATTTCTCAAGTGAATCAGATAATGGGAGTTGCTTTGTCCTCTCACAATAGAGAAGCCCCAATTGTGAACCATGACTATATGACTCAAGAGGAAGATGAGTACTCAAATTGAATGGTCTATTCCCATGTAAATCCTCTAGGAGCTTACGCTTTCTGTGCATACTTTCTGCAATATGACATAGGATTGGGTGATCCTAAAGATCCCTTACAACTTACCATAATAGCGGTTAAACTAGGAGATTTATACATAAATAAACCCGATATATTATACATGATAATTGACGTTCTTGAACGGACAACCTCTCAAGGAGTGGAAATCCTTATTGATAACTTAAAAGGGAATGATGATGAAAAAGAAAATAATCGATTGGAAAAGGGGAAACTCAAAGAATATTTACCCTCTTTGACAAGAACCCTGCATGCTATTAAGGTCTTACATGATGGATCGACTATTGAACTTTATTGTGTGCTAGACACCCAAGAAGTGTTATGGAAAGTTCCTTTACATTGTGGCCAAAGTATTGACCATGTAGACAATTCATGAGTTCAAAGGCACTAATCCAAACATGTTACCTACATATGAAGATATTGTGAAGAGAATCTACAATGTTCTAGCCCAATACTTTGATAAACATAAACATTATCAATTGCTAGTATTTCTTAATGGTGTTTCTATGAGAATAGTCATCCTAATGCATAATCCTAAGGCCCAAACATATATAGTCAAGCCAGGTCTTCTTGCTATGCATATAGCTCTTATGAGTCCATTGAATTTCAACCTACACAAATTCCACCAATCAAAATAGCCATAGCACAAGTACCACATATCATGTCAATACTTAAGGATATGGTGCCACTAGCGAGACCACAAGTAATGCAAAATCCCTTAGTTCAACCATGTTTGCCATCAATTCCATCAAAAGTTGCATACCCTATATTTAGAAAAAGCTTAGTGAGAAGGATCTTCCCATCCCAAGTTGCAAAGTATATGCATGAATACTATAGAGATCAACGTGGTCCATGTGAGCATGAAATGGAATTCCAAAGATTGTTGATGGCTGAGCAAATCAATGATTTATTCATGCAATTCAATGCTTTTGGATTGAGCTTGCAAGGCACAATACTTGTCTAGTTCTAGTCTTTAAAGATTGAGCACGTTAGAAGTGTGGAAGGACTCCAAGTTCTCATTGGAAAATTTACTAGAATATGAGTCAGACATGATGCACTAACTATGATCACAAGTCTCAAGCTAAAATCTAGAGAAACTATGAGACTAGCCACCAAGCACTTCTAGCAATATGTGACAATACGTTGGCCAAAACTAGAAATTGATTGCTCACTTCTTAGATGTCTTAACGAATTGCGAATTAAGGACTATTGCATTCTACATGCAACCATTCTATCTCACGAACTACATTAAAAATTGCATCAGCATAGAAGATAACTTGGATAAGAGCTTAAAACTACATACTCCACCCACATGGGGGTATGCATCCAAAAATAAGTCCGCAACATCTTCATCAATGGTTGAAATGGCAAAATCAAAAGCAAATAAGTTAGTTTTGCAGAGAAGCAACCAAAACTAAGCTATCCCCTTAGCAGTCCTTGTAGTGTTGAGGGGATCATTTCATATATGCATGTACACATACATAAGCATGGCTTCCACCTATAGAGAGAGCCAATTATGACAATAGAAAGTATTGTGTAATTGAATTGAAAATGATAAAGGTGCAACTCAAGATTTTTTTTACAATCAATAATATGCATGGCAATTTCCACCTCCTCAACAACCTTAATAGCAATATATGAATAAATGACATGTTGGTGTTTCACCTTGAGTATCAATAGAGATATGCATATACTCCAAGGCCTCAATCTTATGTGCACAATCAACTGGCAAGGTCAAAGATGGGGTACTCAAGTCATTACCCACAAAAACTCACGTTGGATTAGAAGCCTCCTGCTCCTCAACACATTATCCCTATCAAGTCTTGGAGAAACAATCACTAATTGGACATATATTTGAGGGTCAAAGCTTTAGAAGAAAATCACATGCCTATGTGAAGGGACAATTTCACAAGTGTATTATATTTGTAAAGTTAGTTCACTTTAGTTCTACAAGTTTTTTAAAAAAGTCACGAGATAGAGAAAAACTATATAAGTTAGTCTGTATCAACTGACGCGAGGTAAAGAGAGAGGGAAGACAATGAGAGAGTGAGTTAGAACTCATCTTGTATGACTGAGAATAGTCGGGCTTCTCTGCGTGAGAAAGCACCTGTGCATTCCTGAGTTTTCATAGTTATGGAAAGAGTTTATTGAACTTCTATGTATAAGTCTTCTTCTTCCATCTCCAGTGTTTGTCTTCTGTGTAATGATTTGAAAGGTTGAAGTTTTCCAAGCAAGTCGATGCTTGGCATCGAATGTATGTTGAAAGGTTGAGTTTTATGTGAGAAGTCGATGCCTGGCATCGAATCCTAGCTGATAAGTCCTTATCTTCATATCTGACTTTTATCTACTGATGAAACTTCTGAAAATCATGAGGTTTGTGGAGCAACTCGATGCCTGGCATCGAGTTTCAGCATAAAGTCGATGCCCAGCATCGACTTCCTACATACAAGTGGTCTTCTTCATGTGTGTGTTCAAGAGGCTATTTCTGGTGCAGAAAAAGAGGCTGAAAAAGCTCAAAGTCGATGCCCGGCATCGACTTTGGTTGCAATTCGATGCTAGGCATCGAATTTTTATTTTTAGACAGTGAAATTTACTAAAACAGGCAAAATTTCTAGTTTTGGAAGGTCATACAGGGTCATCTTGTGAGGCTTGAGTTCTAGAGATCCGTTTCATGCATATGATAGCTTGTTGGAAAGCTCTACTCTTCTAGTTTCAGCTTATAAAAGATCTTGGAGAAATAGTACTTGAGCTAAGAGAAATTAGCAAAATACTGAAGGTATGTCATTTCAATGACTAGAAAAATTTGAAGAAGCAAAGTTCTTGGTTTCGGCTATCATTTCTCAAAGTTTGGAGTGGCAATGAGTTAATGGTGACCATAGAGGTGTTCTAGTGTCACATTAATTCATTTCTTGTGGTGTTTTATACATCAACAAGTGGTGTCAGAGCAGAAAGGTCCTAAAGAGCAGAAGGCGGCAAAGGTACGAGAAGTTTTGGAAAAATTTCCATTAAAGTTTCAAAGGTGAAGCATTTGAAGACACAAGGCATCAAAAGATTACTTTTGAAGTATCCTCATACACAAAGAACTTCAAAAGGTATTATCCTTTATCCTTTAAGCTCATAGGTTGCAGCAAAAGGGAAGGAGTATGGCAGATCATATCTCCATTGACAAACTAGACAGAGATAATTACCCCGCATGGGTAATGAGAATGGAAGCCTTACTTATGAGTAAGGATCTCATGATATATGTTACAGGTGAAGAAGAGAAGCCAGTATTTGAAGATGAAAGCCGACCAAAGAAAGAAGAACTTCATGCTTTAAAGCATTGGCAGAAGAAGGATGCAAGTGCAAAAGCCTACATCTACAACACAATCTCTGATCATTTGCTACCACACATCATAGGATTGGAATCATCTGAAGATATATGGAATGCATTGGAGTATCATTTCCAAAGCACTACTAAAGCACGGAAATCAAGTCTATGGTCAGAGTTTACAACATTCAAGAAGAAGCCAAGTCAAAGTATTAGTGATTATGTCACTAAGATGAAGGATCTAGCAGATAGTCTTGGATCCATAGATGAAGATATTGAGGATCAAAAGTTGATTGCTCAATTACTTACAGGTTAAAGAGGAGATGAAAGGTGGAAACCTTTTGTCTTATCAACAGAACTTTCATTAAATCATTCTGTTCCAGATTTGAACCAGTTGCTTGGTTTGATGCTCACATTTGAGCAAGACTTGAAGGGAGATGGAGATAAAGGACAAAGTTCTACAATGTACATGAAGAACAAGAAGAAAGGAGATAAAGGTAAAGCAAAGGATGAAGAAGAGTCTAGTTCTCAAGCTTATTATGCAAGAGGTAAAGGCACTAGTAGAGGAAGACCAAGAGCTTTTGGAAGAGGTAGAGGTAATCAGAATAACAACAAGAAGGCTTGTTGGATCTGTGGATTGAGTAATCATTTGGCTCATGACTGTTGGCACAACCAACAAGGATCAAACCACACTCAAAACATTAATAGCAGAGGCCGAGGTGAAAGATATCAAAGTAATTTCCAAAGAGGTAGACAAAATCAACGAGGAGGCTACGGTAGAGGTGCAGGAAGAAGTTAGGGATAGAATCAATCCTACAACACCACCTACTACAACTATGCAAACGACACACAGAATGAAAGTCATACATCATTGATGATGAATTCAATCAGCACATCAGATAAAGAAGATCTAAAGGTATTTTACATTGACTCTGGATGTTCTAATCATTTGTCAGGAAACATAGAATTGATGTTAGAATTGGAAAAAGGTATTTCTAGTCACACAGTTCAAACAGGTGACAATACAAGACATAGTGTACATTCAGTTGGTAAAGTGAAATGCAAGAGTGGAACAGATTTGCTAACCAATGTTTTGTATGTTCCTACAATACCTAAAAACTGGATTAGTGTGGGACAGATAGTTGAAAAAGGTCTTCAAGTCAGGTTTACAAATGAAGGAGTATTTGTGGAAGATCCAGAGAATGGATATAATCAGATTGTTTCTGGTAAGAAAGAAGGTAGACTCTTTACTTTAAGAGTACAAGGGAACATTGGTCAAGCTTTGCTCACACATGGTGAAGGAGTGATTACAGAACTTGATCTCTGGCATAAGAGATTAGGTCACTTCAATGAAAGAGGAATTAAAGCTATGGTTGGTAATCAGTTTGTACTAGGATTACCAAATGTGCAGAGTCAACATATGGTTTATAAATGTGAAGCATGTCAAATGGGTAAAGCACACAGGTTACCATTTCAGAAGAAAGGATTCAAACATGATGGATTACTAGAGCTCATTCATACAGATGTATGGGGACCAACAAAAGAAGGATCTATCAGTGGCTCAAGGTATTATGTTCTTTTCATTGATGATGCTACAAGATGGATAACATTATATGTTTTGAAGGAAAGATCAAAAGTGTTTGGAGATTTCAAGCATTTTCATGCATATGCAGAGAGAGTCACAGGTCAAAAGCTTAAGAGACTAAGGTCTGATGGAGGGGGAGAATAATTCTCCCAAGAGTTCAATGATTATATTTGGAATGCAGGTATTAAGAGAGAAATAACCTGCAAGTATACACCACAACAAAATGGTGTAGCAGAAAGAAGGAATAGGACTTTGGTTGAATTTGCTAGAGCTATGCTAAAGCAGAAGAATTGTCCAAATTATCTTTGGGCTGAGGCTATAAATACAACAACATATCTTGTGAATAGATTACCATGTGCAGCTCTCAATGGAATGACTCCATATGAAGCTTGGTGGGGTAAGAAACCAACACTAGATCATTGTAGAGTGTTTGGATCAATTGCATATGCTTATGTCCCATCACAACTTAGACATAAACTTGAACCAAAGGCAGAAAAATATGTGTTCATTGGTTATGATGAAAAGCAGATGGATTATAGATTGTGGAATCCTCTAACCAAACAATTTATTTTTTCTAGAGATGTTACATTTGATGAACAAAAAAGTTGGTATGCAGATCAAAGTCATAGAGCTGAAGAATTTGAAGAAGAGGTAAGAAGATGTGAGAAAGGAAAATCAATTGTGCAGGTGAATAGAGATGAAGACTATATGCAAGCAAGTACATCCAGAAGTGGATTAACAAGAAGGAATGAAGAAGCTCCTATATTTGATGAAGAGGTGTATCCAGACACTTATGAAGAATGTGAACCAAGAAGGTCAAGCAGGACTAGAAGACAACCAGAAAGGTATTCTTATGATACTTCTTACATAACTCAGAAGAACTATGCATATATGGTCAAAGATGATGAAGAACCTCAGAACTATGATGAAGCTAAAGGTAAGAAGCAATGGGAAGAAGCAATGAAGGAAGAGTTCAATGCACTGGAGGAGAACAAGACATGGGAACTTGTTCCTAAACCAAATGGTAAGAAAGTAATTGGAAATAAATGGGTTTATAAAGTGAAGAAGCTTGCAGATGGAAGTATAGCCAGATACAAAGCTAGACTGGTGGTGAAAGGCTATGCCCAAACCTATGGCATAGATTATGATGAGACATTCAGTCCTGTAGCTAAGATGTCAACTATAAGCAATCATTGCTATTGCATCTTCAAAAGGATGGACCCTAAGTCAATTGGATATAAAGAATGCATTCTTGAATGGATACATATCAGATGAGGTATACATGGAACAACCTCAAGGGTTTATAGATTCCAAGTATCCAAATTTTGTTTGCAGATTGAGAAGAGCATTGTATGGATTAAAACAAGCTCCAAGAGCATGGAACTATAGACTGGTGAAGTATCTCAATGATCCTGGATATCAAAGTTCAAAAGCAGATCCAAGTCTACTTATCAAAAGAATAGAGGAAGGTACAATCTACATTTGTATTTATGTAGATGACATTATAATCACAGGTACTTCAGATGAAGGAATCAAGGAGGTAAAGAGATTACTTGAAAAAGAATTCAAGATCAGTGATCTAGGAAAGTTGTCATACTTTCTTGGAATGGAAGTCACTTATACAGATCATGGCATATATGTATCACAAGAAAGGTACCTTCTGAATCTATTGAAGAAGTTTGATATGGAAAATTGCAGAGAAGCTTCAACTCCACTTGAAGTTAATCACAAGCTCAGTAAATATGATGGTGCAGAATACAAAGATATGAGAAAGTATCAATCTCTTGTGGGTAGTTTGATTTATGCTACACTAACAAGACCTGATCTTAGTTATGGAGTGGGAGTTTTATCACAGTTCATGCATTGTCCAAAGGACCCACATTGGATTGCAGGTCAAAGAGTTATCAGATATATCAAAGGAATTAAAGGAAGGATTATATTATCCTTTTACTTCAGATTTGAAGTTGAAAGCCTATAGTGACTCAGATTGGGCAGGTAACCAGGATGACAGAAGATCAACTCATGGTTACATGATATACATTGGTGATAAGCTTGTAAGTTGGTGTTCAAAGAAACAAAATACAGTAGCATTATCATCAACTGAAGCTGAGTACAAAGGACTTGTGGAAGCAGCTAACGAGGTCATATGGATGCACACATTGTTCAAAAGCTTGGGCATTGATCAAGGTAAACCTACAATACATGGAGATAATATGAGTTCACTTTATCTTGCAGCAAACCCAGTTTTTCATGCAAGGACAAAGCACATAGAGATACAGTATCATTTTCTTAGAGAAAAGGTAATGGAGAAGGAGATTGAAGTGGAGTACATTTCTACTAAAGATCAGTTAGCAGACATAATGACAAAGAGCTTGGATGGTGTGAAGACCAGCAGATTCAAAAGCATGGCAGGAGTAAAAGAAAAGAAGATGATATGAAGAAACAGAGAATGTCAATTAATGACTGAGGGGGAGCTCTTGGAGAAACAATCACTAATTGGACATATATTTGAGGGTCAAAGCTTTAGAAGAAAATCACATGCCTATGTGAAGGGACAATTTCACAAGTGTATTATATTTGTAAAGTTAGTTCACTTTAGTTCTAGAGGTTTTTTAAAAAAGTCACGAGATAGAGAAAAACTATATAAGCTAGTTTGAATCAACTGACGCGAGGTAAAGAGAGAGGGAAGACAATGAGAGAGTGAGTTAGAACTCATTTTGTATGACTGAGAATAGTCGGGCTTCTCTGCGTGAGAAAGCACCTCTGCATTCCTGAGTTTTCATAGTTATGGAAAGAGTTTATTGAACTTCTGTGTATAATTCTTCTTCTTCCATCTCTAGTGTTATTCTTCTGTGTAATGATTTGAAAGGTTGAAGTTTTCCAAGCAAGTCGATGCTTGGTATCGAATGTATGTTAAAAGGTTGAGTTTTATGCAAGAAGTCGATGCCTGGCATCGAATCCTAGCTGATAAGTCCTTATCTTCATATCTGACTTTTATCTACTGATGAAACTTCTTAAAATCATGAGGTTTGTGGAGCAACTCGATGCCTGGCATCGAGTTTCAGCATAAAGTCGATGCCCGACATCGACTTCCTACATACAAGTGGTCTTCTTCATGTGTGTGTTCAAGAGGCTATTTTTGGTGCAGAAAAAGAGGCTGAAAAAGCTCAAAGTTGATGTCCGGCATCGACTTTGGTTGCAGTTCGATGCTAGGCATCGAATTTTTATTTTTAGATAGCGAAATTTACTAAAACAGGCAAAATTTCTAGTTTTGGAAGGTCATACAGGGTCATCTTGTGAGGTCCATAACTTGAGTTCTAGAGATCCGTTTCATGCATATAATAGCTTGTTGGAAAGCTCTACTCTTCTAGCTTCAGCCTATAAAAGATCTTGGAGAAATAATACTTGAGCTTAGAGAAATTAGCAAAATACTGAAGGTATGTCATTTCAGTGACTAGAAAAATCTGAAGAAGCAAAGTTCTTGGTTTCGGCTATCATTTCTCAAAGTTTGGAGTGGCAATGAGTTAATGGTGACCATAGAGGTGTTCTAGTGTCACATTAATTCATTTCTTGTGGTGTTTTATACATCAACAAGTGGTATCAGAGCAGAAAGGTCCTAAAGAGCAGAAGGCGGCAAAGGTACGAGAAGTTTTGGAAAGTTTTCCAATAAAGTTTCAAAGGTGAAGCATTTGAAGACACAAGGCATCAAAAGATTACTTTCGAAGTATCCTCATACACAAAGAACTTCAAAAGGTATTATCCTTTATCCTTTAAGCTCACAGGTTGCAGCAGAAGGGAAGGAGTATGGTAGATCATATCTCCATTGACAAACTATACAGAGATAATTACCCCGCATGGGTAATGAGAATGGAAGCCTTACTTATGAGTAAGGATCTCATGATATATGTTACAGGTGAAGAAGAGAAGCCAGTATTTGAAGGTGAAAGCCGACCAAAGAAAGAAGAACTTGATGCTTTAAAGCATTGGCAGAAGAAGGATGCAAGTGCAAAAGCCTACATCTACAATAGAATCTCTGATCATTTGCTACCACACATCAGAGGATTGGAATCATCTGAAGATATATGGAATGCATTGGAGTATCATTTCCAAAGCACTACTAAAGCACGGAAAGCAAGTCTATGGTCAGAGTTTACAACATTCAAGAAGAAGCCAAGTCAAAGTATTAGTGATTATGTCACTAAGATGAAAGATCTAGCAGATAGTCTTGGATCCATAGATGAAGATATTGAGGATTACAAGTTGATTGCTCAATTACTTACAGGTTTAAGAGGAGATGAAAGGGAGATTTGAACATGTTGCTTGGTTTGATGCTCACATTTGAGCAAGCCTTGAAGGGAGATGGAGATAAAGGACAAAGTTCTGCAATGTACATGAAGAACAAGAAGAAAGGAGATAAAGGTAAAGCAAAGGATAAAGAAGAGTCTAGTTCTCAAGCTTATTATGCAAGAGGTAAAGGCACTGGTAGAGGAAGACCAAGAGCTTTTGGAAGAGGTAGAGGTAATCAGAATAACAACAAGAAAGCTTGCTGGATCTGTGGATTGAGTAATCATTTGGCTCATGACTGTTGGCACAACCAACAAGGATCAAACCAGACTCAAAACAACAATAGCAGAGGCCGAGGTGAAAGATATCAAAGTAATTTCCAAACAGAATGAAAGTCATACATCATTGATGATGAATTCAATCAGCACATCAGATAAAGAAGATCTAAAGGTATTTTACATTGACTCTGGATGTTCTAATCATTTGTCAGGAAACATAGAATTGATGTCAGAATTGGAAAAAGGTATTTCTACTCACACAGTTCAAACAGGTGACAATACAAGACATAGTGTACATTCGATTGGTAAAGTGAAATGCAAGAGTGGAACAGATTTGCTAACCAATGTTTTGTATGTTCCTACAATACCTAAAAACTTGATTAGTGTGGGACAGATAGTTGAAAAAGGTCTTCAAGTCAGGTTTACAAATGGAGTATTTGTGGAAGATCCAGAGAATGGATATAATCAGATTGTTTCTGGTAAGAAAGAAGGTAGACTCTTTACTTTAAGAGTACAAGGGAACATTGGTCAAGCTTTGCTCACACATGGTGAAGGAGTGATTACATAACTTGATCTCTTGCATAAGAGATTAGGTCACTTCAATGAAAGAGGAATTAAAGCTATGGTTGCTAATCAGTCTGTACTAGGATTACCAAATGTGCAGAGTCAACATATGGTTTATAAATGTGAAGCGTGTCAAATGGGTAAAGCACACAAGTTACCATTTCAGAAGAAAGGATTCAAACATGATGGATTACTAGAGCTCATTCATACAGATGTATGGGGACCAACAAAAGAAGGATCTATCAGTGGCTCAAGGTATTATGTTCTTTTCATTGATGATGCTACAAGATGGATAACATTATATGTTTTGAAGGAAAGATCAAAAGTGTTTGGAGCTTTCAAGCATTTTCATGCATATGCAGAAAGAGTCGCAAGTCAAAAGCTTAACAGACTAAGGTCTGATGGAGGGGGAGAATACGTCTCCCAAGAGTTCAATGATTATATTTGGAATGCAGGTATTAAGAGAGAAATAACCTGCAGGTATACACCACAACAAAATGGTGTAGCAGAAAGAAGGAATAGGACTTTGGTTGAGTTTGCTAGAGCTATGCTAAAGGAGAAGAATTGTCCAAATTATCTTTAATCTGAGGCTGTAAATACAGCAACATATCTTGTGAATAGATTACCATGTGCAGCTCTCAATGGAATGACTCCATATGAAGCTTGGTAGGGTAAGAAACCAACACTAGATCATTGTAGAGTGTTTGGATCAATTGCATATGCTTATGTCCCATCACAACTTAGACATAAACTTGAACCAAAGGCAGAAAAATATGTGTTCATTGGTTATGATGAAAAGCAGATGGGTTATAGATTGTGGAATCCTCTAACCAAACAATTTATTGTTTCTAGAGATGTTACATTTGATGAACAGAAAAGTTGGTATGGAGATCAAAGTCATACAGCTGAAGAATTTGAAGAAGAGGTAAGAAGATGTGAGAAAGGAAAATCAATTGTGCAGGTGAATAGAGATGAAGACTATATGCAAGCAAGTACATACAGAAGTGGATTAACAAGAAGGAATAAAGAAGCTCCTATATTTGATGAAGAGGTGTATCCAGACACTTATGAAGAATGTGAACCAAGAAGGTCAAGCAAGACTAGAAGACAACCAGAAAGGTATTCTTATGATACTTCTTACATAACTAAGAAGAACTATGCATATATGGTCAAAGATGATGAAGAACCTCAGAACTATGATGAAGCTAAAGGTAAGAAGCAATGGGAAGAAGCAATGAAGGAAGAGTTCAATGCACTGGAGGAGAACAAGACATGGGAACTTGTTCCTAAACCAAATGGTAAGAAAGTAATTGGAAATAAATGGGTTTATAAAGTGAAGAAGCTTGCAGATGGAAGTATAGCCAGATACAAAGCTAGACTGGTGGTGAAAGGCTATGCCCAAACCTATGGCATAGATTATGATGAGACATTCAGTCTTGTAGCTAAGATGTCAACTATAAGGACAATCATTGCTATTGCATCTTCAAAAGGATGGACCCTTAGTTATAAAGAATGCATTCTTGAATGGATACATATCAGATGAGATATACATGGAACAACCTCAAGGGTTTATAGATTCCAGGTATCCAAATTTTGTTTGCAGGTTGAGAAGAGCATTGTATGGATTAAAACAAGCTCCAAGAGCATGGAACTATAGACTGGTGAAGAATCTCAATGATCTTATATATCAAAGTTCAAAAGCAGATCCAAGTTTACTTATCAAAAGAACAGAGGAAGGTACAATCTACATTTGTATCTATGTAGATGACATTATAATCACAGGTACTTCAGATGAAGGAATCAAGGAGGTAAAGAGATTACTTGAAAATGAATTCAAGATCAGTGATCTAGGAAAGTTGTCATACTTTCTTGGAATGGAAGTCACTTATACAGATCATGGCATATATGTATCACAAGAAAGGTATCTTTTGAATCTATTGAAGAAGTTTGATATGGAAAATTGCAGAGAAGCTTCAACTCCACTTGAAGTTAATCACAAGCTCAGTAAATATGATGGTGTAGAATACAAAGATATGAGGAAGTATCAATCTCTTGTGGGTAAACATTGGATTGCAGGTCAAAGAGTTATCAGATATATCAAAGGAACTATAAAGGAAGGATTATATTATCCTTTTACTTCAGATTTGAAGTTGAACGCCTATAGTGACTCAGATTGGGCAGGTAACCAGGATGACAGAAGATCAACTCATGGTTACATGATATACATTGGTGATAAGCTTGTAAGTTGGTGTTCAAGGAAACAACATACAGTAGCATTATCATCAACTGAAGCTGAGTACAAAGGACTTGTGGAAGCAGCTAAGGAGGTCATATGGATGTAGACATTGTTCAAAAGCTTGGGCATTGATCAAGGTAAACCTACAATACATGGAGATAATATGAGTTCACTTTATCTTGAAGCGAATCCAGTTTTTCATGCAAGGACAAAGCACATAGAGGTACAGTATCATTTTCTCAGAGAAAAGGTAATGGAGAAAGAGATTGAAGTGGAGTACATTTTTACTAAAGATCAGTTAGCAGACATAATGACAAAGAGCTTGGATGGTGTGAAGACCAGCAGATTCAAAAGCATGGCAGCAGTAAAAGAAAAGAAGATGATATGAAGAAATAGAGAATGTCAATTAATGATTGAGGGGGAGGTCTTGGAGAAACAATCACTAATTGGACATATATTTGAGGGTCAAAGCTTTAGAAGAAAATCACATGCCTATGTGAAGGGACAATTTCACAAGTGTATTATATTTGTAAAGTTAGTTCACTTTAGTTCTAGAAGTTTTTTAAAAAAGTCACGAGATAGAGAAAAACTATATAAGTTAGTTTGTATCAACTGACGCGAGGTAAAGAGAGAGGGAAGACAATGAGAGAGTGAGTTAGAACTCATTTTGTATGACTGAGAATAGTCGGGCTTCTCTGCGTGAGAAAGCACCTGTGTAATCCTAAGTTTTCATAGTTATGGAAAGAGTTTATTGAACTTCTGTGTATAAGTCTTGTTCTTCCATCTCCAGTGTTTGTCTTCTGTGTAATGATTTGAAAGGTTGAAGTTTTCCAAGCAAGTCGATGCTTGGCATCGAATGTATGTTGAAAGGTTGAGTTTTATGTGAGAAGTTTCATATCTGACTTTTATCTACTGATGAAACTTCTTAAAATCATGAGGTTTGTGGAGCAACTCGATGCCTGGCATCGAGTTTCAGCATAAAGTCGATGCCCGGCATCGACTTCCTACATACAAGTGGTCTTCTTCATGTGTGTGTTCAAGAGGCTATTTCTGGTGCAGAAAAAGGGGCTGAAAAAGCTCAAAGTCGATGCCCGACATCGACTTTGGTTGCAATTCGATGCTAGGCATCGAATTTTTATTTTTAGACAGCGAAATTTACTAAAACAGGCAAAATTTCTAGTTTTGGAAGGTCATACAGGGTCATCTTGTGAGGGCCATAACTTGAGTTCTAGAGATCCGTTTCATGGATATCATAGCTTGTTGGAAAGCTCTACTCTTCTAGTTTTAGCTTGTAAAAGATCTTGGAGAAATAATACTTGAGCTAAGAGAAATTAGCAAAATACTGAAGGTATGTCATTTCAGTGACTAGAAAAATCTGAAGAAGCAAAGTTCTTGGTTTCGGCTATCATTTCTCAAAGTTTGGAGTGGCAATGAGTTAATGGTGACCATAGAGGTGTTTTAGTGTCACATTAATTCATTTCTTGTGGTGTTTTATACATCAACATCAAGTATGGGAATGTTGAAGAGAACCCCATGCAACTGTTAGTTCCTTCTAAACCAATCATCACAAAGTTAGTAATTCTAAGGGGCACTACAAAGTTGAGCAAATGGACTCATGGTATTTGTAATATGAATAA
Organism: Ceratopteris richardii; assembly: GCA_020310875.1. Taxonomy (NCBI): domain Eukaryota; kingdom Viridiplantae; phylum Streptophyta; class Polypodiopsida; order Polypodiales; family Pteridaceae; genus Ceratopteris; species Ceratopteris richardii. The sequence goes on along the minus strand of CM035414.1, from coordinate 37,042,567 downwards.
CTACATGAGATCCTAGGTAATTATCAATATTCCTCAAGATATGATGATTAATATGGTGGTGATGCAAGGTATTGCCATGTTTATTGTATAGATTCATGACATCAAACAAAAATGTGAACTTTGTTTAGGCCTATATATCCTAGAGGATCATGGAACATACGCAATAGGGACAATTTTGCTATATATTTTCCTCATATACAATAGTCAACTCCTTTTCCATAATCAAAGTATGAGTGTGGAAATTGTCAAGACTATGGTAAGTTATATCTCTTCAAGGATCATCCCAAGCACCCAAAAAAGGAAGCTAAGATGAGACCTATCAACATGGTAACTACTATCCTTTTAGGAACTAAAACGAAAGAGGAACCCCAAGTTATAGTAGTTACATATCTCTCAGCAAAAAATCAAGCTACACAAAGAGGCTCTCAAGAGGTTTCTTTGGAAACATCTGACGAGTCACAAAGCTAGGACAAATAGAGTGAAAGTGAAGGTTATGTTCCTCTCTTTATGTCAAGAGATAAACATGGAAATACCAAAGAGAGGAGGCTAAAAGATGGTAAAAGAAAGTTGCAAATCTAGAAGAAATCCTTAGACAAGATCAAGATGAATGAACTGCAAAAACAAGTCAACATGATCTTAATCAACCAAACTTTGGCCCAAACAAGAATAGAGTTCATGCATGGCCAAATCCAGCCTCAATGCTAGTAGATCCCATGTCGTAGGACTTGGATATGTTTCTAGAAATGTACAAGGGGAGGATGAGAGAAGTTCCTCTTGAACATCATGACAAATGCTATCCTAGAGGGACTTAGAGAAAGAAAGGCTAGCTATATGATAGAAAGTGATTAAAGTGGGGGTTTTCTGCGTATTCTACAGTCTCTGTGTGGAGTACCGTGTGCGGCCTTAGGAGCTCGGTTTTCTACTCCGAGGATATGGTCGTGGAGAACGCGAGAAGGAGAGCGCACTGTGGTGCATCGCCATCGAAATACTTCACTAGTATCAAAGCAGTTCGACACAAAAGCTTTGTTCCTTTTGTGCGAGCGAAGCGAGCACCCCCCCCCCCCCCCCCCTTTCTCCATGTAAGCCTAAGGCAGCGACCAAGGCATATAACTTAGCATACCTTGTCATCCGATTCATCGAAGTCACCATTGGCATTGTTGGTTGTGCACGAGGGAGGACCTCAATGATCAAGGAATATAGAGGTTCTCGGTACTTCCCAGGAGGTCACCCTTCCCAATATTGTTTCCATCGGAGCTCACTTAACCGTGGCAATCTTTTGCCACTAAGCTACACTCTTGTGGTGTCTGAAGAAGGGGAAAGACTAAGGTTGACATTAACTTGAACATGTTTTGGTCCCTCAAAGATTAATTATGTGCTTTCAAAGCCTATTTTTGAAGCATTTTTGGGGTGTCTTTTGGAGTCGTTTTGGAGTACTTCCGCACATAGTTCTCTTCACACAGGTCCAAGAACATCAATAAGAGTGTAGTACTTCCGCACATAGTTCTCTTCACACAGGTCCAAGAACATCAATAAGAGTGTTCTTTGTATTTCTCCAACATTAAATATCAACCTTTGGGGCTACGTTTTCAGCCACACTCGCAAAACTACAAGTTTCTTGAAAGATTTCAGTTTTGGTGGGAGTAGTCGCTGCAAATTTATGCTTTTTTGAGCCAAAAACATCAGAGTTGACAGACACTTGCAGGTGTTATTGGTTAGTTTTTGGGTTGTGCATTCAGCCTTTTAGTGTCATTTTACTGCATATACTGAGCACATACAGATTATGTATGCTTCTATGGATAACGCTTATGTACGTCCATGTGGTCATTAATGTAATGGTTACATTCTTTGCATAAAGCCTTTTACGTTTGATAAAGAAGGTAGTGGTGAGGTTTTCTTAATTGGGAGACACCCAGATGTCGGGGTCTCTTCGGTGATGCAGGTGGAAGACTTACTGAGCCTCGCCATAGGAGATGTATGATAGTTGTTCATAGGTGCTCGATAAGCATATTTGGATTCTATTGGGTAACTGATTATATGCAGTGGAGTCAGTGATTCACTATGCAAGAAAACATGTCAATACTTGTAGTTTTATGATATTTTCACACTCGTCATACGCTCATTTTGTAGAGGATACTCTCGCAAAATTTTTCCAGATTTTTGGTTCTGTCAACTATACAGTGGCCGATTTACTCCTTGATACACTTATTCGTTGCTGTTTTGACTCTTCTAGCTCCATTATCATTCCATTCAGTTCTCTACCATCATGGCATCAGAGGTCTCAAGCACATCCGGTGGATCAAGGTCTAGTGCTAATGTTCTGAGGAGGGGCTATAACTTGGAGGGCAAAGTCCATTTTGAGATCCAAAAATTTCATGGCACAAACTTTGCTCTATGGAAGAATCAGATTAAAGATGTGCTCATTCAAAGGAGGCAATGGAAGCCAGTAAATGAATTTCAAAGAAGCCTACTGACATGGATGAAGATGATTGGGATGAATTAGATGAAATGGCCAAGTCTACCATTCGCTTGCACCTAGCAGATAATGTTTACTTTACAGTATTAGGCTGTGAAAGTACAAAGGAGATTCGGAAGAAGTTATGCAATACATATGAAAAAGAGACGGCATCAAATAAAGTCTATCTGATGAGAAAATTATATGACCTTCGTATGAAGGACACAGATAGTGTTGTTGCTCATCTAAATGAGTTTGATTCTATATTCTCTCAGTTATAGGCTCACAAAATGGATATGGATAATGAAATGAAAGCAGTATTGTTGTTATGCACCTTGCCTTCATCATGGGATACATTTTGCACAGCTATAAGCAATAGTGCACCTGGTGGTAAACTAATCTATGATGACATATGTGGAGCACTCTTGAGTGAGGAGATTCGTAGAAAATCCATGGTTGGCACTCAGAGTGGAGATGCATATAATGTTTGTGATTCTTACCAAGGAAAGAATCAACAATGTGGCAAGAGCAAGAACAAGGAAAAGAATGGTCAACTGAATAAGAGTAGAAGTAAATCAAGGAAGAGGGATATCGAATGCCATTATTGTCATAAGAAAGGGAACATGAAGAAAGACTGTTATGCATTAAAGAATGCTAAAGGTAAAGGACAGAATGTTGATGGGCATGTTAAACAGTTACCTGCACCATCTACTTTGATTGTGAAGGTTGAAGAAATTAATGTTATTTCTAATGATTCTGATGTGTTGACACTTGATAGTACTGTGCCAACTGAGGCTCTTATGGCTGATTCTCTTTCCCACACCTGGCTGCTAGATTCTAGTGCTTCTTTCCATGTGACACCACATAGATAATGGTTCTCTAATTATGCAGCCAAGTCTCTTGGTATCGTGAGAGTTGGTGATTCTTACCAGTGTAATGTTGTGGGGATTGGAGATGTGGTTGTGCAGTTCATTGATGTTTCAAAATTTACTATGCATAATGTACACCATGTACCTCATTTATCACGCAGTTTGATGTCAGTTGGTCAACTTGATGACCTTGGTTACAAGGTGTTCTTCTATGCTCAGTCCTTTCGCATATCAAAGGGAAATATGGTTATTGCAAAAGGAAGCAAAGTTGGCTCACTTTATCCTTTATTTGTATCACAGAAAGAACACTTGTTAGCTATTACTGAGCAGCCTATGGCTTGTATTTGGCATGGTCGTTCGGGCCATATATCTCGTAGTGGAATGGAAAATCTTTCTCATTCTGGTTACTTACCTGTGTTATTTTTCTCCGATTTTTCATTTTGTGAGCATTGTCAATATGGAAAGCAAACTAGAAATGTGTGTAGAACGCACATTGAATCTTCAGTTCAGCCTGATCTCGTTCATACAGATGTGTGTGGTCCTATGCCGACTAGGTCTTTAGGTGGTTCTCTTTTCTTTGTCACTTTCATAGATGATGCTACTAGAAAAGTTTGGGTATATCCTATCAGATCAAAGGATGAGGTATTCCCTACTTTCAAAAAATGGCTTGCTTCAGTCGAGACTGAAAAAGGAACTAAGCTTAAGGCTTTACATTCAGATAATGGGGGTGAGTATAGCTCACATGAATTCAGCCTTTTTTGTTAGTTTAGAGGGATTCCTAGAGATTTTACAGCTTATACCCCACTACAGAATGGTGTAGCTGAGAGGATGAATAGAACTATTCAAGATAGAGTAGTCTCTATGTTGCATCATGAAAACCTCTCACAAGGTTTTTGGGCAGAAGCATTATCGACTGCAGTTCATGTGACTAACCTTTCACCTAGTACTGCCAAAGGTTTGAAAGTGGCACAAGAGTTATGGACACGGAAGCCACCATATTATGATCATGTTCGAGTTTTTGGGTGTGAAGCATATGTTCATATACCAAAGAATCTTAGACAAAAGTTGGATCATAAGTCAAAGAAATGCATTTTTCTTGGATATGGTCGAGAAGGACAATCTGGATATCACTTATGGGATCCCAAAACACGTTCAATGATCAAAATTAGTGATGTCATTTTCAATGAGTCTAAGATGCATAAACGACCCATTAAGGAGGTTGAAGTGAGAAGAGTGGTGTTTGAGGATACTAGTCCTCCGGTTAGCATGCATAAAAATGCTGCACATAGGGATGTTCAAGAGATCGGTCTGCACATATTCCTGTTTAGCAACCATTGAGATGTTCTGCACGTGTCTCACATCCACCTGATAGATAAGTTCAAGGTTTAGATTTTGTTATGCTAACAGATGCCGGTGAGCCCTCTTGCTACAAAGAGGCTATGCAGATAGAGGATCATGTCAAGTGGGAGCATGCCATGAAGAGTGAGTTGGATTCTATTCACAAGAATGGTACTTGGGATTTGGTACCTTTGCCAAAGGGGAGGAAAGCTTTACCATGTAATGGGTATATAAGCTGAAATTCACATCAAATAGTGCTTCTCCAAAGTATAAAGCATGACTTGTTGCAAAGGGTTTTAAGCAACAACATGGTGTTGAGTTTGAGGAAATCTTCTCTCCAGTGGTCAAAATGACTACCCTATGCATGTTGCTTGGATTCGTTGCAATGGAGGACTTAGAGCTACTCCAAATGGATGAAACTGCTTTCTTGCATGGAGATCTTACAGATGAGATCTATATGGAACAACCAGAGGGTTATGTAGTTCTTGGCAAGGAAAGTCTAGTTTGTAAGCTTAAGAAGAGCTTGTATGGACTTAAACAGTCCCCTAGACAATGGTACCAAAATTTTGATGCTTTTATGAAGTCTCAAGGCTATTCTCGAAGCAATGAGGATCATTGTCTCTACACAAAGAGATGCTCAGATGGTAGCTTGATATGCTTGATACTTTATGTCGATGATATGTTGATTGCTGGGAAGTCCTCTTATGATTTGTCAATTCTCAAAAAGAAGTTGAGTCAGACATTTGATATGAAGGATTTGGGGGATGTCAAACATATTCTTGGCATGCGCATTACTCGTGATAGGAGTAAAAGATGCATATCCAAAGTACTTCACAGGTTCAATATGCAGGGTGGAAAGGCATTGAGTACACCTTTACCCACATATGTGAAATTGAGCAAGGATGATTGCCCCCAAATCAGATGAGGAAAAGGAATTCATGACCAAAATTCCCTATCAGTCTGTTGTTGGTAGTCTCATGTATGCTATGGTAGCTACGAGACCAGACATTGCATTTGCAGTGGGAGTTGTGAGCAGATATATGTCTAATCTTGGCAAGAAACATTGGGAAGCTATCAAGATGATTTTAAGATATCTGAGTGGCACTAAGGAAAAGTGTCTATGCTTAGATAGAGGGAAAGCATCCATTATTGGTTACACAGATTCTGACTGCTGGTTGTGTAGACAATCATAAGTCTACATCAGGGTACATTTTTCATTTTGTTGGAGGTGCTATCTCTTGGAGATCTCGTCTTCAAGAATGTACAATTGTTTCCACCACAGAAGCAGAGTATATTGCAACAAGTGAGGCATGTAAGGAAGCATTGTGGCTTTCTCGTCTTACTTGTGATATGGGTTTACCTCAGCATGTACCTCGTTTGCTCAGTGATAGTCAGAGTGACATTGCTTTGGCTAAGAATCCGGTCTATCATGCAAAGACCAAGCACATTGAAGTGAGGTATTACTTCATTCAAGATTGCTTAGCCACTGAGCGCATTATTCTTGAGAAGGTTCACACTCGAGATAATGCTACAGATGCTTTGACTAAAGCTCTACCACAGGATAGCGTTTAACATTGTTGTCACTTGATGGGGGTTACTTGATTCATGATCGTACACAATCACTTGTATACTATGTAACATGCCCAGCAGGTGGGAGTTATAGTTTGTATACTTACACTCAGGTATTCTTTATCATTCTTTATTTTTCTCCCATAGTTACTTTGGCCATATTGGCCTTTAGTGGGAGATTGTTACCGTTAGTGTCCATGTGAAAGGCCAAATGGCCACTGGACACTTCTTTGTATATGTTCTTTAATAAAACATATAATGGCATGGTCAGCCACACACTGTAAGTTCGACCGCATTTGTAAGATCTAAGAAGTCTATCTTCGTGCTCCCTGTGTACTGTGTCTTTCTGCGTATTCTACAGTCTCTATGTGGAGTACCGTGTGCGGCCTTAGGAGCTCCGTTTTCTACTCCGAGGATATCATCATGGAGAACACGAGAAGGAGAGCGCACTGTGGTGCATTGCCATCAAAATACTTCAGAGCTCATTCTAGAGGATAGGAGTTTTGGGAATTAAGCTTGTAAGAGCACAGTTTCTGTCTTAAAAGTGGTGCAAAAGAAGATTCCATTGTTCTCTCTCTTTGTCCAACCTTGTGTGCATGTGTGTGCATGTTAGTGTGTTTCTCACTCATGCACATGTGCATCCCACTTGCTCATGGTCATCATACCACCCTCACATCTCTGCACATTGATAATTATGAGGTAGATCTTCTCACATTGGTTCTCACAATTAAGCTAGAGTGACACGAGATTTGGCACCGTTGCTAGGGGCCAAGCTTCGAGGATGAGTGTGTGATGGTAAGACATAGAAATTTGATGTTGGATTCATAGGTAATTCTTTTTTTCTTCACTTTTCTCCTTCTTCATCATCATCCCTACCATCCCTACTCAAGCCCTATCTCCATCTCTGTCTTTTCAAAATTCCACCTTCTTGGTCATATTCTCACCTCCATGTCATTTCCCTCATTTCATTTGTGAGAGTGAGAGAGTGATCTAGTGCATCATGTGTTTTGTGTTTTCTTGAGTGTTTTGGCCAATACCAGCATCAATTGGTATGACAGATCTATGCACGCATTTTGAGACAAAGACCTTTGTCTGTTGTGATAGATAGAAAGTTTTGGTATTTTGTGATTACAAGTTAGGCATTATAAACCGCACCATGAGCACATCACAAATTATTAAAATTTATTAAAAATAGGTGTTATTTATATCCATCATGATAGATTGCATGCCATGATAGGCCTTGTCCATTGCGGTAGACATGTCCATCATGACAGATAGACCCCCATGATAGACCTATCCATCACGATAGACAAATCCCTGTGATAGACCTATCCATCATGACAGATAGACTCCTCTAACAGACCTATCCATTGTGATAAATAGAGCCCCACAATAAACTCTATCCATCATGATAGAGCTACCTCATGATAGATAATTTCCATTGTGATGGACACCCCTATCCATTGCGGCAAATTGACTGTCCATCGTGATAGACAGAGAGCCACGGCATATTGTCGGTCCATCGTGATAAACATGTCCATCACGACAGACATGTCTGTCCTCTCAGACCTATCCATCATGACAGACAGACCCCCATGATAGAATATGTCCATCTTGATATATGGAGCCTATCCATCATGACAGACAAAAAAACAGCAAAATTTAGGGTTTCATTTTTTGTCAATTTTTGGACTAATTTTTGGGATTTTTGTAGTGATTTTGGAGCTACTTGAAGGGGTAATCAAGCTAACCGTGTTTGGCAAGCTTGGGAGCACATACCAAGAAATTGAACATCAACAAGGACATCAAATGCAAGTTTAGAAGAACCCTCAACCCCCTAAGTAATTTCCTATCTTAGACTAAGTGCAATTAGCAAATTTTATTAATTTAGGGCTACGATAGGCATAAACAAGTTCAAGATCCTTTAAATTCTCAATTTCAAGGATAGAATAAGCTAAGATGTAGGAAAAACCAATTAAAAAAGAACCTAATCTAATCGATTACACATCAAATATAGAAAAATTTAAGTGTTCCTGATGATGCATATATTAAAACAAGAAAAAACATAGCAAAAAGAAATTAAAACAAACAAGTGGTTGTTACAAAGAAGTATTGCAATGTTGTTGTACTTAGGTATTGGCTAAAACATCAAAGCATATGGACCTTAGGTCAAGAAGATACCTAGGAGAAGATAGACAAAGCATCAAGTCATTTGAAGCTAGTGTCAATCACACCGCTAGGTCGTGCTCTTAATAGCTCAATGACTATTTGTATATTTTGAGCTTAGAAACAAGTGATTCAATAATGTCTTTTAGCATGGAGAAACCCATAGCTAGTTTAGGGCTAGCTTATTTAGAGATCCCTGAAAGTCCCTATAAGACTTAGTTAGAATACATCCAAACCAACCGCTTAGGTGCTCACATATATAAGGATGGTTTGAGGTGATCAATGGTCGAACTCAAAAACCCGGATCAACCCTTCAGAATTGAACACCCAATGGTTGAATTGAAAGGTGGATCTTACATTGATAAGCAAGGAACCATGTGCATGGTTATGAGATTGCCTGATAAGACGGGTGAGTTTGGAATAATCATTCCTGAGTGAGAGATAGGAGACTTGGACCAGGAACACATGGGAAAAGAGCTTAGAAAACCTCATGGTAAGGTAGCCCTATCCAGGATAATCAAGCCAGAATGGATCCCCCGTGACAATAAAAGCATAGAACTTTTCTTAAATAGAGACACTGATGAAGCATGCTAGAGATTCAAGACAAATAAACCAAGTGAGGTAGATGGAGTCACTATTTATGAGTTCAAAGATCCCGACATCCTTGGGAAGATAATCTACAAAGATAACTCTTCCAAAAGGGTGTTCGTGGTCTTAGAACATGGCACACATTCCTACACTTGGAAGAATGAACTCGTATTTCCTCCATCGAGATCTCATGAGTCTCATAGTCAACACAAAGCAGGATCCTCTCATATTTTGGGAATTCATAAAGAGAAAAATATAGAAAAGCCAAAAGTGAGCTTTGAAAATCATTCTGGAAGGGAAAGGTCAGGATTAGAGATTGACAAAATTGATCGTGAGAGATCAATAGGCCCTAGGCATTAGAAAAGCATGGATGAATGTCCCCTGCCAAGATCTAGAGAACACCCTAGGATATTGAGACCTATTCAACTAGTAAAGTCAATGAAGAATTACTTTGATGGTAGTGGTGATCCTTACAAACATGTGGTTGAATGCAAACAAGTTTTGAGAGCAGAATATGTTGATGATTTGTTCAGTCAATACAATGCTTTTGGTTTAATAATAAAGAATACAGCCTTGACATGGTGTCGACCATTACCAAGGTCAATTTAGGGATATCAACTAGTTGTCATAAGCATTCATCATGGAATTATCTAAGAGTGGCATCAGACATAATACTTCATCCTTGATCCATAGCTTCAAGGAGACACCACAAGAAATAGTTAGGCTATCAAGACATAGGTTTAGGCAACACACTGAGAGATGCCCTATTTTTAGAGCTACCCACACCGGCAAAAGAAGTGGCATTATTCTTAGATGGACTTCTTAGTGAAAAGTTAAGATCATATGTAGACTTAAAGGAACCTGATACCATAGAGAAATGTGTGTGAATGTGTATCAACATCGAGGATAACTTGGGACATGAGTTAGAATTGTCAAAAATATACAAGGATTCAGATAGCTCTATGAGTTTCACAACAAAACCCTCAACATAAATTGATGAATTATCTAAAACATTAGCTCAAAATCTAGGAGTCTCAAGTAGAAAAACCCCTAGAATGGTCTCAGTGAAATGATGCTATAATTGTGGAGGAGATCACATGGCCAATGTTTGCCCTATATTGGCTCATAATCAAGGGAACCCTAATTGCCAATATTGCATGATAGAAAGAAAGTATACTTACAACATTGTGCAGGATTACCCTTATAATAAATAAGTGGTTAGGCAAAACTACCAACAGCCATATCAATAGCTAGGGAGATATCCAAACCAATACCAAGATCAACAATACTTTAGGCCCTAGCAACCATATCAATCCCACTACCAAGCTCAACAGAAACCACAACCTGTGTTAGGCCAACAACCCCCACACCCTTCCAATTTTATCGTTGTCAAATACACTGTGGCAAAAGATAACTTGAATAGAGCCTTAGTGCGCATAACCAATGATCTTGGAAATTGACCTGAATGCTCAAAGCTTTGATTCAATCCATGTAAATAGCTCACGAGCTTACTACACAGATTCACCTGAGCATAAAGAGGTTTATCCATGTGAAGCATTACTAGAACCAAGTTGGGAGCCTAAATACTCCAATGTGATGTATACCAATCCAAACCCAAGGCCCCAATTAAGGCAGATGAGACCCATGCACCTAGAGGATCATGCTATAGATATCAGGGAGATCATTGCATATGTGATTGCCCACTTCCTCCACAAGATCAACCCCAACTTGTGGTCATTCAAAGCTTCTACCCAGGTTGTGGGAAGGAGTACCTCTTAAGAGACTATACTAAGAATCTAGCCAATGCACAAAAGATTACACCAATTAATGTTATTGGCTTGGCCATAGAATCCAATGCAACTCTGATAACTACAACCCCGGTGCAAGTATTGAATAGAGCAGAGGTGCTACAATAGGCTCTAGGTGTAGATCAAGGAAAGAAATAAGAGTCTAGTGAGTTAGAGAGTATAGCTGAAAACAAATGAGATCTTGGAAGGATAGCCAAGAAAGAATAAAGAGACAATTGGCAAGAAAGAAAGAAATCCTAACGATAATGAAAACAAAACTAATCAAGATAGCATCCCAAATGCACTCTAAAACACCACTACCACCCCTATCATCTCATCAAAATCCTCCATCCATCCCACCACCACCAAGAGGAGGGTCAGTCCTAGCAAATCCTACTTCTGAAGACTTGGACATGATGTTCAAGGCTTATCAGGCATCAATTCAAGAAGGGAAAAATGTGGCAGAATTAGAAAAGTGCTACCCTAAAGCAGATCTAGAGATTGAGAGGACCAAGATTTATGCTAAAATGGTGGAACTAGCCCAAGCTATGTTTGATGTAAGTGGCCTTTTCAATCAGACAAACTCAATCAAGTCACAGTTACATTTTGAAGGAATTTTGGAGAGGTTATAGTGGTTGGTAGCTAAACTTAAGACTTTTGCTACACCGAAGGCTCAAAATACCAGAAGTGAAAGGATAAGCTTACCTCCATAGGAAGCTTATGTTCCTAATTCTATGGATAATGGACTTTCTTCTTCTGTAAATCATTACTCCCAAGAGTTCTTAAGAGAAATTCAAGAGGAGAATGGGCCAAGGAGAGAAAGAACCCTCCTATTGAGATAGTGATGATAATCATGATTGATTCTCTCAAGACATTCCCTCTATATATGGAGAACAAGAAGATGTGCAGTCAAGTGAAATATTAGACTTTGAATCCAATTCCTTGCAGGAATTGCCTCACTTCATGGGCCCCTTGGGATTCTAAGTCTATTCATATGATCCCCCATAGTTATGGTAAGGAACGATGCATAAGTTCTAACAAGGAACACAAAAGTGTCATGTCACCTCACTTTAGAGGATCTACTCAAGATTAAATGTGAATTGTGGAAGCACATATTCAACCAAGTGCCAGAAGTAGCCAAGTCCTGATCTCAAGTAGGATGGCATAAGATAGTGAGAGATATGCTTGGATAAGATAGGTGACATGAGTGAAGGAGAAGAATGAAATACCCATCTTCCCATGACTTTCCACGATTATAAAACCAAGGCTATTCTAGACTCGCAAGCAGGAGTCACTATTGCTACCACTTCCCTATGGAAACGATGGGGCAAGCTAGATCTTAGACCAACTATAATGAAATTGAAAATGGTAGACATGCACATAGAGAAACCTTTAGGGTTACTAGAAGGGATAATTCTCACTATTTATGGTATGGAGTTTGAACATACATTTTCCATATGTGATTTTGGGAAGAATCACATCTATGCGATGATTTTGGGTAGATCATTCACGAGCCAATTGTAAATAGTGCAAGATTGGGGAACCAATTCCTTGTACTTACAACATTTAGGTATGACTACTAAAGTCAACCTCAAATATTATTCTCATAGAGATTTACCCCCTTGCAATGGAACCCCATCCATAGAACATTGGACAAGAGGATTTGGTCCATTCCATAGGATCATAATCTTCTTGGATGCACAAGGACACTCACTTATGGATGTGTAAAGTTGCAATGGAGGAAGATAAGAGATTAAACTCGAGCAATGTAGGTGCTAATGAGAACCCTAGATCTATTCAAGACCCACCCTATGCACCTATGGAATTTACAGATGAAGAATTTGAACCCCATTGTTGGGCATAATCCTAGCCCCTATAAACATAGCTATCAATGAGGAACAGGGGACCCCCCATTGTGATGAAGATGGCTATGACCTCTTGGTTTCACCATAGAACTGCTCATGCTTGAACCTGTTCTAATATAGTGTGAGCCTATCACACCTACATTTATGGGATTCGGTGATGAGGATGAAGAGTCCATCATTATGGAACTGTTTTGTGCCTTAGAGGAAGAATATCTTCATATGATCGAGGAGAGAATTCAAGAATTTGAAACGAGTGAGTTAGAGAAGAAGATGACTATGATAGAAGATGACAAGAGTGAGAAAAAGAAAGGGAGGAAGCAAGTCACCACCGAAGCAGAAGAAGAAGCCTTGTTCAAAGTGCTAGTGAACTTCAAAAACTAATCATGATATGAATTCCCCAAAGAGAAGCACTCATAGAAGAAGCCTATTACAACAAAGAGAAGACCAAAAAATTGTAGTAATCATAGAAGATGGTGAAGAAAGATGCACATACATAGGCCATGACCTAGTGAAGAAGAAGAACGCGAACTAATAAACATGCTGAGAGAGTATAGAGACATATTCACTTGGAGTCATAAAGAATTGAAAGGAGTGGACCCAGGTTTCTCTTCTCACTGGATTTTGATATCCCTAGAAGCCAAGCCTACCAAGTAGGAACCTGAGACATACAATGATAATTACGTAGCCAAAATTAAAGAGGAAATCAATCAACTGATAGAAGAAAAACTTATCTATGAAATCAAACATAGTGAATGGATATCCTCAATTGTGGTAGTGCCCAAAAATAATCAAAAACTATAAAGGTTAACATAGCCACTATATGAGATAGATATTTTCTTCTTATCGCTGAACATCTGTTAGGATGTGTAGTAGGCAAGGAAGTTTTTAGCTTCTTTGATGGATTTTTAGGTTACAATCAAGTAGCCATTGCCCCTCAAGACCAATGTAAGACAACTTTTTCCACATAATGGGGTATATTTGCATTTCGTGTGATGCCATTCAGGCTCACCAATGCTCTTGCTAGATTTCAAAGGCTAATGTTTCATGTGTTCAAGGAATTCTTGCAAGAGAACCTAGAAGTCTATGTTGATGATTTGTGTGCTCATTCCAATATCAGGATGACTCGGATCCTTGAACTTGAACAAAGCAAATGTAGAGAATATCATGTCTGTTTGAACCCAAAATAATATGTTTTCCTGTTTAGGCAAGGCAAAAATTCTAGGACACATAGTGTCAAAGAATGGGATCTCAATGGATGAAGATAAGGTTAGAGCCATCATAGAGCTACCTAGACCGAAGATGGTTATGGAAGTACAAGCTTTTATGGGACATTGTGGATAATATAGACGTTTTATTCACATGTATGTTATAATTGCAAAGCCTATATACAACCTTTTGACTAACTTTGAGTGGAATGGGGAGTGTGAAACCTTTTTCAATAAGCTCAAATGATGATTGTGTTCAATATCAATTTTAACAACTCAAGATTAGACTAAGCCATTCCATGTTCATGTGGATGCTTCCAATTATACTATCGATGTGTTCTTGCAGAACCCACGAGTGAAGGAAACATCGATCTTTATATATTTCAGTAGTGATGTGTGTGAACACAATACGACCATCAAGGCACTTTTTTCCCTTTTAGGATGTTCCCCCCCCCCCCTGTATATACGCCTATAACCCAAACATATTACTTATCTTTGTACATTCTCTTGGTAATAATTCAGTATTATGTCTTGTGCTCCAAGATTCTTCTTCTTCCTTTTGTTTTTTGCATGCTTCGGTAGACCTCAAACTCCAACAATTAGTATCAGAGCAAGCCGCCGCTTCATCTAGGGCATCCTCAACACCCCTTTGGTCACACTCTCAAAATTGCACAAAAATTTGTGAGCATACTCAAGGCAATTAAGAGTTCAAACGAACACACTATCTCAGTGCCTATGCAAGCAATTTTATCTTTTTGTGGCAAACATGTATACAAGTTTCGGTTCATCAGTGTAAGGCCTCGAAGCTTGTTATAAGTTTAGCAGAACTCGACAGGGTAGTTCTATTCAACTTTTTTAGATACAATCATTTTTCTTGTATCAAGGTATAATAGCTAGTGGCCATGGTTTAAAGTAGTGATGTATCTATATGTTGGCATTTGAGGATAAGTTGGATGGTACCAATTACGCATTATGGGCATATATGATGCATCATGTATTGATCACAAAAGGACTATGGAATATGGTGCAAGGTATTGAAAAACTTCCTACTACACCTGCAAATTACAGTTACTAAAAGTGATCCAGATGGCATTGAAGATGATGATCTTCAGGTTCTTGTTTGTGCTACAATTCCTACTGCAACTACTGTAGGGAAACTTTGTTGGGATGGCAAACATGCTCAGGCACATGCATTGATAGGCTTGTTTGTCAAATGTGTCATTATTCCTCACATTTGCTCCTACAAAGTAGCAAAGGATGCTTGGAATACACTTACCACTTTATGCCTAGCAAGGAATGAAGCTCATGTTGCTTACCTTCAAAAATACTTGGATAGTGAACACATGAATGAAGGAGATCTCATGGATAGTTCTTTTGATAAAGATCAACGATTTGAAGGAGTAGTTGACTTCTACTGATGAAGTCTTTCTAGACAGTTCACTTGCTCAAACTGTTTTGAATGGTCTTCTAGATTCATATCAGAGTTTTGCTTCTACTCTCTGATTAATGATGAAAGGCAATCCAAATGCCTTAACGTTTGAGGAGTTAGTCTCTCTTCTACTACAAGGAGATCAGCCTAGACAGAACAAGTCTATTATGTGTGTTACAAACCAAGCTTTCCTGGCTAGTCACAAGGGCAAAGGTAAATGGATTTCATCTACTAGTAAGCAAAATTTTGCTAATTCTGCACATCAAAGAAGGATGAGAAAGATGAGAAGAAAAAAGAAAAGCAGAAACTGTTTTGCAGATATTGTAAACAAAATTATCATTTCATAAAGTTGTCCAAAAGTGGCTGCAAAAGAAGCAAAGAAAAAAGAGGTTGGAATGGTTGTTTTAGAGGTCTCTACACCCAAATAAGAGTCTGCAAATCTTGTGCAAAATGAAGAATGGGCATTTAGTACTTTTTGCAATTATGAACCATCTTCTCATGAATAGTGTATGTCTGTAGTAGACTTAGATGTTTGTTACTTTGATAGTGGGGCAACCAAACATATTACCTCACAGCTTAGCTTCTTCACTTCACTTGAGCCTCCCCTATAGGGAGTATTGTCACATCCACCAAGAACTCCTCTTATCCTATCATGGGAGTTGGAAAGATCATTCTGACTATTGCTAATGGTAGTTCTTTTACATTCTTGGATGCTTCATTTGTGCTAGGGATCAAGAAAACTCTATTAACAGTTTTAGCATTGGCCAAGATCGCCTTGGTTGTGAAATTTGTTGATGACAGATGCAATTCATGATCTATCAAATGGCAACATCATTATTGCTTCTGGCATCTTATGTCATGGGTTGTATAAGATCATAGATTATGCAAAATCTGTGAATGATTCAACATCAAAGCTTTGGCATGCACGCTTTGATCATGTGAATTTCACTAGTTTGTAATGCCTCTAGAACTATGAAATGGTGTCCTCTCTACCCAAACTTGAGGCATCTGGTGAAAATTTCAATGAAGGTTGTATTTTGGGAAAAATGTAGCGTTCCTCCTTCCCAAAACATGGTTCAGTACAAGCTACTCAGAAATTGCAGCTTGTTCACAGTGATGTTTGTGGTCCTATGCAAACACCTTTTGGGAACTACCTTTACTTCGTGAATTTCACTGATGATTTTTCTAGGCATCCATGGGTATATCCATTGAAAGCAAAGTCCAAAGTGTTTATGTGCTTTAGAAATTTTTTGGTTTTGGCTGAAAATATGTCATGTAAAATGGGCATCCTCCATTTTGATCGAGAGGGGAGGATATATGTCTTCTAATTTTAATGCATTTCTGGTTGAAGGTGGGATAAAACATTAGTGTACAATTTTGTATACACCTCAACAAAATGAATTTTCTAAAAGGAAGAATAGGTCACTCATGGAGATGGTGAGGCATGTGGTCAAGAGTCATGCATTACCACATAGCCTAAAACTTGAGGATGTTATGTGTGCAGCATATGTACTTAGCAGGTGTCCCACTATAGCATTGCAGTCCATCACTCCATATGAGGCTTGGCATGGTCCCAAGCCATGTGTTGCTCATTTGCGTGTCTTCGTTTGTCTGGAATATGCATTAGTGCATGAACAACAACATAAGAAATTGGATTATAAAGCAATGAAATGTATTTTTGTTTGGTGTAGTTCTAAAACTAAAGGATATTGTCTGTACCATCCATAGACTAAATGCATCTCAATCATCTATGATGTTGTTTTTGTGGAAGTTACAATTCAGCCATTACTTTCATGTACTAAGGAGACATTAGTTAGCCCCAAAGATGTGTATGAAACTTTGCTACCTCTTTTACAGGTGGACAATCTAATGCTGGTCCAAATGAGGAAATTTCTCAACCTTTGCAGGTTCCACATGATGATGGACATCATTGCATTTCTAATGTAGATTTACATGATGCACTTGTTGATGAGAGTTTTGATATAGAGGAGGCAAAAACTATGCCTAAATTGCTAGTGTAAACTTTGCAAGATAGCAAATTAGATGCACCTCTATCATATTGTACTCGTTGAGGCTCTCATAGTGCTTCTTTTGGATCAAATTTCTATGCTATGGCTGCCTCTAGTCTTTGTGATGAGAATGAGCCTACTTCATTTGATGAAGCACAAAATTAAGAAAATTGGATGGTTGCTATGCAATCACAATATGATGCTATTATGAAGAATGGTACCTAGTCTTTATCTGACTTGCCTCCTAGCAAGAAGGCCATTGGCACTAAGTGGCTATACAAGCTGAAGCATAAGCCTATTCTAAAAGAAACTTCTTTTTGGAAACTATGGAACAGTTGTCAGGTATAAGGCTAGGCTTGTTGCAAAAGGTTATGCTCAAGAAAGATGCATTGATTTTGACGAGACATTTTCTCCTACATGTCCAACCTTAACAAAAAACTTCTCACGTCAGAATACTTCTTAAACTTGTCCCATTGATGTTTTTTTATAGCCTCAAAATCTCAATATATGCCCTACATTTTGTTGGTAGATGACTACAACATAGAGATCAAGAGAGTGGTAGGAAAGAAGCCCACGTTCGCCACTCAATTCCAAGCAGGCAACATCCTAGAGAGGGCTCAATGGGGCACCATATTTCAACCCAATTGACGAACACATTTGCTAGAAAATTATCCAAAGATAATGTGAACTTGGTCCATTGCACCATTTCATATCAAATATAATCCATGTTATGTTCCAGCACATCGAAGATGCCCATGGCTAGCAACTACAGTGAAGGTCAGGAACAATCTCAACTGTTCAGATTGAAGAATATGTCTATGTAGCTGCTAAGATGTGTATAAAGATTTTTAAGCTCATGACTATAGTTTTCAAAACATTTCACAATGTAAAAGCTCCATATATCTTGGCACCGGGTTTCAATGAAGGCAATTTCCATTTGCTATACAATATGAGCACCACGACTTCTGTGAATACTATCTATGCTTGGCACATGCACATAAAATATTTATCCACCTATTATTAGAAACAAACATTTGAAGCAATATTCTCCACAATATTCTGTGAATACCACTCACAAAAATTCTTAGCAAGGCCCACGCATCTGTTACAAATATTCTCGGTGGAGCAAGCTATGCATGCTAAACAATTATGTATGCTACATCCAGATGTTCTAGGCCATGTGGATTGGGATCGACTAATGATTGTTTAGTATGAGAACTCAAACTCAAACAACATGAGTCGGTCGCTCATGTGGTCCAATATTACACAGAAAACCATCCACAACAAGGGTCTATCACAAACGACAGACATAAGAGAGGGAGGTGTTAGTATTCAAGGCAGATTGAGTCATCAGTGGAGCATGAGGCAAGGAAGCCAGAGACACAAGATTCAAAGACAAGGTCAAGGAGGACCAAGCAAACAAGGAAGTCAATGAAGACATGGCGCATAGGCCTAATCATTTTTCTAGATCATGCATACAACAAACAATGATTTTTATCACTACACCATTTCTAAATTCCATTTTTGGAAGATTGAATTCCATTTTGTTCAAGCCAAGAAGTCCTTGAGCTTGAGGAGTAGTAGAAAAATCTTTGTATGAAATTTCATAATTTCCAAGCCTGTTTGATCCTTCAAATGAGCTTAGAAATCTAATTTTCAACTAGGTTGGACACAAGGTCTGAAGTGCTCCAAATCTAGTCTAGAAACTATAAAAAGAGCTAGAGAGCTCATTCTCGACGAGAGCATTTTTGTGAATTGATCTTGTAGGAGCACATTTTGTATCTTGAAAGTGGTGCAATAGAAGATTCCATTGTTCTCTCTCTTTGTCCTACCTTGTGTGTGTGTATGTGTGTGCATGTTAGTGTGCTTCTCACTCATGCATGTGTGCATCCCACTTGCTCATGGTTGTTATACCACCCTTACGTCTCTACACATTGATAATGACAAGGTAGATCTCCCCACCTTAGTTCTCACCATTCTGCTATAGTGAGAGATGTCCCTTACTTAAGCAAGTTTGTGTGCCACATCATATATGATTTTTCATTGGGTTACTTAGGGTGTCATCACATCATATGGAGATCAAGAGAGGATGATCTAGAGGGATACCTGGGAAGAGTGCATGCCACACAAAGGTGGAGAGAAAGGAGCACTTTGTTATTTAATGCCCAACATATGAAAAACTCATGGTACAGCTCCAGTAAGAGGGGCCAGTATAGTTGAAAGTGCTCGAGAGGAGAAGGATGTAGCTAAAGTGTATCTTAGAGTGATGGAGTTTGATTCAACTTGCCAATACAGAATCAACCTTATATCACCTCGAGACTTTAATTCACCTTACAGGCTTGTACTTAGTGCAATGAAACACTACATGTACTTTAGATCATCATAAAGAAATTTCTTATGTGAAACAAATTATCAACTTGAAGTGTGACTATGAACTACCTTCTATTTTGGGAGAGAAGCTCAACTTGAAATGCTCAGTGTAGCCTGATTACAATTGATCTAATTCCTCTTAGTGGATGTTTTCTAATAGTGTGAAGACTCTATTTTGCACAAGCTTTGGAATTCTAAACAAGGTATGCACTAATTCGAAGCTTAGAACCACCTAAGGGTTACCTTGACTATTCAGGAAGTAGTGGACATAGACCCTGAGGCAAAGCTTTTGATCTAGCACACAATACGAGAATCTAAAGTTTGGACATCACAGCTATGAGAACCAGCTTCTTCAATCCTACTAATTTGAGGAAGGAGATATAGAGAAATAGGCAGCAAGAAAGATGATGATATCAACTGATTGTACCTTCATCTATTATCAAATACAAATACATGGAGTGGTTATATACACTCCTTGGAGTTCTCCTTATGGTTTTTGATGACTCTAACAACAATATTTGAGTTCAAATCATACATGAGATAGGTTTGATGAGATTCCTTCACGTTTTCCTATAATCTAGGAGATAGTGGATTCTATTTCAAATTGAATTGGGTTGTTGGTTGAGTACCAACCTTAGATATCATGGCTAGGTCTTCATATTCACCTTTTAATCAAGATTAAATATCTAGGACCCATAAGTGACTAGTTTCTTACAACGATAGAAGATAACATAGATCATCATGATCCTAAAGTTCACTCTAAGAATGTACTTGCATTATTATGAGTCTTTCTTCCAAGCATGGTGTGAGCATATTGTTCTAACAGCTCCCCCTCAAGCTGAAGAATGTTTTAGTTTTCAATTCTTGACTATTTGAACATTTGCAATTGATTTAAATCTACGAAGCTTCACTCCATCAAGAGTTTTGGTAATCATATCTGCCACTTGCATATTTGTTGGTACAAATGAAGCATCAATTTCCTTTTACGTGAGTTTATCTCTAAAAATATGATAATGAACCTCTATACGTTTGGTTCTTGCATGGGATACAAGGTTTGTTGCTAAATGCATTGAACTTATGTTGTCTCCAAACATGTCAGTTTGAAACTCACAAGTTCCAAATCTGAATATAGCTCTTTCAACCATACAGCTTCCTGAGTAGCTATAGTCAAGCCTCTTTACTCAACCTTAGTTGAGGAAAGTGCAATTGTAGGTTGCTTCTTAGAACTCCAAGAAATAAGCTTTGATCTTTCAAATGCTAGAAATCCTGATGTACTCCTTCTATCATCCTTGGATCCTACCCAATTTGCATCTAGGTGAAAGCATGTTAATGTTTAGAAAAAAGTGAGCTCCACGACATTGTTAATTAGCTGGAAAAAGCGGATCCTTCTTAGCTAAGACTATGTGTATGACTTCTTGAAAGAGAAAATTTAAAGCATTTGTGGTGGGGGTGAGCATACGCATGGTGTATAGTGGAGCGTGGAGCATTGAGAATAGGCGCCATCACTATTGGGAGTTTTTCTGCACATTGCATCTTGAGTGGGGAACATTAAGAGAGATTTTTTTTCAAGCAAGAGCATTCATGACAGATGCCATCACTATCGACAGTTTTTCTGCGCACTACATCTTGAATGGGGAATATTCAGAGAGATTGTATTTTAAGGAGCAAGTTTGCGAGCCGAGAAGAAACATTAGAGTTTAGCATAGAGGAAGAAAAGGGAGGAGAGCGAAGCTCTACAAATGAGGTAAACCTTTTGGAATTTCATATTTATGTCAAGTGAACCAATTTAAGATGTGTCTCTGAATTCCCAGGCAATGTTTTGGTTTGAGTGGTTGATTTGCAGAAAACTATACATTTCGTGAGCAAAATGAAATGCAATCTATGCATTGGTGGTCTGTATAGATAACTATTTTTGTGCATATCACATATTTTTGTTTGGAAGTCATTCCTAAAAAGGTAATACACTTCTTCATGTTTGATGACAAGAAGCATGACACTCCTTTTGCGCAACATCATTTCCAATTACATTGGCAATGGTTGAGAGAGCTAAACCTTGACTTAAGCCAACATTGCATGTGGTCAGATGGTGCAGCTTCTCAATTTAAAGCTAAACGTCCATTTTACTTCGTAGGAAGATATGCAAGGCTATCATGCATGACTATGATATGGGACTTCTTTGAGTCAGGGCACGGGAAGGGAGAACATGATGGTGAAGATGTAATTGTGAAAAGGGTGCTAAGCCATGAACAACTTAAACCTGATGGTGCAATGTAATGAACTAGTGTTTTTAATTCATATGATTCATAACATCTTAGTAACTTTCAGATACCTGATATCAAGTGAAGATGATAGATTGTATAGGCTTCTATTAGATGTATGGTACTTTTTTTTTTAAGTGTGATTGTCATTGAAATGGC
The DNA here is from genome assembly GCA_020310875.1 of Ceratopteris richardii. Taxonomy (NCBI): domain Eukaryota; kingdom Viridiplantae; phylum Streptophyta; class Polypodiopsida; order Polypodiales; family Pteridaceae; genus Ceratopteris; species Ceratopteris richardii. The sequence goes on along the minus strand of CM035414.1, from coordinate 37,020,503 downwards.
AGTCTTAAATTGATCAAAAACATGAATCTAATCACTTTTGTGATATATCTTCAACATCTTGATAGAGTTGAGATTACAAAATGTATGTCAAGAGTTCTATTTGTCTTTATTGCTTAGTTGATGAAGCAATGCCTTCGTGCAGTTACTCATTGAATAATTTATTATAAAGATTGCACGTTACTATCACAAAATCACTATTGTAAAGATTGATGACATTGATTTTATGGTGATGTGGGATCTTGGCCCCTATACATTTTGTACAAGTCCCTCATTAATCTACGTTTTTCCTATTCTCTCTAAAAAAGGGAAGTTAGATACGAGTAATATCTCAGGTTATGGATGATTATTGCAAGTTTAAAAGTGGATTTGCAAACGGTCCATTTAGTTTCATATTTTTCATTCATTGTATCTAACATCTGAAGTTTTGGATGATTGTTGCAGGTTTGAAAGTGGTATAACAAGTCTACATACATAAAGGATGGAGCACATATTGATATCAAATGAGCATACTCAATGTAAAATCAATATGATAAAGTAGATTGATGATTGGTAAATATTATTGTATTTATGGTTTCTTCTTCATTTGTGGTGTGTTGATGCAAGGCAATCTTGGACAACCAAACTGATGGAAGTTAATACAATACTAATAGTGCAAAGTGATCAGCAAGCATTATGATGTTATTGGAAGGAAAAGAAAAGGAAATATAGAGGCACTATAAGGAGGTCAATGTAGATGGTGAAGTGTGAAGTGTGTGGGTGCAGGGAATGAAAATGCACTACCCTTGAAGCACATTACAATAATATACACTTAACAACCAAAATCCTTATCATCACTTCACTCTATACTTATAAGATAGACACAAAATTAAGAGACAGAATGAGTGAGAATTAGAATAGTAGATATGACACACAACAAAATATATCACAAGGCAGTAACCAAATATAACACAAGACAATGCAACCCATCAACTATTCATATCCCTTGTCATACAGGCAAAAGACAATGAAAACTCAATCTCCAGTTATCCTCCCACTAGCAGAATAAGCAAGATAGGCCTCTTGGTGTCTCTACAAGCTCTATGCTTACACTCACTCTTCCATATATCAGTTTACCACCAAGTGGACTATTGCTAATAGCTGTGCAAAATGTATCCCATGATGATGGAAAGGTGCATAACAACGATACTGCTTTCATTTCATCATCCATCTCCATTTTATGAGCATGTAACTAAGAGAATATAGCATCAAATTCCTTTAGATAAGCAACAGCACTATATGTGTCCTTCACGTAAATGTCATATAATTTTCTCATCATGCACATGTTATTTGATATCGTTTCTTTTTCATATGTATTCTTCCAAAGACCCTCTGCACTTTCATAGTCCAGCATTCTAAAGTAAACATTATCTGCCAGCTATAGTCGAATGGCAAGCCTAGCCATTTCATCCAACTCATCCCAATCATCTTCATCCATGTCAATAGGCTTCTTTGAGATTCCATTTACATGATTCCATAGCCTCCTCTAAACTAACACATCTTTAATTTGATTCTTCCATAGAGCAAAGTTTGTCACTTCAAATGTTTGGATCTCAAAATGGTTTTTGCCTTGCAAGTTCTGGATCCTCTTAGGAACACTGGCACTAAATCATAGTCCATGTGATCTCTGATGATGATGATAGAGAATTGACTAGAATGATAATGGATCTAAAAGAGTTCAAACAACATTAAGGATCAAAAAAGATGACCAAGTGTCAAATTCTAGGAAAATTTGAACAGTCTCCCCAAAGAAATGGATTAATGAATAGTAATCACCAACCAAAAGGATTATGTGAGAATAAATGTTCTTACACCAATAAGTGTATCAAGGAGAATCGACCATTGTATTGAAAAAATAAAAAATCCAAAAAAAATTATAGATTCTCCTTTGTAAAATGATCATATGAGGAGTGCCAAAATCTCATAAATCTACAAGTACTAACATGCAAACTCGGATAGTGAATCACTGACTCCAATTGCATATAATCAGTTAATCAAAAGAAGCCAATTATGCTTATCGCGCACCTATGAACAACTAGCATACACCTCCCATGGCAAGGATGGTAAGTGTTCCACCTACATCATCAAAGAGATCTTGACATCTAGGTGTTTCCAATTACGAAAACCTCACCACGACCCTCTTTGACAACATCAAAAGCTTAATGCAAAAATGTAACCACTATATGACCACATGGATGTACATAAGTGATACAAAAGTGTACATAGTGTGTATGTGCTCAATATATTCAATAAAATGGCTCTAAAATGTTGAATTCATAGCCCAAGCACTAGCCAACAACACCTGCAAGTGTCTATCAACTATGTTTTGTAGGCTCAAAAATGTGCATAAACTTGAAGTGGTGGCTCCCACCACAACTGAAAACCTTTCAAGAAACATGTAGATTTACTATTGTGGTTGAAAAACACAGCCCCAAAGATGAATATTCATTGTCAGAGAACTACAAAGAACACTCTTCTTGATGTTCTTGAACTTATGTAAAGAGAACCATGCATGAAAGTACTCCAAAATGGCTCAAAGAATCATCCCAAAAATGTTTCAAAATAGACTTTCAAAACAAAGAACAAAGTTTTGAGGGCCCAAAACATGTTCGAGGTAATGTGAAGCTTAGCTTTCCCCTTCTTCAAACACCACAAGAGTGTAGCTTAGTGGCAAATGATTGTTGGTTAAGTGAGCTTTGACGGGAATAGTACTGTGATGGGTTACCTCTCATCCATCTTCTGTGATACTTGAGGTCCTCCCTCATGCGCAACTAACGGTGCCAACCGTGACTTCGGTGACATGGATGACAAGGTATGCCAATGTCTATGCCTTGGTCCCCGCCTCAGTTGGAAGCCTTAGGTAGATGGGTGGTTGCTCGCTTTGCTCACATAAAAGCCACAAATCTTTTGCAACAAAATGCTCTCATACTAGTGAAGCATAATGATGGAGATGCACTACAATGGATTCTCCTTCTTGAGAGCTCCAAAACAATATGCTTGGACTAGAAAACTGACCTCCACATGCAGCAAAAAGTATTCTGCATTGGGGCTATAGAATATGTGGAAAACAGAAAGTATACAGAGATCACGAACACAAAAATGTGGTCAAACTTATAGTCCATAGCTAAGCAGGCAACTATATGTTTTATTAAAGAACATATACAAAAGTGTCTGGTGGCCATTTGACCTTTCACATGGACACCAACGGTAACAAATTATCCTCAATAGCCAATGCACAAAATCCATCACTGCTTTCACCATGGCTAGCGACTAAATACCTTGATGCAAAAAATTGATTCTATCTCAAAAAGTTGAATAGAAACACCCTGTCAAGCTCTTCTAAACATGTAGCAGACTTCGAGCCACTTGTACAGGCACACAAAAACTTGTATATATGTTTGGCACACAAGGATGAAATTTTCTCACATATTCATTGTGATAGTGCATTCGGAGTTTGAAACGAGCTCACCAATTTTTGTGGGATTCTAAGATTGTGACCAATGGGTGTCGATGACATCCTAAATGAAGTGGCGACATGCCCTAATACCAATTGTTGGAGTTTGAGGTCTATGAAAGCACACGAATGGCTCAAGGAAGAAGAAAAAGCTTGGAGCACAACACAGTACTGAATAAATTACCAAGTGAATATACAAAGATAAGTGACCCATTAGGGTCATAGGCATATATACAAGCCAGGGGAAAAAAACCTCCTAAAGAGGGACAAAACTGCCCCAGGTCCTAATTGTGTTCACACATTACTATAAAAATATACCAACACTTAAAATCCCTTGGAAAATACAAATTAAGACCCTTGTTGAGTATTACAATAGTGGGCACTTAGTATGAAATTGTGCCAAGAATGAGGGTCTTGTGAAGGTTCTGAGTGTCATTACAAGAAAATCCCTTTGATGACGAACAAGGATGATAAAAGATATGCTCAAAAAATAGAGGATCATATGAAGAGATATTGCCAAAATACCAAGAATATACAAAAAGTATGGCCCTGGAGTTTAGAGACTACTCAAATGAAGTTGTCCTTTTCAAAAGAAGATATAGTAAAAATAAATAAATCGTTCGATATCAAAGCATTCCTTTTAAAGATTCTTTGAAATATTTGGATTGTAATGCTCTAAGACCCTTTGTTGAAGATTCCACATGACCCAAGAAAAATTCAGTAATTAATCATAGACACATGTGATAGATGCCTTATGTTGGGATTCGATATTGTTAGGTAGATTAAAAATTCGATGTTATCATGTTGAAACTATAGGAGGGGTGACATCATATATGATGTTGTGAGAAGTATTTACTCAATCATCAATTAACAACTAATAGTTTGGAAATTAGTTAGACAAGTGGGTGCAATGTTCATGGAGTAGTGCAAGCTTTTTACATCATTAACATCACATGAAGTACACATTCCATGTGGTAGCAAGTATATGAAAAAATCATGCGATCTTCATCTTCACTCTCTCTAGAGTAATTAAGCTATAGAAAACTAGCACCACACCTCTCAAAATTCTCACTGATGGAAGCGATTCATTCCTTATGCTATTGTTTCTATTGCAAAGGCCTCATCAAACCTATAAGGCAACAGAGAAGAGCTCCATAATTCTCTCTCTCTCTCTCTCTCTCTCTCTCTCTCTCTCTCTCTCTCTCTCTCTCTCTCTCTCTCTCTCTCTCTCTCTCTCTCTCTCTCTCTCTCTCTCTCTCTCTCTCTCTCTCTCTCTCTCTCTCTCTCTCTCTCTCTCTCTCTCTCTCTCTCTCTCTCTCTCTCTCTCTCTCTCTCTCTCTCTCTCTCTCTCTCTCTCTCTCTCTCTCTCTCTCTCCCTCTCTCTCTCTCTCCTCTCTCTCTCTCTCTCTCTCTCTCTCTCTCTCTCTCTCTCTCTCTCTCTCTCTCTCTCTCTCTCTCTCTCTCTCTCTCTCTCTCTCTCTCTCTCTCTCTCTCTCTCTCTCTCTCTCTCTCTCTCTCTCTCTCTCTCTCTCTCTCTCTCTCTCTCTCTCTCTCTCTCTCTCTCTCTCTCTCTCTCTCTCTCTCTCTCTCTCTCTCTCTCTCTCTCTCTCTCTCTCTCTCTCTCTCTCTCTCTCTCTCTCTCTCTCTCTCTCTCTCTCTCTCTCTCTCTCTCTCTCTCTCTCTCTCTCTCTCTCTCTCTCTCTCTCTCTCTCTCTCTCTCTCTCTCTCTCTCTCTCTCTTTGTGTGTGTGTGTGTGTGCTCTCATTTGCAATGGAGTTACTTCTTTACTTTGTTGCAAAGCTCCTTTTGGACCATGCTACAAAGGCATCCATTGAAGATGGCAAGGGATGGTTGTTGTAGAGAGAGTTACAAAAAATAGAAGTGTGATTGTAGATTCCTTTGTCTCTCCCTCCTTGCTCTTGTTTTCTTTGTCTCCACCTAAGATTGTCTTATTGTTGCTTTTCTTACTCATGCAGAAAGCACACACATGATCACCTCTTGGAGTTGAGGAAGGTATAGACAATGTGTGCGATTGCCAGGACGTGTTGTTCCAATGGCGGCTTGGTTCTATTTTCTTCTCCTTCCACTATAATTGGGGATATTCCTGAGTGGCTCGGCAATGCTACTCTCCATGTAAATGTGAACTATTGGGTTAGTGTCAATGGATGTGCCTCATTCCTTCCATGGAATAAAGAATCACTGAGAGGTTTTGAATTGTTTTTCACTACCTTAGTAGGATTTTATATGAGGTCATCACTGATGATGTTGAGAAACCCAACTACATGTGGAGAACCAACTTCAAACCCTCAAGTATGGCAAAAGGGAGCATTATCTTTATCATATTTACTTTTGATCTTCTTCATCAAGAAACTCCGAATGAGAAGTTAAAAATAGGAGAGAATATTAAGAATGGAATCCACATATGCTTGTGTTTAGTAGGGCGCACTGAGGGGTGACATCGAGACTCAAAGTCTGCAATAGACGAATAGAACATGTGCTTGCGAAGTATTTCAGACAAAGAGGATGTTGTGATGCTAAAGATGATAATTTTTTACCAACACTACAACATGGTGAGATGCATCATCATATTGAAGTGAAACTAAAAATTAAAATCCAAGAGTTCTGATAAACACTTCAAAGGAATGAGTCATTAGTAATTCCAAAGGTGTTGCCAAAAACAAATAATTGTCAACAATGAAGAGTAGTGACCTTGAACTTCCAAATACTACCAAGATGCCACTAAAAGGAGGTTTGGGGAAAAGAGAGGTGGAAAGAGAGTGGGAGAGAGGAGAAATGGAAAAAATGGTGAGAGAAAATTGGAAGCTAGATGAAAGAAAGTGTGGGAGGGTGGGCAAATGGACAAGGTATGACTTTCTATCATACTCAAGGATTTTTTTAAGCATATAAGAATTCGTTTGATTGGAGTGGATACATCCATCTATTCTTGAAATATTCATCTATAAATTCAAAAAGTATAGGTAATAACAAAAAGATGGTATTTTCATAGGTCCAAAGGTACTACATGAACAAGCTACAATTTAGGATTCGCTCTCATTGTACCATCTTTGGAAAAGAAGGAAAAACCATTTCTCCTAAAATATATCCATCTCATGAATGTTTAATAAGTGAGTCAAGTTTAGATAAAGAGAGAACCATATCAAGTTTTTACAAGCATAACAAACTAATAGAATTCAAATGATTGAAATGTGCATGCCAAAATTATGCATTTAGTATCGCATAGAAACCTTGAATTACACATGCATAATCATCCACAAACTCTTCATAAGGTTTTAAACCATGAAATATCGTACCAAATGTAAAGATTTTGTCACCATTGAGTAGATCATTAAATCTTCACCTTTTATCAAGAAACTTGACTATCAAGCTAATATTGGCTAGTACTAGCATTGATAATAGATTCTTCTTGATCCCTGCAAAATACAAGATCTGATAATGTGAATGTGGTACCATTAGTGATAAGGATAATTTTTTATCGTGGTACCATTTATAATAAGGATGATTTTTCCAATTCCCATGAAACGATAAGAGAAGTTGGTTATTCATGCGAAAGTATTCTCATTAGGGGTAGGCTCAAGTAAGAAGAAGAAACCATATAAACAAATAACATAATTGTTTGCACCATCTTCAAAGTATCAAACATCCAAGTCCACAACAAAATATACCATGACCATGAGATAATGAAGTATAGCTACACTGTGTAGTGAATGCCCATTCTTCATCCAGCACAAGGTTAATATACTCAATTTTAGTCGAAAAATATTTTGCAACAACCACTTCTCCTCTTTCTTCTTTTTCTTCACAATAAGTCTACGAAACTCTTTTCATCGTAATTGATGGATTTACATTGCTTGAAAATTTACTCTTTGTCACTTACTTTCTTCTTATCTTTGTCTTTCTTCTTTGAGTGCTTAGCATTTCTAGATTTCTATTTACTAGAAGAATATCTAGCTTTATCCTTTCTCTTATGATTAGCAAAAGAAGTTTGATATATAACATGCATAGTTGACTTATTTTGTCTAGATTGACCTAATTCTTATAGAAGAACAAAAAATGGCTCTTGAAATGTTAGGGCACATGGATTGCGTTCCATTATCAATTGAAGAGAAGATGCAAAAGGATTCAACTACCTATTTAGAATAATCTATACAATTGAACTATTTGCCAAGAGTTCATCTATAGCAATCAATTGAATCTTCGAATCTTCGATTTTACGAGAGAATTTTCCATGGAAGCACTTTTGTTCATATCCTCACTCTCCCATTTTTTTTAAGCTACAAAGCAAGATGATACTCATTTCTAGCTATATAAAATGTAGAAAGACTATCCCAAGCATCTGTGTTTTATGTGAGCAAATATGAGGGGTAATATCGCACTTGAAAAACAAAGCTATCAACACATGTTTGTGCATCTCTATCATCCCATCGGAGTTCCTTTATAGTGAATGAGAATAATGGTGTACATTACATATTCAATATAGGAGTTCCAATAGGATGAAAGTAGAAACTATACTAGAATTAAAACCTACAATATCCTTAACACCACCCACAACAACTACATTTTGAGCATTTGTAGTAATAACAATATGTATTTCAACACCTTACACAATATTCCATAATCCCTTTGTAAACAACATATGGTGCATCATGTATGCCCACAATAAGCAATTGGAATTATCCAACTTATCCTCAACAACCAGTATACATAATGCATCATTGCTCTCAACCATGACCAATGATTTTCCCTTGAACAAAAATACCATATGGAGCATTGCTATACTTGGAGACTTTGGAGCACTTCAAACTAGCAAGCAAAAGCCCCTCTATATATATATATATATATATATATATATATATATATATATATATATATATATATATATATATATGAAAAGACGAGAGCTACAACATAATTATTATGATAATATGTTTGAAGGCCAAAACGGGTTCAAGTTGATTTTTCTTGCACCAAGCTCAATATATCACCTTGAACATGCTCACCAAGTTTTATAACAATATGAGATGAGAAAGTGAGCAAGACCTCTGCTAAAGAACTTTAGTAAGTAATGAGCTACTCACATCCCAATTACTAGATTTCAAAGAGAGAATGTGCACAAACAACATGAGGAAGAAGAGGAAGCTTCGAAGCATAAAACACAATGTATATTTAATTGTAGAATATACAAAGATAAGTAGCGTTACGGACACGTGTATAAACCAAAATAAAAAAATATTCTAAGAAAAAAAATAGTATTACAATCCAATGTGTTCACACGCATCACTATCAAAATATACTAAAAACATTGTAATTTTTCATCAGCGTAGACGCCAATACCTTTGGCAAACATCTGATCTATTTTGCATCACATATAGCTTGCACGATACCTTGGCTTGTATTCAACTTGGATACTCGCTAGTGCAATAATCACGTGTTTTTTGCTACTACATGAAATATCGCCACTTTCAATGAGAATGCAAAAGCACTTGTAGATCTTCTCTTAGTAATATCTTCTCCCTCTCAAAAAATTAAAAATAAAAATAAAAATAAAAAAGTAAGAACTATATGACTATATATGCAGTTACGTATAAAACATGAAGAAAACTGCATGTATATACACATGCACAAAATCCATGGGGCTTATAGTCCATTGTTATTAAGGAAAATCTAAAGAATAACTTCTTTTTAGAGAGTTACATGGATATAGAATATAGATAATGACTACTAATAGTGCGCAAATGAAATTGCATGTTGATACAGAGGTGGAAACGTGATTTGAACCAATTATCCATCACTTTCATTAAAATATAGCTTCATTATTTGAACGGGATGAAACATCAAAAGGTAGGCATAAAGAAACTTATGCAAGTACTTCAACTCGTAAAGCTTTCCATTATGGGAAAGGTAGGTGGGTATACAATATAGATCGTGAATCCTAACGATAAGCAATATACATGGGATCTCTGAGTTCCATTCAATAGCCTAAATCGATGCAGAGGACGGTACACCTTTTGTTATGCATATACAATATCCCAAATAGAGGGCGTCTCTTTATGATATGAGGATCAGGACAAGACCAGCTCCATCTTGCATCCAACTTGCAGAACCTCCAAGTACGCAGCATCGCATGCTGACAGAAAATGCAGCAACCTGATGACTACTCCTCAGGTATTCGACTCGACCAGATCCAAGCACTTATGTGGAACAGCCCGAGCAGGATGAATAGGCATTAAGCTGGAAAACTTGGTTTTTGAACCGAATATCTCAGGTACAGTGCTCATTTTCTGAGATTGTTTCTTGTCAGCCTTCCATTTTTTGCCGTATGCGCTTCGCAATGCTTCAATCAGTAATTCTGTGTTAAGAGTTGCATTCGATACAACAAGAAGGTCGAGATCTTTCTCGAGTGGAGATTTTGTGGCGCTCTTTTCCATAATGTGTCTATCTTGAGGCAGAATACTGTCTGCAATAACTTGCAAGAAAGCTTCTATGCGTCGAATCTCTGCCCTCACTGCGTTAGATGCCTCAACGTATGGTCGCACTGTTTCATTGTATGATTCCGCAGCCGCTACTTTGGCCTTATGTTCAAGCAGTGATGATTGAAGCTTCTCTGCGTTTTTAAGCTTCACCTGCTCAATCTTCTCTTTATGTGCTTCTTTTGCTTTGGCAACCTCTATCTCATATTGCTTTTCGACCATGCCACAAGCTTCCTTCCACTCCACCTTCTTGCGCTTCACTATCTCATCATTCTCCCGCACAATTTGAGCGATGCGGCGCTTGAGGTCAAGCCGCCTTTCTGCCAGCTTCACATTCTCCTCCTGAACTCGAAGCTGTTCGGCTTCAAAGTCATCCATAGCTTTGCGAACGGCAGCCATATTCTCTTTGTCAATATTTTCACATTCCTTCTTCCAAGCTTTGCGCGCCTTCTCCTCGTTCTCTAAGTTCATTTTGTTATATGCTTTAATTTTTTCCTCATGCAGCGAGATCGCTCTTGCAACTTCTGCTTTATGAGCCAAAACAGCTTGTTCCTTTCGCGTTTTGATGCTCTCCAAAAGCTGCTGTAGGCTTGCTTGTTTTCTTGTATTGTTTACCCTGACCTCTTCACACTGCTTTTCAAACTTCTTCTGTGCCTCAAAGATTGCCTTGGCATTTTGTGTCTTCACATTCTCAAGCTTTTCTTCATGCAGCTTGCGAGCTTGTGAGAGGATAAGTGCATTTGACTCCTTAACAGCTTTCACGTTCACCTCATAGTCTTCCCTGATAACTTTGTTTATGGAAGCCACTTTCTCGTTGCTTTCCTTCTGTTTTCTTGCCACTTCTTCAAGCCCTTCCATGTGCTTCTTCTTGATGCTCTCCAGGTGAGCCATATGCTGTTCCTTCGCTTTCTCCATAGCTGCAATGTTTCTTTCCTCCACCTCCTTAAGATCCTGGAGAAATTTAGCTCTGGCATCCTTCTGCATTCGATCATTCATCTGTTTGACTTTAGTGACCTCCTCTTTCCACTTTAGAATATCCTCAAGCATTTGCTTGTTCCTCTCCTTAACCTTCTTAATTTCCTCTTCCCAATTCGATCTTGCTATTTCCAGTTTATTTTTGTTTCTCTCGTGTATTTCTGAGACCAATCTCTCATATTCCTGTTTTGCACGTAGTTGTAGTTCCGCATTCTCTTTCCGAACTCTTTCCAAATCTTTCTGATATTGGATTTTCAACTCGTTAATCTTGTTTTTGTGTGATTCAATATAGAGTGTATGCCTGGATGTTGCGTATTTGCTTTCTACATACTTAATGATATCTCTAATATCCTCTGTTCTTCCTGACTCAGCATTTTTCCTTTGTATATCTTCTATCATCTTCATAGCCCAAAGAAGATCAGCTAAGTCTTCCTCTTTGCCTTCCACAGATGTCTGCTGCAGACCTTTGAAATCATACTCTACGAATTGTCCACCAGTGACAGCTGAAAGTCGCCTCAAGAATCGACATCTCATCTTGTTTGTGTGCATACCAACTGTATAGATTGGGATTGAGTACCTTCGGGCTTGCGCTTGCCTTTTCAAGGACTCTATTATCTGCAGGGAGGAAAAAAAAATAGAGAAGAAAGGAACAGTTAGCTATGATATGCATCTGTTTTAAACAAGGCATGCATGATAAACACTACGTTAATTCCCCTAATATACTGCATCATATTATCCTCTTGGATGTAATATCGTGCTCATGGATGCACTTAATAGGCTCATAAAGGCATACTTTTATACTAATTCCCCCTTAGGATACAGTATTCAGACCAGACCCATACTCTTCTGTGATAGTGCTTTTAGCTGGCATGAGACATCCAGAGATCAGGATGATCAGTGGAGAACTTTGAAATAACTATCATTTGTCTAAACGAGTTGAAAAGTTGAGCGGTCATTGGGGACACCTCGATCAAGAATTTGTAGTCCTGTGTACACTCCTCAATAGAGAATCAAATGTGAAGTTATGACATATGGTAAATGATGATACAGAATGTCCAAGATTCATAATATGTTGAAATGTTTATCCTTTTTGTGATCCATGAGTCATCACAGCAAGATGGCAAAACAAGGACAGGTTTTTACAAGCCTGATACAGTCGTGAATACCATGCACCAACATGCAACCATAGGAGATCACTAACCCTGATAGAGGCAATATTGAATAGACCACATGGCATGACTTGATCTCAAACCTGAAGATTGTGATTGACTAGGCTAAACCATCTAGGGATAAGTAGATGTTTTGAATAAATGGTCAGATGTTGCCACATGGGACCAAAGAGTCGAGATAATTTTGACAAACAAAAGAGAGAAACCACCGTTCAAAGCAAAACGAGCCCCCTCTACAGAGCTCATATTATACTAAATATAGAGGATGATGTGGGAAAAATTAGGTGATAATTTAGGTAACTCAAATCCCACATCTAATAATCTCACTTGAATTATAAAAACGTCAGCAATGAACACTGATAGCTGCGGAAAGGGATTATTAAGAACCAAACAGACGTCAAATGATTCGACACACAAACGCACTCAATAAGTTGAAAATACAAGTGTATACATGAGCCAAAGACACTGTTTATCAGAAATCTCTATCACTCGTCATATCTACTCTCAGAAGACTGAATACGTAAAACTAGCTAGGATCAAACAAAGGAAAATAAGCATGATAAATAAAATTGGTTGCATAATGGACAGTCACTGGCTTCCATGACTACCAACTAAGAGTAAAGAAGTAATTGAAAGTTCACCCTAACACAACCATGCACTCTCTTGATACTTTGCAAACCAATTGATGCTTGGCGGCTATGCTATCCACTATCTCCCACATATTTTGGCATGTATGTCAATGAGGCTGCTCATGCTCATGAATTTAAAGGCAGAGGAACAGAGCTGGCAAGAATACGCATTCCACGTTGTCACATACTATGGATATTATGCCTTACATGAGTAATCGCATCAGTGGATTGTATCATAACCATAATGGTTAGCAATGGGATGGCAACGTTGTAGGCAACGGGTTGCTAACCCGTTAGCAACAGGTTCAAGTTGTGAATCCCAAGTTGCGATAAAGTTGCATACATATCAATTTTTATTTTAGATTTTTTTGGAATTCTAGATAACCTAGGTATGAAAATCCTCCTATTAATGCTTAAGTATCATGAAAAAGGCATGAAAACTAGACATGTGAACATTTATATAGTGTTCATATTAAATATAGAGGTTGTCGATGTGTCTTTCCATGTACATACATAAATACATATAAACATAGTACATACATGCATAGATTATATTATATTACATACGTAGTAGTAAATATATAGTACATACATACGTAATACATGCATTTTTACATATATATACACATAGTATAGACATATTACATATATACACAGCACACAGATGCATACATGCATACATGCATTCCTATTATGTACATAATAGGTACATAATACAAACATACAAACATATATACTAGATACGTAAGTAAATACACGTCTTTCAATAAACATGGAGTAATAGGTTATAGGAATAACATCATACATATATACATGCATATATAGATACATATATACATACATACATAACTAAGTAAATAAACATATCATTGGGTAAACATACAAAAATAGGAATACACAGACATACATTACACATACAGTACATACATACATACATATACATATGCATATGCATGATGTCACATGTGATATGGTATATGATGTTGGAATGATCATATGGTAAGTGGGACATTGTGTACTCTCTTTGTGTCCCTCCCTTTTTTTCCCTCATTGAGGCATTAATCTTTCTTCAGCTCACCAATTTTTTTGTTTATAACTTGTAATGGTTAAGGCTTAAAAGACCCTTCTTTGTAGAGTCTGGACCATTTTTAGCCTGTTGGGAAGGATTTTTTTTGTTGAATTAGCAACATGTTGCGAACATGTATGCAACGTGGAGTTGCATTGCGAAAGTTGCGAACGTTCACAACGCATTGCATATGAAGCACTGATCATAACCTTCATAAAACTGAAGTTATGGTGTAGCACTAAACTTGATGATACATCCTTTCGAATCCTTTGAAACAACTTCTAAGGAAGTTCTCTTTTCAAAGATCTATACATTCCTTTATTGTTAGATGTACCAAAACAACCAAAATATGAACTTGTCCGAAATTTGCATTATCCCATCATCATGATTTGTTAAATCAAAGAAGTTATGGTGCGTTTATTCACTCTAGCAGATAATCACAAAAATCCCTGTCATCATCCTTTCATATACTTGCAATTCCATAAGGCATGCTTCATATCCTCTTGAGCATAAGTAAACCAAGGGCAAGGAAATGAAAGACTTTCTGGCCTGTCATTAGAAGACCCTATATTCCCAAGCCAGCTCCCCAATAGAAGACCCTATTGCACAAAGTATACACTTCAAACCATACCCTCTTCGCCCATAAAGACCACCAAATGCTAACCTTATTTAGTCCCCATCTCTTATTACAAAGGGCACAAAGATCTATCTGCTTGAAGGGCATCATAAAATGGTTGGCTACGATCATTGAACCATTACCTATTCTGTACAAGCTCCCAATCTTTATATCTTTTGACCTTAACTATATATATTGGAAAACCAAAATGCTCATAGAGTTCAGCAGTTTCACTGCAAGAAGATCTATGAATTTGTCTAGGGGAAAACTTGATTTTCGAAGTATCCTCATTCATGAACAAGAACGAGATTGTGCTGGCAAGTGTCCTCCTCCACCTAGGCGACACCTCCCTCCACCTAGGAGACACCCACTTGCACCTGGGCGACTTCAGTTTGCATAATAGAAGCACCTTGGCGACATCAGTTTGCATAATAGAAGCACCTTGCACTTGAGTGACTTTTGCACTTGGGCAACACATGCACACTAGGAGACTCACACAAGGGCGACTTATCTCTCAATGGTTGCAAGGCCAGTCACGACCTCTTTCCAAGGCACCTCCAAGACAAATGGCACTTGGCATCGATGGCTACAAGGCAAAGGATGGGGCCCTAGCTGCCATGCACATGAGTCAGACATTGCTAGCCTCCTAAGCAACTTGGCCAACTCCTTTCCTCCAACCCTCTTGGGCGATTGCTTGTGAGAAATCTAGGCAACATTCTCCACTTGACTCCATCAAGTCTAGGCACATTCCTCCCATTTCCCCTCCAACTTTAACTTTCTCCACGTAAAACCAGTAGCATCATTCCCACCATGGCCAATGATACATTCTAGAAACCAGAAAGAGAATCAATAGAGCCCTAAGAAGATGCCAATTAGTACCATAGGAGAAGGCGAGATCATTACTGCACTCCAATCCAAGGCTCATCCTTTGCAAGAAGATTGGGGATGGTATCTGATATAGAAAAGGAAAACAAGTCTCAAGCCACTCTCACCAAGGAGCTGGTTGCGTTCTCCAAAGGAAAAGCACCAATCCAAGCAACATGGAAGATGAACTTTCTACTCTCTTGTTAAGAATCAAAATCAGATTTTCTTATTTTCGAGGTGGTGCTCATGAAGACATAGAGGACCATGTGCAGAGGTTCATATCCACTTGTAAGGGTCAAGGCCTTCAATAGAGGCAAGATGCATTCTTGGCTTTGTTAAGTGGTATAGTCAATATGCTGAAGACCTTGGGAGGCCCTAAAAACAGAGTTCACAAAGCCATTCCAGCCAAGTAACTCTATTAAGAGGACACGAGATGAATTAGAAAATCTAACCCTACATGTAAGAGAAACATTCTCACAACTCATGACAAGGGCAAGAACCTTCGTGGCAAGGCTATGATACCGCATGAGACTTCATGATCGAAAAATGGGTGGAAAAGGTACTTTCAAGAACCACACAACAAAAGCTCTGAGAACTTCGACCTAATGCTACCCTCAGAGAGTTCGAGGTAGAAGCCACAAGGATAGAAAAAGCGCCGATTCATTTTGGAGCTTATCAAAGCAAGGGTACTTCATCAAAATGATGACTCTATATTTGAACTATGACGAGAGTTAAAAGTTCTAAAGTTGCAAAAGACCTTGGGGGAAGAGAAAGTTAACCTCCGCCAAGACAAACAAATTGGCACATACAAGGCAACAATTGGACGAACTCAAAACCTTGAAGGAGGTATGTTTTGGTCTTTGGTGTCCACTTTGTACTAACCATGGGCACACTGCGTAGGAATGTCCTAGGCATATAACATACCAATTTTTCCATGAAGCGTGCCATGAAGCAAAAGACTGTTAGTTCTTGAAAAGTTTGGGAGTTCAAAATATGGTGTAGGGACAACCTCCAAATGTGCAATGGGTAGGAGAAGCTCAATCTTCCCTCTCAAGGAAGACTCCACTACATAACCAATTGTTTCTACCTTCTACACCAACCAAGGAAGACCAAGAGGAAGACCTCAACAAAACTACCCTCCTAGGCCCATTATGTTTTTCGTTGCAAGGTATATGGGCACTTCCAAAGTGTGTGCTCCGTACCTGAGGACGTGCCTCCTTACAAAATTGCTCAAACTCAAAAGACCACTACACGAAGGATTGCCCAAAAGCAACCCCCTCCACTAATAACTCACGTAACTCGTTCCCTTTACATCTGATCAAGGTTACTACTACAAAAGGCACTTTGTCGAATGTCACTCCCCAAGCACTCGTTGGTTCAGCTCAAGGAATTACCTAGAGTCATGGTCCGAGCTAAAAAACAAAAGGCAAGAGCCAAGTAAAAGACAAGTGACCCACTTAGCTCAAAAGATGCAAGTAAAGATAAAGTGATTGAATGCGCAAAAAAGGTGAAGACCATGCCCAAGGACCCTCTGGAAGGGAGCAAGCAAATTAATACTCAGGAAGTCCAAGAAAAGGAACAACATGGTACTTTCTTAGAACACCCTTTAGACAAGGCCTGTGCACAATCCAAAGAAGATGTGCAACAATTCCATGTGAGTGCTACACGTACCAAGATATTTACAGCAATTAAGGTTCTACAAAGTACATATCAACAGGGATCATTATATGACTTACTTTCCATGAGCCCTAGTTTTTTCAAGGGGTGAGCCAGCTCCTCTCTCCATTTCTTATGATCTTCTCTTTCAAGTTATTGTTGTTATTAATGGTTTGAGCCCTAACATCACTATAAGTGGTGAGCAAGCTCCTCTCTCCATTTCTTATGATCTTCCCATGCCCTCCACATATAGCTTAGAACCCACCTCCTCTTCACCTCTACCGATTATAAGAGCCCTCGGTTAACTGGGAGCATCAATTATATTAAGCTTGCAAGGTATTGTAGATGGAGGGTCAAGCATTAACCTCATGCTAGACTACATCACGACATTACTAAACCTTAAGCCATCCAAATTTGCTCATTTCATTGTCATACTAGCATATCAAAGCAAGGTCAATCCCCTAGGGATAGTGGAAAAGGTGGAGGTGATAGTTCAAGGCTTAGACTTCGTATTAGACTTTGTGATAATTGCTTGGCCAAGGGCTAAGGGAAGATTCTCCCTCCTTATAGGTAAACTCTATTTGAGGCAGAATAAAATTTTACATGACTCGGGAAGTGACACCATGTAGGTAACTTCTCGTGATGCATCCATGATGCAAGTCTATCTTGAAAGACAAACAGATGAGGCCTTTGGAACATCACAAGTAAATATGTGAGAAGAAGGACTCCTACAACACTATTTCCATTGAAGGTATGGACATATGCACCTCCAAACTTTGAGGGCAGAAGCTCCATCAAGAGAAGATAACAAACAACGAGCAAGGAAAGCAACTTGGTAACTCCTCTTGAGGACATTGGACAATTGCATGGGCCACTACACCTCCTCCTTGGGTGGGTGACACCTACTCCTCCCTTGGAGACAGGAAATGGATTGCCCACCTGCATGCCTACCTGAACGACTTCTACACTTGCTTGGGCAACATCCAACCTACCTGGGTGAGTGAATGGGCTATTGCTTCTATCAATTTTGAGGCCTTCCAGAGCATGGACAACAATGCCGAGGCCACTCTACCATATGTAAGAGTTGAAGAACACAACTTCAGCTGCGAAATCATGACAACCAAAGATGTGGATGACCTAATGGAGTGGTTGGATGATGTACAAAACTTTCCTTGTTTTACAATAGGAGTCACAAAAGGAAGAAGAGACCACAATAAAGTATGTCATCTTAGGCGAGTCAATCAAGGACGGATGGCAAAGAAAGGCAACACTCGCAAAAGTACAACAAGACTACTACGAGGACCACAGGGTAGGAAATTCAAACACTCACTCTATATTTCCCATAGAGAAAATTCCACTTGGTTGGATTCAAGAAAAGGCGCATATCATAAAAATCAATGACACCCAAGCCTTCACCGAAGAAATGCTCGTAGAAGTGAAGGCCCAAGAACCCGTCAAGGAGATTAAGATGAGAGAAGAGAACAATCCAAAGCACCTTCTTCTTACTACATGGTTATGGGACTACTATTGTCAAGGACATGTGCATGGAAATATAAGGACCTTACAAAGATACCTCGAAACTTGGGAATCCATACCATCCCTTTGGCCCAAGATGCTTAATCTATCTGAAGTAAGTTTTATAGGTTAAACTCAAGGTATGCTTGAGGAGTCAAAAAGGGGATACAAAAGATGGAGGAAATAGAATTATACTGCCATTGGAATACTCGGAATCCTTGTCATCAATGGTCATAACCCCAAAAAAAGCAATCTAACAATATAAGGATTTGTATGGATTTTCGCACTCAAAATAAGGTAACACTACTTGATGGGTTTCCCACTCCCTTCTCCAAACAAGTCATAAAAGATGTGGCCAACCATGCATTATATAGCCTTATGGATGTGTTTATTGACTATGACCAATTAGTCATCCACTCAAAGGATCGGCCAAAGACAGCATTCATCACATTGTAGGGAACATATATCTACACCATGATGGCATTTGGATTACGCAACATGCCGACTATCTTCAATCGAATCATGTATCTCATCTTTGGTCACCTACTCTTAAAGTTCCTTGGTATTTTCATGGATGACTTCTCACTTTTTCAAAAGCAACATGCACTACGTTAATGGAGAATGTCCCAAACCACTAGAACAAGTGTTTTGGCATTGTAGGGAAACAAGTCTCAAACTCAACCCCAATAAGTGCCATTTCTTGGTATTAGGTAACAAAAGGAACTCTCCTTGACCACGTGGTATTTGCTCAAAGCACGGATCCATATCCAAATAAGATTCTTTCTAATCTCATATTAACTAGACTAGTAAGCACCAAAGAAGTACAAAGCTTCCTAGTTCACATTGGTTATCATAGACAATTTATTCACATATACACTCTCTCTAGGTTGACTAGTAAGAGTTTTCCTTTCCCATGGACCTTAGAAGAAGAGGCATCCTTCACCTACCTAAAAAAAGGCTAGCATCTACACCCGTCCTCGTCTCACCATATTGGTCTACTACTTTCCATGTTCATATAGATGCCAATCTCACTACAATAGTTCTAATGCAACCAAACACTACACATAAGTTCGACCAACCAATGCATTAGGCCAACAACCTTCTATCCAATGCACAAAAGAATTATAGCACAACAAAACGAGAGGCTTTGGCCATAGTTTTTACCTTGAAAAAGTTAAGGCGTTACTTCATAGGCACCACATTCACCGTAATAACAAATCATCAATCTTTGAAAAATTTGTTGAACAAGCCGTAGGTAGCAGGTAGAGTATGGAGATGGTTACTCCTATTTCAAGAATTTGATTTTGATATTGTGCAAAGTAGCAGAAGGAAACGTGTTATCATCGACCACCTTTCCAAAATAAATCACCCCCCACGAGAACCAAGGGGCTGAGAAGATGACTTTCCAGATACCTCAAGATATAATGTAACTATTGCACCTACTTGGTATGAAGATATCCACCATTTTTAATGTAGTGGTTAGTTCCTTACACATTCTACTTCCTTGGAAAGAAGAAAAATCTTGGTCAAAAGCAAAAATTTCATCCTTGCCAACAAAACACTTAAAAAAGTAGGTTTTGAATGGTATGTATAGAAAATTTCTCATGACTCACAAAACTCCCAATGTCCTAAAAATAAGCACATGACAATAAGACAAGTGGACACTTCGCAAGGCACATTACCGCCCTTAAAATCCTTCAATGTGGGCCATGGTGGCCATATCTCTTTAGAGATGCCACAAACTTTGCAAACATGTGTGATACATATCAAATATATGCCTCTAAACCATCAAGGCAACGTAACAAGCCACTCAACATCTCCATGGCAAGCAACCATTCGAACATTGGGGACTTGACTTTGTAGGACCTATCCACCATGATGCACGAGAGTCAAATGCAAAATATTATTGGTGACCACATATTACACAACAATGAAGTAGTGGAAACAAAGGCCTGCAAAACCAAAATAGTAGTCTCCTTGTATGACCACATATTTTGAAGGTTAGGCTGCCCCATAGAACTCAAGATTGATCAGATCACACTTCAATAATCAAGTATTAACCTTGATCTTTGTTAAGTATCAAATTTTTCAGAGAAAATCTTGTGTCGACTATCCACGAGCCAATGGCCAGGCAAAGGCACAAACAAGGTGCTTATGGTTCTATTGAGAAAAACATGTTTGGAGCCAACTACTTGAGGACAAGCCTATTTGGGCATACTTTGGGCTTATAGGACATCTTCGAAGGCACCTATAGAACACACATCTTTTGAGCTTGTATATGGCTTGCAAGCATTGCTCCCTTTGAGTTTTTTGCAAGGCTCGTCTCGAATAGGAGAAACAAGGATGCAAGGAGCTATAGCAACTATGGCTTCCAACTTCATTAGGATGCAACTCTTGGAGGAAAAGAGGAAGTTAGCCAATGAAAATCTCACATTGGTTCAAGGAGAGAGAAAGAATCATCACGATGCTAACATATGGGCATCAAAGATTAAGAAGAAAAGCCTAGCTCTTCTATATCACTCTCGATTGTTCGACAAGAAGAGCAAGGAGAAGCTTTTGCCAAGATGGTCAAGCCCTTTTCACATACTAGAAATCTTTCCTCATGGAGCTGTATGCATCATAACTCTTGATGGACACAAACTACCACTAGTCAACATGTCAAAGCTAAGGCTCTATATAAAGCCATCTCACTAGCTACTAACAGTTTCCACAAATACTCTTGTACATAGTCTTTGAATAAAAAACTTGCATCTGGTTTGTAAAAGATAAAGAGTATTTTTCTTAAGAATTTGAAGGATAGGAGAATGTCCACGTATGAGATTACCCCTCCTACATCAATTTGCCCAAGCACACTCAAGGACCATTCAACCCAAGGGCATTGTTAAGATTTCGTAGACCTCACCTAATCCCCTGGACAAAGCATACATCCATCATCTTTCTTATTACTAATATTTCACTTCTTCCTTTGTGACTCGCTAAATCTCCTTTCCTCCTACTATCCCTTGGGTGACCCTATCTGTAGCACAAATTCCTTGGGAAGCCTCTCTTTTAACCTTGGGCAACTCCAAGCCTCTCCCTTAACCTTGAGGGACTCCAAGCCTCTCTCTTAGCCTTGGATGAATCCATCTCTTCGCACCACTTCTCTTTGGACTACCACTCAAACTACCCCTTGGCTATCCTTCCCTCCTTATACTATCATTCCTCCCTTCCACCATCAAAAGGCAAAGTGATTCATTTTAAGCGCAGTATTTTAGCTATCATGGCTTGTACATATGTTCATTAGCAAAACACTTGTTGTAATATTCATATGGTGTATTTCCCTTTCCTCACTTTTCTGCAAAGCGGTCCTCTGTACCACTCTGATATCTCTATTGTACTGGCAAGTCGACTATGAACAAGTCCGGAGTCCACTTGGGGTCAAGATTTGGCCGATTGACTGCTAGCGTGGGTGACATGCACACACAAAAGACAAAAAGAGGTAGGGTTGGACGCATCAAAAGTGGAAGGGACCTGGCACAAGGTTCCACCCTCTCAGTATGGAGGTTCAAACTTCAAAGAGACAAGGGGACCTTCTCCAGCCTATGGGGACCTCCTCTGATACGTTTCTTGTGGTGTGCCGGCCACTGGCAGGGGGCCTTTTTCTTTTCTCCAGAAACTGCTCTGAGCATGCAGAGCCACTCACCTGATCCTCAAGCTTCTATATAAGAAAGGGCTTGGCACTCCTTCAAGAACAAGTGAGAGTACACCTAGAGGTACATGCTGCTGCTGCTCCACTGGTACTTTGCATACTTATCTTGAAGTGTCCTCAAGTTTTATATGCCAGTCTCCAGAGTCTTGGTTAGAACATTGAGTGTTGGGCTATACCTGTGTATAGAGTCACTCCCTTTGGAGGCTAGAGTCATCTGTGTATCTGTAAGTGAAAAGTCAACTGTGAATGTCTGTGGATGTGTAGAAGAAGTCTTGGTCTAGTAGCAGTATCTGTGTACCGAAGTGTTTGTAGCAGTATCTGTGCACATACGTGTTTGCCACTCTCTGTGGTACTCCTGTTGTAATCCTTGGTCCTAGATAGTCTTTGTTGAGTGTGGTGTTAATCCTGGCTCTGTTGGTTACTAGACATCTCTAGTAAGAATTTGCAGATAGTTGATGTGATTAGTCCCTACTGTTGACTCTGCTGTGTATGCCTCTGCTGGCAGGGTCACCTTTGCTTAAATTGTCTGCTAGACTATTGAGTTGTCTATTGTGGGTTGGACTGTACCTTGGAATTGGGAGTCAAGCTTAGTACCATTTTCTTATATTGGCTTTATATCCGAGTAATCCCATTGTTTTTTCTTTTTATTATTACAAGCCCCTTTGGCATACTTTGGAGCGCTACATTCTTTCCTCAACTCCATACATTTCACATCTTGGTACTTGGTGTTTCTTCAATGGACATGTTACAGAGTACACTTCCCCAAGGAGAACCTGTCCCTAAAGCAGCCACCCAGTGAGAGTAGCTTCATAGGTCTAACTCATAAGTCTCCTAGTACTCTATTTTATATTCTCTTCTCAATTTTCCGTTCAATTAGATACTGAAGAAGTTTGTGGATGCTCCACAAGTGGCTCATTGTTTTGTTGAGTGTAGTCATTGCTCTTGCTCTAGTTGAGTAAGTGACTTTCTTTTCTTCATAGTTTTCTCTCGTTCACCAGACAGATTGTTAGTTGGTATTTTATGGAGACAAGGCCAAAGTTGCCAAGCTCTCTGATGAGTAGTTAAAGTTAATGGTCACTTTCTAGGCATAAGGATTCCAAGGATATTCCGAGAGCTTATGATGCACACACAAGAGCTCACTGGCGCTCAGAAGGATTTCTAGAGTATGCTCAAGACAAGGACTACTATGAATTGGTGGGAGGTTAGATAGGAAGGAGCGATACTAGTTGATCTGCTCTTTTCCAGAGTATCTGGTATTCTGAACACACAACTCACTGTCTGCCCCTTCGTATGTTTGATCCAGAAGTTTTGGATCACTCCTCCTATATCATTGAGGGCAATTATCTTTAGAAGGGGGAGAGAGTCTTATAAGCCATTTAGGACTCAATTGTCTAACATTGATCTGTCTGCATCCATCAAGGACCCTAGTGGTCAACGACCAGAGCTCGGAGGAGTCAAGACCCTCTTCATGTGAACCTGAAGGTTATTCCATTCTCTTAGAGAGGCCACATGAGGGGTGTATGGACCTTACATATGATTTTAAAGGTGCACATGGGCAAGGCTATTTAAGGTTGGGTGGAGAGTGGCAAGCAATCAATTGGGATCTCCAACAATAATGAGGTAAATTCACATCTTTTAGATGCCTCTTTTTATGAGTCATTATCCCTTTTCGAGCTTGAGATGATCCCATTCCCTCTCCACTCCTCCCATTAAATATGTGTTTCTCATGTCCCATGTAAAAATAATCATACCTCATGGAAAGGCTTCACAAAGAAAGAACCAATAACAAGCATGGGAAAAAATGTAGCTGATGGAATCTCTGCTATAACCTCATGAAGCTGCCGCAATACGTAGATCAAGCATAAATAAAACCAGCTATGAGGAAATTGCAGCTATAAGATGATCAAAAGATAAATGGCAATAATTCCTTGTACATAAAAGTTTATATCTTCAATCTTCCTGCAAAATGTGTCAAAATCTAGTGGGAAACAATCTCAGAATCAAGGACAAAGAAACTCTAGAGCAGGTTAGATCATAGGATTAGATGGACTCTGCCTCACTATTCTTGTACTGACAGCCCAGCACATAATAATGTATTTTACATTGATAATATTGGCCACATTGTCACACAAATATTGGACATGTTATCAATGTTGTGAGGGAGTTCTTCTCACCAAGCCAAATGTGTGAGCAAGGATAAAGATAGGCAGCGAAAAGTTAAAGTACAAAGGAAAAGGGAGAGAGTTAGGGACGAAGGGGAGATAAGGAGAACATCGCAAGGATAAGTATTGAGCTATAGCGAGTCTCTTACGACTGATGCTTGACACTTCGATTAAACATGTCAAGGATGCATATATTGCCATATATATCAAAGAAAAGTGATACACATAGAAGCAACCAGAGGCCCATCAGTCAAGTGCAGTGGCATTGTTTTATAATGAAGAGTTCTAATAAGAGACAGCATAGGTGGAATGTGAAAACATGGAAGCACCTTACATGTACAATTCAATTTTGTAAAGGATTCATGTCACCTCAACATCATGCAGGATCACAACATTCTGCATAAGGTCAGGTGGCAAAATCAGGCTACCCTAGTCCCAAAAGATACCTGATGTGGTATACATGTATTATATGAGTCTTTGAATGGATGACCACATCCTCCATTGTCTAACAACACTTTCTATATAAAAGCAGGAAGGAGAACAACGTTCAAATCAAGAAAATCTGGAGAATTTTAATTCCTGCCTAATAATTATGAACTCATTGAGATTGATTCTTACCATAAGAATCTCATTCACTAAGCAGTATATCCCTGACTGTGCTTACAGGAAATTGCAAAATGTTTCAAGTTATCTTTCTGATTTTACAGAAAAGGATAAAATTTAAAAATGCTAAGTTTCAAATAATATTCTCAACACTGAGCAAAAGATACTGAAACAACAGAAGTCACACTTACAAGAACTGGTTTGTCAGACTTTCCTTCACTGAAAAGATAGATGCAGTCTGCTGATGTTCTACTCATAGCTAGGTCTATAGCCTTGGAGAGATTTGAAGGACCTGTAGGATGCCATCTCGACACCCAATTCAAAGCTGCTTCAAACATCTCTGGACTTTTTACCCTCATTGGCTGCCATCAATGAAATAAGTACAATGACACATTAGTATGACATGATGTGAAATTTTATACCACTATAATTTGATTGTCGTAAGCTCTTAGCAAGAGAATTTTCACACAATATATTTAATAAACTACAGTCTTCCTTAGAAGACTTCATATGATTAGAAATATAGTATTTTATCACGTAAATATTTTTGAAGAGAACTGGTGCTTAAAAGGAAAAATGATAACAATGACAATCATAATAATAATAACAATAATAATAATCATCACCATCATATTATTATTATTATTATTATTATTATTCTTCTTCTTGTTGTTGTTGTTATTGTTATTATTATTACAATCATTATTATTATTATTATCGTTATTATTATTACTCATTTGAACTATTAAGAAATTCAGAAAAAAAATCATGTGAAGTCTTCTCATGCTTTCATAAAGCATTTGACATACATATCCCTTAATTTCATGTACTTAGTTGTCTAAATGCACACATCCAATATACATGTTTTTGCCCCTCTCCATGATACACAGTTACATATTTCCTGGTGTAAGTTAGCTTATCACGTTCATATATTGATCTTTCTCATTATTCATAAATAATGCTATTCATTATCTATCCTTAATTTTCAGAAGGTCTTCATCCGTTTTTTTATTTTTCTTTTACAAAGAAGTCAATTTCAGAGATGATAAACAAAGATGCTGCCTGCATTCAAAAGAGTGTATTTCAGTTTTAAAACCAAGATTGAGAAACAGCAATCGCACCTCTAACGGTCTTATGTACCTTGACCCTGCTGCCTTATAAACATATGAATTTTCAATGTCTCCAAAGCTCCATGCATCAAAAGAGTACATAATAATATCAAAATGAGTGATCGCGATTTCGGCCTGCAATTAGAATTTGTTAGTCTAGCATTATGAATAACCCTGCAAACCAGAATCCTAAGTAAAGTCATTGAGCACACAGATAATTTGGATTACAAAACAGAATTGACTGAAGTTTTTTATGTCCTTGTATCAAAGCTAAAGGAATTATTTTCTTCTGGTGAATGAAGTTCCTTCACAACTGCCAACTTTGCCTCTTTTGGACTCATAAATGACAAAATGAAAAAGCCTAAAATCCTTAGATAGAGCGAAATATTCCATGGTGAGAGTACTTGCCTAGGACAATATGTCCTCTTTGGAAGACAAGGAGACTAGTGGTGAAAGTTGGGGTGCACTGCGAGTTAACTTCGAAGTTAGACTTCAAATATTAACACGTTATACAAGGCAGTTGACAATGGTAATGATAATAGGGTTAAAAAATTTACACACTAACTTTCATATATGAGCATTACAAAGGACAAAAAAAGCCTCTGTTCATGTGCAGACAACTTATACAGAGAAAACAGTAGCCCATTCAAATGAGATACAACTTCAACTGGAGTCTGGCATGCATATTTCCTGCCATAATTCCCTGCTGCTAGTGATCTGCTCAGCCAATAGATACTACATAAGTCATAGTTCAGATACACACCTACCAAAACAAGTGTGCAAAATGCATATCTGCTAGTTTGTTTAATTTTCAACACAGATGAATCCAAATGAGGCTCAAATTCACCTGAAAAAAAAAAAATGTAATTATGAGCTCACATTAGTCGGACCAAAATTTGAACATTCCCACTAACATCGTTGATGCCCTGAATTGGGTACAGAACTGAGGATGAATACAACGAGCACACTCTCTCATGGCTCTGCTGCTGACTCATCCGGGAGAATTTCTGATAAAGAAGTGGATGGAAAAAGCGCCACCCAAAACATCACAATAAAAGTTGCAGGAATCACTGAGACCAGATGCATCCCTCACCGACTTTGTAGAAGCGGCATCCAAAATAGAAGCTGCAACGATACACTTGGTGGAGGGGTCTTTGGAGAAAGTGAGAAGGAATGCCCAAGAGATCCAATATCAAAATTTCGGAAGGAACTAGATGCCCTCAAACTTCAGAAAGCTCTGCTAGAGAAAAAGGCAACTTTATGCGACACCCATGCAGATTCTGAAGCCTTCACAAATTAAAAAAAGAGTTGGAAGAGGTTAAAAATATAAGGGAGGTAAGAGCTCATCCATAGTGTTCCAACTACAATAAAGTTGATCACTCTCTCCCTAAATGTCCAGATATGAAAATATATCAATTTTGTAATAACAGTTGGCATGAAGTTAGGGATTGTTATCTTCTAAAAGGACTGCATATAAAATGGGTGAATATGGCACCAATAATTCTTTGGAGATTGAGTCTTCTCAAACCTTTAGTAGCAGACTGTGCCCACAGACGTTTTACACAAGTATGCAAGGTACGCCCAACTAGTTAAACACTTCTGCCTCTCAAAAGGAAAGGGAATAAGACCAAAAGACCCCTTAGACCAGTGATATGCTACAGATGTGGAGAATACAGACATTATCAAAGTAACTGTTCCCTTCTAAAGGGGACTCCTCCTTGCAAGTTCTGCCCAAACTTGAGTCATTACTCGAAGGGCTGTCCTACTCAAAAGGGAGGTCTTCCTCAAACCCTCGAAATCCCTCTTATCCTCCGAACATCACAAAGAATGGGAGGAGAAGGAAACTAAAGGGAACCTTTACTACAATAACCACTGAACTAGACCAAATCATTGCAGGCAGTTTAGTCTACAGTCTACTGGAGGAAGGAAGACAGCACAATCTAGCTATCCTAGCTAAATCTAGACAAGCTGTTCACGCATGCCAATCAAGCCAATCTAGTCAGACCAGTCAAGTAAGACAGCCCAGCCCAACAAGCCAATCGAGCCCATCTACTTCAGCCGGTCCAGAAAGATAATCCAGTCTTGGTTGCCATAAAAATCTTTGACACAGTTATGGTCCACCAAGGTATCCCCTTTACCTTCTTCCTCGAAGGTCCTTCTGTTGTAACATTGAACAATGCTCTTCTCCTCCTTTTAGGTGAGCAACAAAGTTGTTGTTCCCTTCTTCTAGGTTGGGTTGAATTCCAAAACATGGAAATGATCCTGCCTCCATCCGTTCTAGTGATTCATCATTCCCATCCATTGAGGGAGTTGTACCCCTTCATTCCAAGTCACCATGATAGAGTGTGAAACCCTAGACTCTACTGCCTGCATCCGGGCAAGGCTGCAAGTGCAATTGTCATGAGTCATCACCTACACCTTTAACCCACATGCGGTCATTTCCCCAATCATTGCTCTTGCATATTGGAGCCATGGTCTACCAATCAGCAAAATCCTCCTTACCTGGGGCAATTGTAAGACCTTAAAACCTAATGTAAATGGCATGCCTTCTATATAACGTTTAACTTTTCCACTATTCTTGTTGGCTTAACTTTGCTTCAGTTGGTTAATGTGATTGTAAAATTGGGTGGCCTAGTCAGTGAGAGTCCAAACCTTATCATTGTATGCTCCGACATCAGATTGATATATGAGCCTGCATCTGTTATTACCCATGAGAAGGTTTGCCCTGCAATCCATCTTGTGATTCATGGACTCTTGTAATTTGTGAGGGGTGCTAATGTTTGCACTTGCTTTTGACTTGCTTCCACAATGTATGAGCTTGGGCCTAGTTTTGGTTAAGAGCTCATCCACTATCTTTAACACTCCGAGTCTAAAATTGGGATCTAGTCAAAGACTCACATGTTTGTACCCTATGACCTTTTTTGCAGAAGTTGGTCGATTGGTAACCTCCTCTCTATATGTACTTGCTATGGGTCCTTTGAGTTCTGCTTGAGCATCATAATAGTCCATGTCAATATAGTTTTCTTTGGAGATGGGCCCTTTCTTTTCATCTCCTTCATTTGGTTTGCTATCCTCTTTTGTCAGTCTTCAGTCTTTTTCCTTCGACTCCTTGTCTCTACTCCATATGCTACAAGAAGTTCTTGGAGTTTCACCCCTCTGGCAACAAGAGCGTTCTCATGCACGTTGATTTTCTATCACCAATTCAGCATGGGGCTGGACTGAAATCATTTTTAAACAAACTCCCCAAGAGGTGGAACTCCGAGACCCATTGGATTCAAGCTTCCAATAGTCTATTGTATAATGATCTTTACTTTCGGGTGATTTCTACATGGGGTTTTACTTTTTGATGCTTTACTTTCGGGTGATTTACTTTCGGGTGCTTTTGGTTGATTGTTAGCTTGAAGCTTGAGAGAGTCTAGTTCTTTGCGAAGCTGAGGCACAAGGTCTTCTCTAAAGCCTTGTAGATGAAGTCTCCCCAAAATTGAGTCTTGCTTGTTCTATCCTAATTGTTGTGGTTGTGAAGTCTTCTAGGGTGGCACTGAGGGGGAGCAAGTTTGTTAACTTGTGCTTGGTGTTGGGGGAAAGAGCTTTCTTAAGCCAATTTTTAGGTTTAGTTGTTGAAAAGACTTGCAAGGCTTTAATTTCATATTTGCTAACACATCAAGTGTCCTTTCTACAAAGTTCCCTGGTCTAAAGGTTGTTGAAAACCCCTTTTTCATATCTTGCCAAGTGAGAAAGTGGCCATCCTCAAATTGGTTAAACCATTCATTGGCCAATCCATCCAAAGTTGTAGGAAAGAGAGCCATAAATGCATCCTCCCTTCCTTGCGATCCCCACATTGAAATAAAGATAGGAATTTTCCCACATGATTATTTGGATCTTCTAAAGAAGCTCCTTCCAGAAGTTAACATTGATATGAGAAAGAACGTTGGCCAAATTTTCTTGAGCCATGGTGTTCCTAGCATGGTTTCCTATGGAAGTTTGAAGATGTATGAAAGATCGCCTCGAGATGGGTATTGGATTCTTCACCAATTGAGATAGTGCCACAAGGGGATGTGAATGATGCTAAGGGAGCTTTGGTGAGATTGGGACTTGATTATGGTCATGAATTAAAAACACAAAGGAATGGTAGGAAGAGCGGTGAGATTTGGTGGTTTTGGTCAGGGCGCTCATGAGACCCATGAGAGGATTGACGGAGGGTTGTGAGGCAAGGCACCTCCCATAGGCAATGGAGAGGCATAGGACAGTGGCACCTCAAAGAGACGATAGACAATGGCCATGTTGTAAAGTGAGGCAGCTCTAATAGGCGATGGCAAGGCACCAAGAGACAATGATAAGGCGAAAGATTGAGGCATCTCTACGAGGCAATTGTGTGAAGATCATCGTCGAGGCAGCCACAAAGGGAACATCAACAACGACAAAGTGGACATACATGAGTGGTAGGGGCCTCGGGGCTCCTTGAACCAACTGTACTAGAACATCTTCCAAGGTGTCTCTAGAAGCCGTTAGAGTGACTCTCTCTTGATGCTAAGGGCAACAACCCTTCTCTCCATCTCGAGGTCACTATCAAGAGGGACTACCTGAGTATCTTTTTACAAATGGTGGCACAATGGTGGCTTCATGCTCTATGTGGGAGTGTCTCTTTCTACTTGTACCATGGACATAGCTCTCTCTTCCATTTCTAGAGCTCTAATAGTATGATGCATCCAGTACAATTCACGTACGGTATGAGATCATACTAAGGTTTTTGTGTATGATGCGTACGATACGTACGACACATACATACATACATATATATGAGTGTGTGTGTGTATGTGTTATTGTGTATATGTATTATACAATTGTACAGTTGTACATACATATATGTATGTATGTAGTATGTATATATGTATGTATGTATGTATGTACGTATGTATATAGATAGATAAATGGATAGATGGATAAATGCACACTTGTGTACATACATAGTGCATACATGTTGCATGCATGCATACATGATACATACATACACACGTACATAGATGATAGTATCATAACGCATTCTAGAATCAAGGATCTTCATTAGAGAATGCACAAATGCATTCTTGAAAGGTGAGCCTATTAAAGGCTGGAGTTGAGTTGGGTGCCTCTTTTTAGCTCTATGAAGGGTGGATGAGAAGCTGGAAGGTTTAGAAAATGCAAAAACTTTATTTTTACCTCAATGGTTTCACTCAATTTTTTGCAAAGAGAGGGATAATCACAAGTGACTAGGGTTGCTAAGTGTCCAAGGATAAAACAAGTGAAAAGTAAACATTCCTGTACATCTATAATGAACGTGAAAATTTTCCAAATTCTTCATCGTATGTATCGTCGGACTGGACTGGACTGGACACATCATACACGTCCACTCGTACATCGGATGAGTGCAACTATGATCATGACAGATCCACTGCTAAGCCATACTCCTATTTGGCTCCATAGCATGCAGCCTGCATGCCTGGGCCTTGTGTAACCGTCTTAGTTCTAGTCATGATACTTCTTGGATTTTTGTGTGACTGAGGAGAGCTTCTTCATATGTACACACCTCCAATTTATAACAGACTGAGCCGATTATATATTGTTTATGTAATCTTTTGAAAAACAGAATGGGGGAGGGTTCACATGATAAATAAGACAAGTGGACTCGTCCAAGATGGTACATACATCCTCCAAAAAGAAAGAATTCTAAGTGGCTCTACAAAATCCCACCAAAAGCGCCTTTGTTTCCATTTGTTATTCAATAAGGGTGCTGAAAAGAAACAGTCAACAAAATTTGCCAGCGTCTGTGATGAGATTAACGCTTATGTAGGCAAATAATACCACCACTCAAAGGCTGTATGCTTGACTACAACTGCTTGCAGATCCATATGAAAAACTGACATCATTATTGACATGAACATTATGAAATAAATATGAACATAAAATCAAACTGCATCCTCAATTTTCATTGAAAGTGAATCATAGAAGGTGTAATATAGAGCCAGGGATTATAGATACAGATCATACAGTTAACAACGGAGAGAATTTCAACTTCAAGTGATGAAACATGTTATCATAAACCTAGAAGAATGGAAATATCATGGATGACACTACCTGACCTCCAGGACGAAACAAACATCTTAAGCATTCTTGAACACCAGCCATCCTTTCACCTGCCATGCCACCACTACAGTCAACAAGGAACACTGGACGTTGTCCACCCATCCACCCAACTGGGGGAGGGGGCTTTGGCTCCTTCCAAGATGGAAGATATGGAGGTGACAATGGCATAAAAACTGGATCGTCTTTTAGTTTTGGAGCACAAAATGGTGGAATCACTTCTTCAGGAGGCACCTCAAAAGTTGGTTCTGGTATGATCTGTATCTCTGCCACATGTTCGCCTAGCTTAGTATCTTGAAGTCCATATTGATTAATAATAGAATCTGCTTCTGGAAAAGGAGGTGGAGGAAGAATCTCAAATTGAGGTGGTGTTGCATGGCATGGCTCTCGCCTATTCTGCCCTGGTATAAAGTGATGCTTATGCCCATGCTTACTGCATAAACCATCACAAATGCTTTTTTCATCCTTTCCAACTTGATAATAAGACCTTTCACATGGTCTTGGATCCAACAATGGAGGCCGAAACGGTGGCATTGACTCCATAATGGGTGGGGGGATACTTTGAGGCAAGAGATATTCAGGTTCAGGAGGTAATTCTGCAAGTTGAGGCTCCGCCCATACAGGCAATGGCTCTTGTGGTGGAAGCTCAAAAACAGGCAGAGATTCTTCTCTATATGCATCATAATCAATAGTTGACTCATCTTCAGTGAATGCAGGCATGACAGGCAGCTTCAAGGGAGATACTTTCAATGGTTCAGGCAATACTAAAGGCGGATGCTCTCTAGGAATGGGTGATTTAAAGACCGGAGATGGATAATCATTCGGTATATTCTCTTCTTGTGCTGATGGTATAGGTGCAAGCCCAGAAATAGGATAAAGTTGAGGCATTGGAGGCATAGGTGGGATTTCCAGCTCTGGATCTTCTTCAAGCCTAGGTGACTTCCAAGAAGGCAATTCCTGCATACAATAATGTAACAAATACTTTTTTGACATTCTCTAAAAGTATGTAAGATGCCAAAAGAATTACTCTTTAGTTCATTCTGCCTGCCTGGTATGCTATGGGAAGAATCTGGCTGCGCAACTTTGTAAGAAGTTTCCGTAGTTCCTTAATCAAATGAGTAAGATTGACATTAAATTGACCATGGATCTGTTTTCCATCAGAAAGGAGGAAATGTCCGAATTCATCTTCACAATACTTTGCATGAACTTTCTTGTTTGTCTGTAAATCAGAAAATGAAAAAATCATTCTAAAAATGAAAATGATAATATCGTTATTGAATAAGTTTAAAGAAAATCAAGTAAAATTTGCAAAACAGAACTTGCCTTTCCCAAAGTTGAATGTGCATGTTCAAAGTAAGTCCAATTATGAAGCAAGATGTCCATCAGATTTTCAGCAGGTTTCACCTTACCACTTTCATCCTGTCTTTTTTCTAATACCTGCAAGTACATATTGAACACTTAGTTTTACATAACCAGTTATGCTACTCCAAATTGTAACGATTACAACATTGAGATTTAACCAGAGGACTGCAACCATCATTGAAAGTGCAAAAAAAATGCAAATAAATATTCATCTTTGTGAGCCCAGGCAAAATAAACTGAAGGCATGTAAGTAATAAAACAGCTATACAAAACAGGCAAGTTGAAAATAGAAAGAGGAAGAATGAGAGAAAAAATAAAAATAAAGAAAGGTTGTATACACCGAAAGAGAGAAAGAACCCCCCCCCCCCAAAAAAAAAAAAAAAAAAAAAAAAAAAAAAAGAAAAGCGCCTCTCTCTTTACACTTCTGGAACTGAAAGAGGCAAGGACTCTGAGACTCCTCGAGCATGGGAGCATAGCATTATGGGAAATGACGAAGCATGGACCCAAAGTCGTAGAAGTCCAAGGTTCGAAACATGGACGCCTCCAATTCCTCATCTATCATGACATAGAAGGGGCTAACATTCAGGACATTGAAGAAACCAGTCATCATACCAAGTGGTGGCCAGAGCATGAGCTCCGCAAAGAGGTACATAAAGAGGCTGAATCTGGGAAAAACAAACACAATCAGAAAATGTGAACAGAATGTAACTTGGGATAGACAACAACACGTGGTGGCCAAAGCATGAGCTCTGCAAACAGGTACATAAAGAGGTTGAATCTGGGAAAACAAACACAATCAGAAAATGTGAACAGAATGTGACTTGGGATAGGCAACAACACGTGATAGACTTCTGCACACATTTTTGGCAACACTGAGCTTAATTCTAGACTAAGTTCTCATATCTGGGACCCAAGGCGAAGGAAGTTGGTGCTTCCTAAGCAGAGGCCGGTGCTTCTTTGTTGGGTTCGTCAAAGTGTGCCCTTAGTTGTAAGGGCTTAAGATACATGTCCTTAGTTGTAAAGGTTTCATCGTAATTGAGAGTAGTGCAGTCGTCGTTTGCCAATGTTTCAGTTTCGTTTGTCTTTCAGTACTTCTTGCCTTTTTCGTGCTTCTATTTAATGTGTAATGAAAAATTTTCCATCCCTCTTCATGTCTCAAGTCTTGTTCCTTGGTCTTGGTCTTCTTGAGAATGGGAATCTCATCATCCAAAAAGTTCCACCTATTTGACCAATATTTGACATGTCTGATGGGACAAAAGGATGCAATGATATTGTTAGACATCTCACATGACAAAGACCCCCTCAGGGCAAAGTCCTCTTTCTCCTATATGGGCACCTCTCAAACACTACTATCGGCAAAGGATCAAGTACTCTCCCACACAAGCTACAAAGGGACTCTAACACCAATAGTATAGAGCATATTCGAGCACAAATGCATATTCTAATTTTAGTGTACAAGGGTATTAGCCAAATCCTATCGCCTTCTAGGGCGATAGTGCCAAACCAAGGATCTATTCTCGAGCAACCTTGCGCAATGGCGATGACCTACTATATGAATGTGAACGGATCAAACATTGGGGGAGGCTCGGGCAATGGCAATGGAAACAACTAAGGCAAGTCCTAACAGCCTCTCATGTGTTTCAAAAGTGACGAGTGCGAGAACTTCCAAAGTGTGTTCATGCTCAAAAGAGGCTCCAACCCGTAGAAGTTGCTCATGGCTTGCGATCACTCCACCCAAAATTGCTCTCTCTCAAGGCCATGCAAGCAATGGAGCTAGCTGCAATAATGCCAATAGAGGCATAGGTGCATTTCATGTGCAAATGATTCCGATGAATTCTAATTTTAGTGTACAAGGGCATATTCGAGCACAAATGCAAGCCTTAGAATGGCAAAAATAGAAAGATAAGGCTACAAGCACAGAGGAAGAGACGAGAAAAGCTTTTATTGATGAAACATTTAGGGAATTCGAGGTAGAGCTGAGAACTCAATGACAACCCCTTCCATTTCCCATGGCCTAAGCTATTGTGCAAGCAGAGGAGGTCTTGAAGAGCACATTTCTTCAAGTGATCCTTTACGATCTCTTAAAGCTTGAGACCAAATTCAAAAGTGAGGTTATTTGCATCACTCATCATATCTCAAAGCCTATGCAATGTATACTACAATCATATGGAAACTATATAAAAGATAACTTAAATAGATACTTGCATATACATGGAAATACTTAATCATATTTCCATGTATATGCCATGTATACTACAATCATATGGAAACTATATTAAAAGATAACTTAAATAGATACTTCCTCAAATCCAATATAATGAAAGGAGCTCCATTGGCTATGAGCCACACATCCTTCGCATCACAATGGTGACCTTGATGCTTCAAATGGGTATGCCATTGATGCTCTCACTTGCTCTTCTACCTTCAAATGGGTATGCCATTGATGCTCTCACTTGCTCTTCTACCTTGCTCCTACTTGATAATGTCTTTCTCTTTGTCCTCATGATGTATGTGACTTCTTGGCTCGTTTTCTCCCTCTTGTTCCTTGTATAATGAGGAAATATTAGAGAGAGCTCCAAACATGAGCTCTCAGGTTCATGCATGTGCAAGGAAGAGACCCAAAAGTCGGCCGAAAAAGAGAAATAGAAGGCAAGAGGCTGCACACTCATGTCTTGAGGGTACAAATGGCTGAAATATCAGGTATTTATCCCACATAGCTCGTCTTTCAACACCTAAAGAGCCTATAAATAAGGCTCTTGAGCTTCTATTCTTTTGACAAACAAAGAAGAGGGAGAGGAGCTCGTGGGCTGCCTCTTGAGCTTCTATTCTTTTGACAAACAAAGAAGAGGGAGAGGAGCTCGTGGGCTGCCTCTTGAGTTTCTATTCTTTTGACAAACAAAGAAGAGGGAAAGGAGCTCGTGGGCTGCCTCTCATCTCCATTCACACTAGTGAATTGCACCTCGTCACCTTTCGCTCTCTAGGCCTCTTGTTAGGTGACTTAGAAGTTCGGGGTATCCTTGCAAGTTTTAGACTCCCTCCCATTAAGGGGGGCATATGGGACATACTGAGAGCTTAGAGCGATGGAAAGGCCCCGACTCTTTTATAGAGAAGGAAAGAGGTGACTTGTCACATGTGTAGACCTATAAAGGGTACCTCAAAACTTCGACTAGACGAAGATAAAGAGAAGTATCCAAGAAGCTATAGATTAGATCAAACTAGCTCAAGCTACCAGTTTAGTATGTTCCACATATCTATCAACTAATTGATTACTCCCTAACAAGACCATCACAAGGATAAGAGGGAATACATTTCCAACCATCCAACTCCACCTATATATATACCTCTAGGCCAAGGGGATGCATATCTTAGGACTCATTCAAGTGTCGATGCCTTCTGACTTCCCAAGGTCTATCACATGCCTTCTTAATCGAATGAGGCGTTTCCTCTCATGTATACCCAAGGTGGCAATTGGAGAAGCTTCTCCCAAGACTAAGGTTCCCACACAGTAAGATAAATCAAGCCAAAAGGTTACAACCATTCAATTGGAGCTCATATGAATAAATACCCAAAGGGTTCAAACCAAAGATTCATGCATGTGCCAAAGGTAAATCAAGGATTAAACCAAGGCTATTATACATCAGATTCAAACCCTTGGAATACATATATTTAGCCTTCCAAATCCCATAATTTGTACAGCAGAGTGAAATAAATCAAGGTCTGAAAATCTAGGTGACTTTGATTCATAAATTATATAGCAGATCATTACAGAAGCATCAAGATAAATGAAAGATGAAACAAGTCTAAATGTTGAGACACCAGCTCCTGACATCAACCTGCATTCATATTTACTCAATGCATTGAGAGAAGAAAAAATAAAAAAGGTCAAAATGTAGAATGTACTTGAACTGGAGAGTAGAAAAACAGGGGAAAAAATACATTCAGACTCTAAATCTCTTGTAATAGAGTATTTCATAGCATAATTTTTCAGTAAGAATCTAAAGTTTTATTTGAATCTGATGGTCCTGTGTCTGTGTTCACAACAACTATATAAAGACCATTTCCTCAAGTTTTCAGAGCTCTCTTGCTCAGATACAGTAAAACTTTATCCTTTTTCTCTTTCGGAGGGGGAAGGCAGCATAGGGAGCATAAGGGAAAGAATGGGTGCAGGATGGAGTGGGGTAGAGCAACAAATACAGAATCTAGAATTTCAAAAAAAATTGATCTTGATGAGGCAAGCACACTGCAGATGCATAGTTTTTACCTTTTTCACTTCTAACTCTGGATCAATGGAAGTCTTCCGTTTACTGATTCCCTTAAAAGAATCACCTGATAGCTGGCAAAGTCTGAGATTATGTGAACCCCAGATGGCTTTGATCAATTCAGGAGGCAATTCTCCTTTGCGAGCTTTAATGAATTTATTTGCACGGATCTCCTTGAACTTAACAGATAGCCAGCTCCACCCATTGTCAGTTCTACTAACCATGCGAACATTGCCAGCTGATATGCGAGGAGATATTCTAGGTGAGGTTCCACCACTGGATCGAGGACTTGGGATACCTTTATGTCTTCTTGCAAGAACTCTCCCAGATGCTGGTACATGTGAAAGTCGTCCTTGTACTGAGTCCTTCACTGTAATAAGTGAGTTCTTGACAGAAGACCTCCCTTTCTTTCCATGTTCACGTGCAAGCTTGGTTAGATCCAACTTTGAGAGAGGAAACTTGGCTCCTTCCCACCCGATTGGCACTGCTATCCCATCCTTCTCCCTCTTCTTCTCCAGGAGAGTAGGAAGATGGGGCATTTTTCTGCCTGCATTTCCAAAATATTTCCGTCGTGTAAGAAAACTTCAAAACAAACAGAAAAAAGTATAAAGAATGACAAATTCCTGACCTCGCTACGTGTATTGCATATCCAATAATAAATTACTTTCATATAACTTGATGGTCAACTTGAAAGCTCCACTTAAGAACGAAGAAAAGGTAACGTTGGCAATCAATGTCATAATGTCGACGAATAAACAAGTCCAAAGAACTGAATGGCAAATCCCAAACATAGTGGCGTTTTTTGATACATTTTACAGCCTGAGAAGCTCTTACTATGAAAGATCTCAGGAGACGCAAATTGCATTAATTTCTTTGTTGGCTTTGGCTTGCAGAAACAAGCATATGAAAATTGGAGAAGAACAACTTTCACAGTAGAAAGCACAAAGTATATCTCAAATTGATAACGTGGAAAGATAATACTCCAACTGGAAAAAAAAAAGGATTCCTGAGGTGGGGAGAAATTTCCTATTAATTTGGATCAGAGAAATCGCTATCTTAATATCTAATAAGTATCTGCAAAGGTGACAAAGTATCTGCAAAGGAGACTTCATAAGTAATGGAAGTGGCCAACTAATGGTGCCCTATTGAATGAAATTAAGCACAGATCGTCGTGAAAATTTTCAAAACTCCTAACGGGGCCTGCAAACATGCGAATGTGATATTGGTTAGTATAAAAAGCTCCTATCCTAGATAGTTTTAGTGCGCCTCAGAAGCATCCGTTAGTTTCAGGAAGACAGCAAGTGCAATCGACCATCCGCATAAATCAGACTGAAGGAGAACCCGTAAAACTAACTAAACATGAACCAACAATATGACTCAAGCAATCTCTCATTCGACAAAAGTGCCACCATGGGGACCACATACTTCATAAGCCGTAAGGAATTCGATATCAGAAATATTCTTCATCAAATGAGTGTTAACATAGTACAGAACACTAGAGCCATAGTTGCTGATAGGGAGACGGATTATCAAAAGAGATGACAAAAAATCAGTACGCCACGTATAAAGAACGCATAATATACTGGACCAGATCTTGCTCGCCCTCTATTTGTGAAAGATAGAGGACTTGCAGTAAGATGGAATAAAATTACCTTAGAGTAGTTTCAGTCAATCAAAGTCCAAATCCTATTAATTTTTGTTCTTCATGCCCAAGGCAAGGGGAGAACTTCGCCAAACTGCCGATGTTCTCCCCTTGCGACACGTTTTGATTTCGTCCATCTATCTCCCCGTCACTAGCGTTGTCAGTTGCTGATGGTAGTCCCATCCAGAAATCCTTACAGCAAGTATCCAGGAAGGTATTACAGCTGACCTGTATATTCGAATACGACCTCGAGATTCTTGATTGTTTCCTGCAGAACTATCGACGGACAAAATGAAAATGGTTGTCGGACTCCAGAAACAGTTTGATGTATTCAACCAGTTGCTTAAGTCTGATACTGAAACTTGTTACAAAGCTTTCGGCGAGAAAGACTGAATGGTTGTGTTTGTCGCATGTTTTCTCATTTGTGCTTATGTCTACCCATGAGTGAAGTATCTGTGGTAGCGAGTAATGGATGTACGTGTCAGATGTAAGGAGAATGAGGGGTGAAAGAAAGGAAAAGAGAGAATGGACAAGATGGTGAGACGTACCAGTCTCATCGCAAGCAATCCTGTGATATTATCAGGTTCTCTAACCCCTTCTTTCTCCTTCTTCTCGCACTCACAGGCATGCGCACGTACGTTCTACTGCATGGGCGTTTGCTCCGTATGTGGAGAACCAAAAACAGATATAAAAATTGTAGCAGGCGCGAAAGGTCGACGGGCTCGTCAGCCTCCCCTTCAACATTCCGGCGGAGGGGAAGAAAATAAGGATGAAATCTGAAATTTGACTAGCGCATGTCAAACCACGATCATGATGCATTTCGTGTGGGAAGATTTTGAAACTTCTTCTTTTCGAAACCAAAAGACCTTGAGTTAATATAAAGCATAGAGACTCTATCGTAATGAGCTATGGTCTCTTCTTCTTACCTATTACCTTGGATTCCTTTTTGCGATCCTTTGAGGAGTTGTAATTTTCTTTTTTTTTTTTCAATATAGCTTTTGTTTGCACTTTCCAAAAAAGATGGTTAAATTATATGTGATCTATGGCTATATAGAGTTAATGGATGTGTTGTAATCGAAACACCTTTATTCATGCTAGGAGGAGTTATGAATTCAAGTGGATTCATGGGAGAAACATTAGAAACATCAACTTGAATGTTGGGTCATCCATTTAGTGGGCTCCCATATTGCAAATTAGTTATTCTTGGTTCACAAATCCAAGAGCCTTTAGTTGGAACTTAGTAGTGCGTAAGTTGCAAATCAAGTTTTTTAGATGATAAAAAGCTTTGATTTCTTATTGTGGATTGTAAAGCATCAAACTATGAAGGCATGAATTATTGATGGGCCTTTAGAGAGTAAATTGGTTGGCCTTTAGTTGAACCTTTTGATTATTGTATGCTCAAACTGAAATTTTGTAGGATGACACTC
The DNA here is from genome assembly GCA_020310875.1 of Ceratopteris richardii. Classification (NCBI taxonomy): domain Eukaryota; kingdom Viridiplantae; phylum Streptophyta; class Polypodiopsida; order Polypodiales; family Pteridaceae; genus Ceratopteris; species Ceratopteris richardii. The sequence goes on along the minus strand of CM035414.1, from coordinate 36,979,666 downwards.
ACATGCCGTGTGTAGACGCATAGAAACAAACAAAACAAAAAGAAAGAGACATGTAATTTGCATATTACTAAGTACAATCTCCTCCCACACACTTCACCATATTTTTTCTAAAGTGTGTGTATATAAGCAAATTCTATTCATCCAAAAATAGTATTTCTTTACAAATAGGCAAGTTTAAAAAGTTGTATGTTTTCTTAATTACAAAAAGCATCATAAGAGGCGATTCCTATATCACATGTGCCTATAATTCAAAATAATAATAAATTCATGAGTGATTAACCCTTTGATATCGAGTTCTTTTTATGAAAAATTTATATAACTTTGAATAACTATAAGATGTCCATATCTTTATGATCCTTGAATTGCTCGACAAAACACAAAACAAATTAAATTCCTCTATCGATTGAGCATAATGTGGCATTGAGCATAATGTGGCTTCTAGCACATGTAAAAAGTCACTATTATGTGGAATTTTTTTGAGTACAGTTCATGATCTGTCAAATGGCGATGTGATTATTACTTCTGGCATTTTATGTTGTGGGCTGTAAAAGCTCATAGACTATGAAAGATTTGTGAATGATTCGGCATGTGCAGTACATGATTCTCAGGCTATCTCAGATACAAAGCTTTGGCATGCATGCTTTGGTCATATGAATTTTGCTAGTTTGCTACGCCTGCAAAAATCTGAAATGGTGTCCTCTTTGCCCAAACTTGAGGCACCTAGAAAACATGTTTGTGAAGGCTTTATTTTGGGCAAAATGCAGTGTTCCTCATTTCTAAAAGATGGTTCAGTTCGGGCTACTCAAAAATTGTAGTTTGTACATAGTGATGTTTGTGGTCCTATGCAGACACCTTCGTTTGGAAATTATCTTTACTTTGTGACTTTCATTGATGATTTTTCTAGGCATGCATGGGTATATCCATTGAAGGCAAAGTCCAAAGTGTTCATGTGCTTGAAATAGTTTTTTGTTTTGGTTGAAAATCTATCAGCATGTAAAATGGGCACCCTCCATTCAGATCGAGGAGGGAATATATGTCTTCTGATTTTAATGCATTTCTGGTTGAACATGGGATAAAACACCAGTGTACAGTGCCATATACACCTCAACAGAATGGAGTTGCTGAACGAAAGAACAGGTCACTCATGGAGATGGCAAGGTGTATGGTCAATAGTCAGGCTTTACCACATAGTTCTGGCTTGAGGCTGTCATGTGTGCAGCATATGTACTGAACAGGTGTCTCACTAAAGCGCTGTAGTCTATCACTCCATATGAGGCTTGGCATGATCGCAAGCCATATGTTGCTCATCTGCATGTTTTTGGTTGTTTGGCATATGCATTAGTGCCTCAACAACATCGTAGAAAATTGGATGATAAAGCAGTAAAATGTATTTTTGTTGGGTACAATTCTGAAAGTAAAGGATATCGTCTGTATCATCCATAGACTAAACACATTCTGGTTAGCTATGATGTTGTTTTTGTAGAAGATGCTATTCGGCCATTGCTTTCATGTACTAAGGAGACATTTTTTAGCTCCAAAGACATGTATGATACTTTGCTGCCTCTTTTTACAGGTGGACATTCTAGTGCTGGTCCCAATGAGGCAACTTCTCAACCTTTGCAGGTTTCATGTGATGATGCAGATCATTCCATTTCTGATGTAGATTTACATGATGCACTAGTTGATGAGAGATTTGATATTGAGCAGGCAAACTATGCCAAAAATTTCTGGTGCAGACTTTACGTGACAGCAAATTAGATGCACCTCTGTCATATCGTACTCCTTCAGGCTCCCATAGTGCCTCTTTTGCATCAGATTGCTATGCTATGGCTGCATCTAGTCTCTGTGATGAGAATGAACCTGTTTCATTTGATGAACCACAAAATTCAGAAAATTGGATGGCTGCTATGCAATCTTAATATGATGCTATAATGAAGAATGGTACTTGGTCTTTATGTGACTTGCCTCCTGGCAAGAAGGCCATTGGCATTAAGTGGGTATACAAGCTGAAGCGTAAATCAGATGGTACAGTTGACAGGTATAAGGCTAGGCTTGTTGCAAAGGGTTATGCACAGGAAAGAGGCATTGATTTTGATGAGACCTTTTGAACCTACATGTCGTATGACTACTGTTCGGAGCATCTGTGCACTTTGCAGCTCATCATGGTTGGAATGAACATGAGTTGGACATTAAAACAACATTTCTAAATGGTGACTTGCATGAAGAAGTGTATGTTTTTCAGCCCCGTGACTTTGTGCAGAAAGGGCATGAAAACCAGGTGTGCAAGCTAAAGAAGGCATTATATGGTTTAAAGCAAGCACCACGTGCTTGGTATGAGAAGATACATGCCTATCTGATTGCACATGGTTTTGAGAACAATCCAACTGAAAGCACCTTATATGTTAAGTGTGCTAATGATGTGCTTCTGATCATTGTTGTCTATGTCGACGACATGCTGCTCACTGGTCCTATTGAGAAGCATATTGCTGATTTTAAGGTTAATTTGCATGCCTCATTTGAGATGTCTGATTTGGGGCATTTGCATCACTATTTGGGCATTCAGTTTATGCAAGTTGATGGTGGAATGGCTTTGTGTCAAACGAAATATATTGACACATTATTGCAGTGTTTTGGCCTTGAAGACTGTAAGCCTATTGCCACTCCTATGGAGACAAGTTTACGATTGAGTCTTCATGATGTTGGAGATGCATTTGATGTTGTTCTCTATCAATAGGCTGTTGGATGCTTGATTTACTTATGCATTACTCGGCTAGATATTCAGTTTGCTGTCTCACAAATGAGCAGGTTTATGCATTGCCCAAGAGTCAAGCATTGGTAGGGGGTTAAGCGCATCTTTCGCTACTTGAGTGGTACTCGGCTACTTGGCTTGTTTTATGCCAAGGGGGGATCACTACCACTAGATTTGCATGCTTTTTGTGACTCTAATTGGGCTAGTTGCTATGACACTCGTGTGTCCACTAGTGGCTTTTGCTTCATGCTTGGTAGCTCATGTGTTGGAGATTCACTCACTAATTAGGCATAACGACACAAAGACAAAGAGAAGTAGAAACAAAGCATTCAGAAAATCAAGCCTTAGTGAAGGGACAAATTCACATGTGTAATATACAGCGTAGAAACTTCCAGAATTATAATTTGAATCTCGGATTAAAATGTATATAAGAGAAGAGCATAGAATCGAAAAAAGAGAGTGAGTGCAAATGTGCGCACGTATAGCAGATATAGAGATATAGAAGACGCCAGAGATTGCGTATGTAGAGATGAATAACAGAACCTGAAATGTCGGGTATTCATCTAAGAGAGATGGTAAGGAGAAACTACTCAGAGTAGGAGAGTTTTCCATAGCTATGAGCAAAGTGAGGCCAAGCTATTTTTGTACACATCTTCTCTAATAGAAAACACATGTTCATGTGGAAGAATTTGAGCGCATTCTTCGTATGTGAAGAAATCTGAGAGATTTCATGTTACTGTGAAAGTTAGTTAGCAGTTACAGTTTTCTCAGTAAACATTTTCCGGTACTTCTGTAAGATAGATCTTGCAACATAGTGTAAAGTTTTTTATGAGAGATAGCTTATCTTGAAGCCAGTAGTCTCAACTACAAGTTGATCAAAGATTTCGGTGAAATGGACATGTACACACAGTACTAAGTCTGATCGTAAAGAACTGATGAAGTTTTCCTTTAAACTTCAGATAGAGTTCATTCAGTGAAGAAAGTTCAGGTTTCACTTCCTTACTTCATGTATACACATTTGAAGTAACTACAAATAGAATTGCAGTTGATTCCGGTAGTATTCCGGTACAATTATGGTGAGATTCCGATTAATCCGGTGAAGTTTCGGTGAAATTTTGGTGAGCTCAAAACACAGTTTTGACAAAGTTAAGTGACGCAAAGATTGTTTAACTATAAGCTAGTAGATTAGTATAAAGACTGAAGTAAATTAGTTCAGAATTGAAGTTGAAAGAAACATGAAGCTTTCTGTAAAGTGAATTTTCAATGTTCACTAGATACAGTTATAAGTTTTCAATTTCAGAAAATTTGCTAAGCTATTGATGATTATAGAGGTGTTCTAACATCACTCTAGCTTAGTTTCTGTGGTGTAAGCGAATTCCGCAATAAGCACTGCACCAACAGTGGTATCAGAGTCGTGAGATCCAAGAAGAAGTGGTATCAGAACAGGTTAATCAACAGTGATATCAAAGTGGTAAGATCCACAAGTGGTACCAGAACAGAAAAGGTTCCGAAGAGCAGAAAAGGTTTCTTAGAAGAAGAAACGGAAAGAGAATTTGAAGAATTCTCATAAAGGAAGGAGTAAGCTGAGGTGATCAACAACAAACGGCATCAAGAAACGTTTTGAAGTAATTCTCAAGGGTAAAGGTTTGTAAAAGGTAAAACCTTTTAACATTACACTCATCGGAAGTAACAGAAACAAGAAGATCATGGCAGATCATATCAATTGATAAATTGGACAGAGATAACTATCCCGCATGGGTAATGCAAATGGAAGCTTTACTTATGAGTAAAGACTTAATGAAATATGTGGCAGGAGAAGAAAAGAAGCCGACTTTCGAAGATGATAGTCAACCGAAGAAAGAAGAATTAGAAGCCTTGAAGTTGTGGCAAAAGAAAGATGCAACGGCAAGAGCGTATATCTACAATACCATCACAGATAATTTGTTACCACACATTAGAGGCCTGGAGAAAGCAGAAGATGTATGGAGAGCGTTGGAAGATCACTTCCAAAATACTATGAAAGCTAGAAAGGCTAGCTTATGGTCAGAATTTACAACGTTCAAGAAAAAGCAAAGTCAAAGCATTAGTGATTATGTCACTAAGATGAAGGACTTGGCAGATAGTCTTGGATCGATTGGTGAAGATATCGAAGACCACAAGTTAATAGTGCAAGTGCTTACAGGTTTGAGAGGAGATGAAAGGTGGAAACCTTTCGTACTCTCAACTGAACTGTCTTTAAATCATTTTGTACCATATTTAAATCAGTTGCTTGGACTAATGCTAACGTTTGAGCAAGATTTGAAGACAGATGGAGAAAAAGGACATAGTTCAGCTATGTACGCAAAGAATAAGAAGAAAGGTGATAAAGGTAAAGAAAAAGATGATGAAGAAGTGACTACTCAAGCAAATTATGCAAGAGTACGAAGTAATGTCAGAAATAAAAGTAGAAGTAATACAAAAGGAAGAGGTAACAAGAAAGCTTGCTGGATCTGTGGATTAAGCAATCATTTGGCTCATGATTGCTGGCATAATTCACAAGGATCAAACCAGAATCAGAACAATAACAGTAGAGGTAGAAGCGGAAGATATCAAAGAGGAAGACAAAGCCAAAGAGGCGGATATGGTAGAGGTGGAGCAAGAGGTTGGGGACAGAATCAGTCTCACAACACTACCTACTACAACTATGCAAATGATACGCAGAATGATGATCATACGACGTTGATGATGAACTCGATAAGTGTGTCAAAAAATGAAGACCTCAAGGTATTCTATATTGAATTTGGTTGTTCAAATCATTTGTCAGGAAATATAGAGTTGTTATCAGAATTAGAAGGAGGTATTTCAAACCATACAGTACAGACTGGTGATAACACAAAACATAATGTAAGGTCAATTGGAAAGGTAAAGTGTAAGAATGGAGCTGACCTACTAACAAATGTTTTGTATGTTCCAACAATCCCGAAGAATCTGATCAGTGTGGGTCAGATAGTAGAAAAAGGTTTTCAAGTCAGGTTTACAAATGAAGGAGTAAAAAGGAAGGTAGACTTTTTACTCTGAAAGTACAAGGGAATGTTGGTCAAGCCTTGATCACACATGGTGATGAGGTATTTACAGAACTAGACCTCTGGCATAAGAGGCTAGGACATTTTAATGAAAAGGGAATCAAAGCTATGGTAGAGAAACAGTCTGTGAGAGGATTACCAAACATGAAGAACCAACATATGATTCACAAATGTGAAGCTTGTCAGATGGGAAAAGCCCACAGGTTACCATTTTAGAAGAATGGTTACAAACACGATGGTGTGCTAGAGCTCATACATATAGATGTATGGGGGCCAACAAAAGAAAGATCTATCAGCGGATCGAGGTATTATGTTTTGTTTATTGATGATGCAACAAGATGGATAACTCTTTATGTTTTGAAAGAGAAATCAGAAGTGTTTGGAGCTTTTCAGGCATTTTCATGCATATGCTGAAAGACTTACAGGAGAGAAACTCAAAAGACTAAGGTCTGATGGAGGAGGAGAATATTTTTCTCGAGAGTTCAATGATTATCTGTGGACTACAGGTAGCAAAAGAGAAATAACTTGCAGGTTTACACCGCAACAAAATGGAGTAGCAGAAAGAAGAAACCGAACTCTAGTTGAGTTTGCAAGAGCAATGCTAAAGGAGAAGAACTGTCCAAATTATCTTTGGGTTGAGGCTGTAAATACAACAACATATCTGGTAAACAGATTACCATGTACAGCTTTAAATGGGATGACCCCTTATGAAGGTTGGTGGGGCAAGAAACCAACGCTTGATCATTGCAAAGTGTTTGGATCAGTTGCTTATGCTTATGTACCATCACAGTTGAGACATAAGCTTGAACCAAAAGCTGAAAATATGTGTTCATCGGATATGATGAAAAGCAGATGGGTTACAGGTTATGGAGTCCTCTAACCAAACAGTTTACTATTTCCAGAGATGTTACATTTGATGAAGGAAAGAGCTAGTATACAGATAAAGAGCATAGTATTGAAACACTTGAAGAAGAGATAAGAAGAAATGAAAAAGGTAAATCACATATGCAGGTAAATGGAGATGAAGATCATATGCAAGCAAGTACATCCAGGATCGGATCAGGTATGAGAAATGAAGATGGATCAAGATTTGATGAAGATGTGTATTCAGATACACATGAAGAGTTTGAACCTAGAAGATCAAACAGAGTAAGAAAACAACCAACAAGGTATTCCTATGATACTTCGTAGTTGACTCAGAAAAACTATGCTTACTTAGTAAAGGAAGATGAAGAACCTCATAATTATAGTGAAGCAAAAGGTAAGGAAAAATGGGAAGAAGCGATGAAAGAAGAGTTCAATGCTCTTGAAGAGAACAAGACTTGGGAACTTGTTTCAAAACCAAATGGTAAGAAAGTGATTGGAAACAAATGGGTTTACAAAGTTAAGAAACTTGCAGATGGAAGAATAGCCAGATACAAAGCTAGACTGGTTGTCAAAGGCTATGCTCAGACATATGGCATAGATTATGATGAGACATTTAGTCCGGTGGCAAAGATGTCAACCATAAGGACATTGATTGTTATAGCAACATCAAAAGGATGGAAGCTAAGTCAGCTAGATATAAAGACTGCATTTCTGAATGGATATATATCAGATGAAGTCTATATGGAACAACCTGAAGGGTTCATAAGTTCCAAATACCCAAATCATGTTTGCAGACTAAGAAGAGCTCTCTATGGACTGAAACAAGCTCCAAGAGCTTGTAATTATAGACTTGTGAAGTATCTCAATGACCTTGGATACCAAAGCTCAAAGGCAGATGCAAGTCTATTGATCAAGAAAACAGATGAAGGTATGATCTACATTTGTATTTATGTAGATGACATAATAATCACAGGAACCTCAGATGAAGGAATCAAAGAGGTAAAGAGACTGCTTGAAAAAGAGTTCAAGATCAGTGATCTAGGAAAGTTATCATACTTTCTTGGAATGGAAGTTACATATACAGATCATGGTATATATGTTTCGCAAGAAAGGTATCTCCTAAACTTACTAAAGAAGTTTAACATGGAGAATTGCAGAGAAGCTTCAACACTGTTTGAAGTAAATCATAAACTCAACAAATATGGTGGTGTAGAGTTTAAAGATATGAGGAAGTATCAGTCGTTAGTGGGAAGTTTAATTTATGCTACACTAACAAGACCATATCTCAGTTATGCAGTGGGAGTTCTCTCACAGTTCATGCATTGTCCGAAGGATCAACATTGGGTTGCAGGATAAAGAGTTCTTAGATATATCAAAAGAACTATAAAGGAAGGATTATTATCCTTATACGTCAGATATAAAGCTGAGAGCATACAATGACTCAGACTGGGCAGGAAGTCAAGATGACAGAAGGTCAACACATGGGTATATGATATACCTAGGAGATAAGCTTGTAAGTTGGTGTTCAAAGAAGCAACACACAGTAGCTTTATCGTCAACTGAAGCAGAATATAAAGGACTTGTGGAAGCAGCTAAAGAAGTGATATGGATGCAAACCTTGTTCAAAAGCATGGGTATTGATCAAGGTATACCTATCATACATGGAGATAATATGAGCTCGTTACATCTTGCAGCAAATCCAGTATTTCATGCAAGAACAAACACATAGAGATTCAATATCATTTCCTGAGGGAAAAGGTAATGTAGAAGGAGATTGAATTGGTATTCACTCCTACAAAAGATCAGATTGTAGATATTCTGACAAAGAGCTTAGATGGAGTAAAGACAAGCAGATTCAAAGAAATGACAGGTATAAAAGAAAAGAAGAATATATGAAAGACTGGAAGATGCTAATTAGTGATTGAGGGGGAGCTGTTGGAGATTCACTCACTAATTAGGCATAACGACATAAAGACAAAGAGAAGTAGAAACAAAGCATTCAAAAAATCAAGCCTTAGTGAAGGGACAAATTCACATCTGTAATATACAACAGAAACTTCCAGAATTAGAGTTTGCATCTCATATTAAAATGTATATAAGAGAGAGAGCATAGAATCAGAAAAAGAGAGTGAGTGCAAATGTGCGCACGTATAGCAAATATAGAGATATAGAAGACGCCAGAGATTGCGTATGTAGAGATGAATAACAGAACCTGAAATGTCGGGTATTCATCTAAGAGAGATGGTAATGAGAAACTACTCAGAGTAGGAGAGTTTTCCATAGCTATGAGCAAAGTGAGGCCAAGCTATTTTTGTACACATCTTCTCTAATAGAAAACACATGTTCATGTGGAAGAATTTGAGCGCATTCTTCGTATGTGAAGAAATCTGAGAGATTTCATGTTACAGTGAAAGTTAGTTAACAGTTACAGTTTTCTCAGTAAACGTTTTCCAGTACTTCTGTAAGATAGATCTTGCAACATAGTGTAAAGTTTTTTATGAGAGATAGCTCATCTTGAAGCCAGTAGTCTCAACTATAAGTTGATCAAAGATTTCGGTGAAACGGACATGTACACACAGTACTAAGCCTGATCATAAAGAACTGATGAAGTTTTCCTTTAAACTTCAGATAGTAAGTGACGCAAAGATTGTTTAGATGTAAGCTAGTATAGTAGTATAAAGACTGAAGTAAATTAGTTCAGAATTGAAGCTTGAAACAAACGTGAAGCTTTCTGTAAAGTGAATTTTTAGTGTTCACTAGATACAGTTATAAGTTTTCAATTTCAGAAAATTTGGTAAGCTACTGATGATTATAGAGGTGTTCTAACATCACTCTAGCTTAGTTTCTGTGGTGTAAGCGAATTCCGCAACAAGCGCGGCACCAACATCATGTATATCTTGGTTTGAGCTAGAAGTAGCCTATTGTGGCCACTTCCAGTTGTGAGGCTGAGTATAGGGCAGCTTTTACAGCTATTGTTGAGTGTGTGTGGCTCAAATGCCTTATGGCTGATTTGGGTGTTGGTCAGACTCCTGCCACCACCATCTTCACTGACAGTAAGAGCGCACTGGCAATTGCGAGGAACCTTGTGTTCCATGCTAGCACTAAGCACATTGAGATGCATTATCACTATGTCAGGGTGAGGTTCTCTGCTAGGGAGATTAGCTTGGCATATGTGCCCATGCAGGAGAACATTGCAGACCTTTTCACGACGGCTCTGCTAGGGAGAAGTTTGAAGCTTTCCGCAAAGCTTTGGGCTTACTTCCTTTTGTGGAGTGATTTCCACATAGCTTGGCACTTCCTTATACATGAGTGCAAGCTCCTTGTTCACCGCATCATTCCCAGGGGGGATTTGTTGATATATTTAGGTAGTGATGTGTGTGAACACACTAGGATTGTTGGGGCACTTTTTTCCCTCTTTAGGAGGTTATTTTCTTTCGGCTTGTATATATGCATATTGCCCTAATGGGCTACTTATCTTTGTACATTCTCTAATAATACATTTAGTACTGTGTGTTGTGCTCCAAGATTCTTCTTCTTCCTTGTATTGTTCGCGTGCTTCTGCAGATGTCTAACTCCAACAGTCACAATATGCGTCTATTAAAGGTGCATGGGTACTTCACAAAGCCGTTGTTATGCTAATCATTAAGCACGTCCAAAATCATGTTGGTAAAATTACATCACTATAACTATCAAGATACATGTCCCTATGTGCATCAGAAATCAAATGCAATAAAACAATTTTTAATTTTATTCAATACAAAAGAAATTATTGATATACCCATCGATATAGGCATTGGTAGTGAACAAAAAATAAGCACCCTTCCGGGCTGACTAGTTTATGCAGGAATGTGTACGCACATGTGTGTACAACACATAATCATAATCATACTAGTAACAATAATGCCAAACCATAACTTTCGTGAAATTGAGTGCTATCATAACCATAAACATGTGTATGCCCGTACAACATGAACTTGTATAATCATAATCATAATCATGCACACTTGTCCATGCATAGACATGTATAATATGAACCTACATAACCATAATCATAACAATAAAAGTATAACCATAACTTGCATGAACTACACTAGTGTTATAAAGTAAAGCCTATGATCTAAGTGTTCAACGGATTTAGATAGATCTAAAATTGCACACACTTGTATGTATGTCCAAAGATCTTGAAATTAAACTTAAGCATAGGTTCATATGCTCTATAAAACAAGTAGTTCAGTTAACATAATGGTTAAGTCTCAATTTTGAAAAGGAGAAGGTCTTGGGTTCAACCCCTAGGTGGATCATAAGAATAGATTTTTGCCCAAAAATCTCTAGAGCCTTCCAACTGAAGTTAATGTGAGTTAACTTGAGTCAAGAGATACTTAAATCAATTGGCAAATACACCTGCCACTAGAGGACTCTTGTGGAAGGTGTTAAAGCATTGGTGGAGATGGCACATGCACTTGTGGAATCTAGTTATATTTGTGGTTGTTGTTGATTCAAGTAATAGAGGCATAAGGTTGGGAGGAGATTCATCTCTATTAGCATGTGGTGGTCTCAATAGTCTAGTTCATTATACTGACATAAGTAGATATATATAGAGGCATAAGGTTGGGAGGAGAGTCATCTCTCTTAGCATGTGGTGGTCTTAATGGTCTATTTCATTACGCTAGCATCATAGCTCTAGGCAAACTTTCATGGAGACCTTGGGATCATCATCTTCTTCCCCAAACTTCCGTGGAGACCTTGGTGTGTTCATCATCATCTTCCCCAATGTAGAGCTTTCATGGAGTCCTTCAAGAGAGATATATTGTCACCTTACTTTTCCAAAACACACATGTAGATACATACATACCCACATGTCTACATACACACATACATATACATGCATATGCAATTATAAACACACTTGCATACATCACACAAATGCCTACATACATCACACATACATGCCTACATACATCATACATACATGCCTACATACACACATATGTATACATGCATACACAATTATAAACACACTTGCATACATATATCACACACATGAACACACATATACACATGAAACACATATATGTGCTTACTAACACACACACACACACACACACACACACACATATATATATATATATATATATATATATATATATATATATATATATATATATATATATATATATATATATATATATATATATATATATACACACACACAAACACACACACACACACACACACAAACACACACACACACACACACACACACACATATATATATATATATATATATATATATATATATATATATATATATATATATATATATATATATATATATATATATATATATATATATATATATATATATATATATATATATATATAACACATGAATACACATACATATACACACAAACATATGCATATATACATGAGAGATATTTCATCCATGAAAATAAAGCTACATAAAAAATTTTAGGCATACCCCCGAGCTTCATGTTCTAACTTAAAAGAACATGTTTTCATCTATGTGGTGGGATTCACCTATATTCTAGTTGAATAAAAGAGAACCTATTGTCTGATACCCATTCAAATGATTCAAGTTAATGATTGATAACTAGAGTAGGATCTACTATCTAATCTACTCATGTGTTTTCATTATTACCATCATTTTGGTAAGAGATCAATATAGTCTCATCTTCATTATCCTTATTGATTTCTATTATTTCTTCTATTGTTAAATTTGTGTTCTCATAAATGACATGATCTATTGATGGACTAATATTGATTTCTTGGTAAGTCTTCTTCATCATCAATAGAATCAGCATATAGAGTATTATTGTCTTCATCAAGTACATTATTATCATTGTCATGTATAATGATTCTAATTTCTCTTTAAGATGTCGATATATCCACATATGATGATGAATCATCAACATGGATTTCTTCGATCTCTACAACAATAAAGTGTTCAAATAATGACCGACCTCTAGGTTGAACATGAATGACTTGCCACCAAGGATGAGCATTAGGGTTTTTATTAAAAAATGCTTGTTCAATGTGCCTAGGAAGAATATATGGTTCTCTAGTTAATCGCATTATTTTCAAAGAATCAATTGCCCAAAACCCAGATAATTCCCTTCTCAATGTGGACTTACTACCTTTATACTCAGCTCAAAACCAATAAATCTTCAAAATAACATATCAAAATATAAAAAACAAAAAGTCATTATCATGTGCTCAAAAAAATAATAAACTATATAATAAAAAATCAAAACTTATTTTTACCTATTTGAATATACGAAACGATATTTCGTAGATACCAACAACTGTTCCTACATAGCCAAGTTCGCTATCTATAAGGTTTGTATCTTTTGAGCTAGCATGCAATAGTTGCTTGAAAGAAGCAGCAATGCTAGAATCCCTTTGTTTTACGTAAAGAATCAATCATTTTGATTCTAATATGTTGTCCAAAAGCTCACATATTTATGAATATTCAATCTTGCAATAAAATTCAAATTATTAAAGGGAAACTGATATATATATATGTGAACAAATAGAATTATTAAAATTAAGTTATCTTTCTTTCACAACCTATCATTAGCTCCCTTTGCTCATCTGAGATTTGTTATTTGCATTGGCTCATTGCATATGAGTATAGAGTCAATCCGTGAAAGAAGATACATTTGTATTCTCGTTACCATCAAGATTACGTCTATATCTTTTGTTTCTCCATCTTTTAATTTGGAGATTTTGAAGTTCCTATTCATATTAGCTAATGAATGCTTGAATGAATTCGCTATTACATGCTACAAAAGTAGAAACATCACTTTTTTCTTGTAATGTAAATTGAAATGGAACTCCCTTACCTGATAGTACCTCATCTGTTATTTTTGAAGAAGACTCGTTGGTCCATGCACATGGAGCTTCTTCACGAACTCTTTCAAGGTATTCACTAACATAATACATGCACTCTTCAAGCATCCATCCCTTTGCCATAGATCCCTTTGGCTTTGCTCTTTGTTGCACATAACCTTTTAATATTCCCATAAATCGCTCAACCCAAAACATCCATTGAGTGTTTACAACACCTGCAATCTCTATCTCATCCACAAGATGGACTAATAAATGAACCTAAATATTAAAGAATGATGTTGGGAGCTCTTTCTCCATCAAACATAGTAGCTCCCTACATTCATGTTTCTTTTGTGGGATCAAGTCTTTGTCAATCTCTTTTGATGTAATCCATCTGTTATTGTCATAAATCAAATAATAAAGAAATTATTTCATAAATAAAACATAAAAAATGATATTAAATATATATTAAATATAAAAGTATGGTAATTACCTTATAAGCGATCCAAGATGATAGATTACATCTCGTACTCCTTTCGTTGTACATGCATCAATAACCAGAGGTAGGATGTGCTTCAAAAAGTTATGCCAATCATGTGTCTTTAACCCAGATAAGCTTCTATCATCCATAGTAAATATGTTTTGGAAAGATGATCTATATCCTATAGGTGTTTGAATTGATTGAATCCTATTGTTGATAGTTTGTATCTCTTTTGTTGTAAGTATCCAAAGAGAAGGTGCATAAGTTATTTCTTGTCGTTGGCCATAACTTTGGTTTTGAGTTTTGCTCCTTTAAATCATTTCTTGATGCTTTTGTATCTTTCAATCCAAGAAGATGTTGCCATAATGAATAACCAATATTCTTGAATATATGCATAGGATCAAGAAGATAACAAACCTTTAACTCCTTCCAATACTCCAAAGAATACCATATCGACATATTCTCTAATAGTGCCAATTTTTCTTTAACTCTAATCTTTACATTCTCATTATCTTCATCATGACTGAAGATTTTGGATTTTGGATCTATAAGAGGCCCATCTGTCCATTTTCGATACCAATCCATAGGTGTCATTGGTTTTCATTACCGACCTATTTCAATCTTTCCATTAAAATGTAACGCTTCTCTTTTGCATCTTAATGGATGATTATCAGGCAAGAACCATTGATGTCGAAGATAAATATTTTTATTGATATTCTTACATATAAAGTAATCTCAACCAATCACCACAATAAGGAAAAGCCTTATATCCCTTATAGTAGATATTCTTGCAACATGAAAACCATAAAAATATAATTAGATCAACTCACATATAAATATATACATATTAAATAAAAAAATTAGGTCATTACCTAAACAGACACCATATCCTAGAAAATTGTGTATAATCCAAGCCACAATTCCGCGAACCATAAAGTGTCTCTTATTAATGCTTTTCAATACATCAATGACATTAATACCTCTCCGTAACTCTTGGAGATTGTTAATGAGAGGAGCAAGATAAATATTCATGTCTTTAACTTGTCTTTTTCTTGGGATTAAAAGTGAAAGAATTAAATGTTCTTTTTTAATGCTAAGGTATGATGGGAGATTGTAGTTAATGACTACCAAAGGCCATGTTGACCATTTACTAGATTTCATTGAAAACTGATTAACCCCATCTAATGCAACTCCTAACTTTAGATTGCATGGCTCTTGTGCAAAATCAGGCCATCTAGAGTCAATTGATAAAAAGTTGCACTATCTACTGGAATTCTCATTACTCCATTAGTACTTTTATGATCAAATCCCCATGTCAAAAGCTTTGATAATTCGAGGCTCGGAAACATATGTTTAATTTGTGGAGCCAACGGAAAATTTCTCAATACCTTTTTTGGGAGTTTACCCTCTTCATCCTTATATCAAGGAGATTGAAATTTTGGACATGTCAAAGAGTCTGCATATTCACCTCTATATAAAAGACAATCATTAGGACATGCATGTATACACTGATAATCTATACGAAGATTGTTGATTATCTTCTTCATTTCATCATGTGAGGTAGGAAGAATATTCTTGCTTGGTAAAAACTTTTCAAATAGTAACCTGTAAGCTCATGAAAAAAGATGATAGGAATAAGAATAAATAAATAACTAAATAAATAAAGAAATAAAAAAGTAAATAAATAGAAAACTATAAATTATACCTTAATAGTGCCGAAATAGATATGTTACTC
Source organism: Ceratopteris richardii (assembly GCA_020310875.1). Taxonomy (NCBI): domain Eukaryota; kingdom Viridiplantae; phylum Streptophyta; class Polypodiopsida; order Polypodiales; family Pteridaceae; genus Ceratopteris; species Ceratopteris richardii. Next base: position 36,963,920 of record CM035414.1, on the reverse strand, counting down.
CATCCAAAATGATTTTGAAGATTGAGAATAAGTAAGCTTGCACTTAGTCCTGTCAAGCGACTTCCTTCATATATATGCTTTAGAAATTCTTCTTGAAGATATTTCTCATTTCTAGAAATATCAATGCTTTCATTATCATTTTGATACCAATCCTCAATAAAACTTGCCATGCCATCATCTTCATCATTATCGCAAAAATATTGTACTTTATCTTCTTTTGAATATAGGCCTTTCAATCTTGCATATTCAACGGGATCACTTTTGTGTAGTGTCCTCTTGGAAGCTTCTGATAAATGAGGTCTTACTGGCAACTCTACAAATAAATGAGAAGTAAACTTTAAACATAAATTTAAATATGTAAGTTAATTTAAAAATAGTTTCAATCAATTAGAGTTTTCAATGCAACACAAGATAGGTGAATAGAAAGTTTTTGTTGCTCTCTAGCTAAAAGGTGTCTATGCCATCCATAATTCACTAATAATTCATCACCAACATGTAATGAAGTAATAGCATTGAAAACTATGTATCTTGCTACATTTTTACTCATGTATGGTGATTCGTGACTATTTTCATGCTCCTCAAATGTGCAATTAGTCATTGACTATTATATCCTCGACTACTGTTTATTAAACATGCTATATTTCCATGTGTCTAAGGTCTTCCATCAATATATAATCTTTCATTTTTGGCATGTGTAATCCCTCTACTAACAGATATTGTTTTTTTTTTGTTTGAGATTGAATAACAGGAGATATTGTATGGTAGAACAAAATAAGAAAAGACCTAATATACCCCCTGAGACGTGGCAATATTTTTGCAAACAGCTACGTCTTCAAGAATCATTTCCTCAACAGAAGGTATACAAATTAATAGTTTATATTATAATGACTTATAATTCTCATATGTTTTATATTTAATCTATGTTTTTTTGTTTCAATAAATAAATGCAGGCGGCAACAAAGAAGAGAGTTGATTCTGGCCATACATCACATTTAGACCAAATGGGCCACCATGGTTTTGTAGCTACATTTGTAAGTACATGTATTATTGAAACTATATTTTTTATTTTAATTATACTACTATACATTTATCTTTTTTATTTGTTTCGATGCAATTTTGCTACACATTGTGGATATCGATGTCTCAGTGAGTACATGCAAGATCATCCAAATGCTTTTGTGAGTATTAGTAAATTTCATGTAATTATTTTATTTTTATTGATGTTTTATATATTCTATTTATTTATGCTTATTATAAGTAATACAAGAGTATTATGGAGAGGTAGATATGGATGAGGTGGAGAGACAGACACAGGCGGGATGATCTCGATGATGCCACTACAGATACATCAAATCATGTGGTTGATCATGATGATGAGGATGATCATGATGATGAGGATGATCATGATGATGAGGATGATCATGACAACAATGATGACCATGATGATGAGGATGATCACGATGATGATGATCGATATGTTACATTGGATATATATTGTACATTGATATACTTACTTTTTTTATATCTATATATTTTCTCATTTCAGTTATATTTCGAATTGTGTCTATGGTACTAATTAATGAAAAGTCTTGTTTTAATGATTTTTTATTGTTTTTTATATTCAACATACATGTAATCTTCTGCTTTAGAGAATCTAGCATATCTTTCAAAATTGCAGGTTCTATAAGTTGTGCATCAGTCCTAATAGAACTAGCAGTAATGACTTGGCTTATAAGTAACTCCGCCTGCATCTGCAAAAATGATTCCTGTAAATAAAATTCGTTGGCCAGTGCAACATCTCTGCGCAGCTTTATGTCAGCTACCTCTACATCAATGTGGGAGAGCCTATCCGCCTGAACTCCCAATTGATTTTCTCTTCTTTCAAGTTCTTGAGCTTGAAAATACATTGTTTTATAGAAGTTTCTCTCTCCTTTTGCACACCTGCAAGTTCCTTCTGTAACTGTATGGTCTTGGCGATCTCAGTAGTGAGCTCTTGATCTCGCTGGAACAACCGCTTAGTGACATTATGCAATTCAGCTTCTGCTTTAAGCACATTGGCCGCTAGCGACTGCGAAGCCTCTTCTTAAACATTGAATGCATCCCTTGTACTATGGAGCTCATTGCCTAATGCGATTCCGTCTTGTCGACAACTTCTTGCTTCAGTTCTGTAATTTCAGTGTTTCGTTGAGCAATGATACTATCTTTTTTGGTGAGCTGTTCTTGCAATCGCTAGATTTGAGTATGTAGAGAGTGAATTTTGGCCTTGGCTGAAAGTATTTCTTCTTGGAGAGGGGCAATGTCTGCTTCTAGGAGATCAACCTTGCTTTGAAGCTCCCGTTGAATGGTCTCAGTTGCCATCTTCATCTGGAGGGGCAACTATTGGGAGAGTTGAATGAGTAGTTGGCCCATAGATGCCAATTCAATGAACATTACGGCTGGAGGAAGAGAAGGAAGAGGTTGCGATGATGAGGCAGAGAGGAGGTGAGGTGATGATGGTGGAGAATAATCGGGAGAGGAGAGAAGATGGGTCGATGCCTCACGAATGACAGTTGAAGGCACAGAGGGAGGAACTTCAACATCAGCAACAATGGTGGTTGGAGGAGGAAGGGGGATAAGAGAAGTCGAAACTAAAACTATTCCGGTCTCATTCTGAGGTACCATCAAAATGATTTTGAGAACCGTTTCTTCATTACCGGTCGATTGATTGACTGTATGTGCTTAGTCGTATGTATCTCGCAGAAAGGAGATTGACATTCACTAACAACGGTAGTGTCCGCTGTCTCCTTCGTAGCCTCAGCATCCGGTTGATGAGATTCCTCCCGCTAACTCAACTACGTCTTCCATAATAATGACTTTTGCCGGCTCCTTACTAGGAGACGACGGAGCAGATTCTACCTGTAATGAAGTAGCGGTGTCATGGAATACTTCAATGTCTGGAACTGTTGGGAAAGATGGATGGATGCTCCAAGAGATTGAGTAGGTATTGCTAAAACCTGCTTTGTACCAGCCCTCTTTTGCTTCAGGCTTGATAAGTGGACATCCTTAGCTTTCCAATGACACCATAAAATGGCCTATGTACTTTGGAAATGATGTGTGCAATGATTGAACCAAAACAAATAACTTTGAAACTCACAAACTCAAGAAAACCTTCTATTTATGTCTTGACACCTGTTGGGTATTTTGATCAATATGACCAGCACAGTAGGAATTGGAAAAATTCCTTTTAGAGGTATCTAATTAGCTTAGCAAGCTAACTATTCCAAGTGAGATGATGTGAGAATATGAACTATGCTAAGAGAAATCAATTTAGTAAGTTAAGCTATACCCCCGATTTTTTAGGACTGTAGCAGACATTGACCAGTGATCACCTCGATGCGTATTTCTTTGAAATGGCTGAATAGAATCTCTTTAAACTTTGACAGTATGTAGAAAACTTCGAGCTGAATCCAACAAGCTTTGAATCATTGAATTTGATGGAGAAGTGACTGAGTTATGCACTTCACAAGTTGACAGACTTTTGAGTAGTATGACAGAGAACTCAGAAATGAACAATGTGAATATATGTATTAATGAACACTTGTATACAAATCCATTGGCATGAAAACCATTGCATAATGGTGTAGATAGGTGTGGGCTATAGTGTAGGCCTCACACACACTCAAAATTACTAATGAGAAGCTCGGGAGTGATGAGTTCTACCCACGACTTTTCCATGTCCATTTTTATAGAGTGAGTATAAATTTGAATTCAAATTCAAACTTTTGGCTCCCTACGATCAAGCTCCTATATCCTAGGAGATATTCCTTCAATCAAAGAGCTACCTTTTTCCACGAATCCTTTTGGTAGGTGATTACAAAAGATTCTAAATCAATTTGACTTTTACAAAGAGATAAAACGGTAATTAACCACTAGCACTAATTCCTATGCTTCTTCACATATGTAGGGTCTTCAAGATATCTTTCAAGCCAAATGTGTAGGCTTGTGATTTACACCAACAACTCCCCCTCAAGCCAAAAATTTTGGCTTGGTCTTCATCTTCAATCTTCATGTATATCTTGCAATCCAATCATTGCTTTGAACCTGCAAAGTTTAGTTCCATCCAAAGCTTTAGTCAACAAATCTGCACATTGCATGTTGGTTGATACATAGGTCAGTTGAATATCTTTTCTTATCAACTTGTCCCTCACATAATGGTAATGGGCCTCTATATGTTTGGTCCTAGCATGATAGATAGGATTAGCTGCAAGGTGAAGAGAACTTGTATTATCTCCAAAGATTATTGGAGGCCTAGTATATAAACCCAATTTTGTATACATAAGCTTAATCCAAATAGCTTCTTGTGTGGCATTAGCCAACCCTCTATACTCTGCCTCTGTAGAAGACAATGCAACAGCTGGTTGCTTCTTTGCAGACCAAGATATTGGCTTATCACCTGCAAATGAAATATATCCAGAAGTGCTCCTCCTATCATCCTTGCATCTTGCCCAATCTGCATCTGAATAAATTTTGATATCAATATCTGAAGTGTAAGGAAAATACAAACCATGGTTCTGTGTACCCTTGAGATACTTCAAGATTCTCTTGGCAGCCTCCATGTGAGGTATCCTTGGCTTGTGCATAAATTGACTTAGCACACTGTAGCTCAGTGATGAGTAGCACCTCCTTTAATGTCAATCCGGGAAGACGTGAGGATGGTGTGATAGTGGTGGCAGTGAATGTGGGGGAGAGGGGTTGGGAAAGGGACTTTTTATTATAATTATCCACCTGCTGGAGTATATTTATAAGGTTCGTCCAGAATGACGGTTGTGTGACTTGGGTTGAGTGTGAGGCAGTTGCTAGGGGAGTGGTGGATAGGGTTTGGGTGTGGGTGAATGGAAAAGGATGGGATGAGGTCTGGCTATTGGCAAGTGGATGTCCAAGGGCGGGGAGATAGGAAGGGTGACCTATTATGGTTTGATCGGTGGGCGGATGACCGGTGTGAGGTTCAAAAATTTGGGTGGAAGTGTTGGATGTGGGTAAAGGGAAGGATGTAAAAACGGAGGTGTGTACAATGGTTTCATGATGGGTGGATATCGGTTGTTCCGAAGGGATTGTGGAGAAGGGTTCTGAAGGGTGGATGGAAGGTGGCGGTGGAGATGGTACGTGTGTAATTACCTCTGGTTCGTCAGTGGGACTTGGGCTCGTCATGTGAACATCCTCTGAAAGTATAGTAGGCAAGGCGGTAGAGGCTTCCATTTGAATCATTTTCCCGCGTCGTGGCCGTGTATCAATCCTTCGTTGATCATAGATAGGGTTTTCCTGATAGACCATTGTCCTCAATGCTTCCCCGATCCCACATGTTTCTGCCAATAGATTCAATGATTCCACAAAATGTGAGTCGACATTCTCGGTTTGAAGCATCTGGTTCACTAGAGCTCTGTTCGCCTCTTTTGTCATCTTATGCCTTCTTTGTACCTGCTTGATTGTCTTGTACAGCCGTCTGAGTTGTGCTGTGTAGGCAGGGGCCTCCTCTTCACTGTCTTCTGGGTCATTTCTTTGTGCCCCTTCCTGAACTTGTGTATTTGGGTCCTGAGGATGTTGTGCCACTTCTTCCCCATGTACTCTGCTGGTCTCGCCCCGTGGCTGTTCTCTTTGGACTGATGCACCCGGATCAACATTGTCAGGGGAATCTTCACTGTCGGATAGGGGGACCGTCTGCAGGAATCTTTCAAAATCGAAGTTTGGATCTTCTGTGAAGGTGGCCATAGATGCAAACTCTGCATCGGTAGGTAGTGGAGGGGCGGATGGAACGGGTTGTACCACCTCCCTAGCTTGAACTCCTTGAAGATGGATCGTGAAAGGTGTGACCTGAGTTTCTGGTCGGGGAGAAGCTTCGGTCGTGGCTTCTTGAGGGATCGTTACCTGGGAGAGCGATCCACGCATTCGTTTTGCAGGCTGGCTCCCTGACTTCCGCCCTTTGAACAGCTCCAGTTGTGCATACTTTAGGGCTCGGGCAACTGGCACATCATATGCAAGACATCTGTAGATGATTCTTGTCAGCGCACAACAACCATGTAAAGTGGGCTTCCTCACACCCCGCTTACCTGCCTCATACACTTGATCTAAGATCCATACCGGCATCTTAATGGGCAAGCTTCCCGTCTCTGCTAGATATAGCCCATACCATATTTTCTTGTGAGGTTGAGTGAAACGGTCCTGAGCGGGAAATGTGAAGTGTTGGAGGCACATCCGCAAAGGTATGGCGATGTTGGGGGTGAGGGCGCACATTTCTTTTATTTTCTTGATTCTATTGCTTTTCATCGACTCCGGTATCAAGGGGTCGCGGTCAGAAGGTACATGCGTGCCATACATCTGAAGTGCTTCCCTGATTAAAGTCACATTCAATTCGAACTTCCTCATTTCCTCTAGATTTGACAAGGAGGGCACCAAGAATGTGCCTGAATGATCCTTATCCCCTGTCGGCTTCAGCGTGGCAATTAGGTAGTAGCACCTGAGGAAATCTGGTTTAGGCAGAGCTGCACTGAAATAAGTTTGTAATCCTGCTTTTTGCCAGATATCTTGAAGTGGAGCTGCATTTTGCAATGCTTCGAATTCTCGTGAGAAGAACTGGAAGGTCCACCACACTCCTCCACATTCCATCTTGGATTCCCAGATGTGATCCGCATCTCCCAAATCTCCTGGCATCTCATTGAACCAGTGAGAATGCCCCTTTACTCTTTCGGTTAGGCCATTTGGTGGATCTGGAATAGGAATCCTCCGCACATTCACGAACTCCTCAGGCCGAGCTCTTGGTGGGGCCTCCACCGGCATGGCATCCCAATTGATTGGAGCACCAGATCCTGCCCGAGAGCTTGTGCCTGCCGCTGTTGCCATGAGAGTAGGTTGCTTATCTGCTGGAAGACGAAAGGCACATTAGTGTTGCATAGGAAACAAGATGTAATGGTGTTCCCTTCACAATACTAACATGACAATCCCGGAGGTCAGTGGTTAGTGGTGAAGTGTTTGTGATAGGTGTGAGTGGTGATTAAAGGTCAGTGTCATCCTCGATGCATACTTTGGTTATGCAATGGGCTCGGAATGCTCCTGTGTTAGTGCGGACGGATTTACAGAATAGGGTCAGGGGGTTTAGTACACAGTTTAATTCTCCACACTTTGGTAGAGAAGTCATAGCTCTTAGAGCTAAAGACAGGTGAAGATTTCTGTATGAGAGTGTGATGTGTTTGGGACCTTTTGGGTACCCATTTCCAGACATTCCTAGGGTTGATGGGCGTGGGGATAGTGAGAGGTGTAGGTATCTTTTCATTTTCTGAGTTGTTGGTCATGAGTGCTTGTGAAAGTTGCTTCATCCTAGTGCCTGAAGGTGAAGTAATCTGGGCTTATAAGCAGGCCTTGGGCACCCATATCTGTCTAGCATTAGGGGTAGCCTTCATTGACCGCTTAGGGACCCAAATAGAAATGGTATGCCTAGGGGTTATCCTAGGGGGCTTCTTAACTTCGTTCCTTGACGGTGAGGCTCGTTTCTTGTCTTCTTGAGAGTCTGCTATTAGAGTTGTGGGTTTCCCATCCTTGCGTATCCAGATCTGCTTCGCGCCCCGAGGTGCTCTGTGTTGCACGGGTTGGCGCTCCTGCCTCTTGATCAACAGCCTCCTTCGTGTAGAGTGATGTTCGGTCTGCTCGTCTAGGATCTTCTTTGGATCAGTTAGGAACTCCTTATTGGCTCCTGTACCTTCAGTAAGATTGACACTCCTCTGCACCATAGAAGTTTGTACAAGAACAACATTGTTATCTTCATGTGGATTCCTGGAGGGACCAGGAGTGGGTACCTGTTCTATTGGTTTGAGTGTTTGATTTTCTAATTCAATCGTGAGGCGGCTTTGGCCTACCCAAGCCTGAAGAAGTCCACTTCTTAGGTTGAGGTTGACTGCATGATCATAGATCCAGTCTTGGCCTAAGACAAGAGGTTCGGTCAGATCCTCGTCTTCACACACTAGCACTTTTGCTGTCATGAGGACCTCTTGTATGTAGAGGGGAAGATCCACCTCTCCCATGCAAGGGGTTTCAACACCTCCTAATCCTATCAGGTATGCTTCTAGGGGTTTTACCTCCAATTGCAACTGCTGGCAATAAGAAAGCCGAACTGCACTCGTGGCTGCTCCTGAATCAATTAATGCTCTCACGCTTGTGCTGCTGTCTCTTTGTCCTATTTCTAGGGTCACAAAAGGTCGTCGGTCCACTATCTTATGGGTACGTTCACCTGCAGTCTCACACATGGCCATGTGATAGCCTGGAGACTCTTGAGTGTCAGTCATAGGCTGATCCCTCCCTTGTCTCCTCAACTTCATTCGTCTGATACGCTCTAAGGCCTCTGCCTGTGCTTCTTCTCGAATTCGTTTTTCCTCCTCTTTACGTTGCTTAGCAGTATTGAGTCGACTTAGCATTTCCTCTGTGAGGGGTTCCTGATACAGCTTGACTCTGCATCCGCTAATATAGTTTGGGAGGACATCCCCCTCTAAAGTGGCTAGTTGTACTGCTCCACTCGTGGAGATCCTATTGATGATCATAGGTCCGTAGCCTCTCTTTTCTAGCTTTCTTGCGTGTTGTTTCAATGTGTAGACTAAAACTAGATCTCCTGCTTTCAAGCCCTTATCCTTCACATGGGCATCAAAGTATGCCTTTTGCCGTTTCTTTGCAGCATAGATGCCTGCTGCTGCTCGTAACCTCGTCTCACCTAAACGTTCTAGATCAAAGATTCTAGAGGACAACTCATGTCCATTCCACTCATGCTCTTGTGCTACCCTTAAAGCTGGAATTAGGAAATCTAATGGTAGCACCGCATTCTGTCCGAAGACCATCTGAAATGGGGTGGCATTGAGTACCGTTTTGTAGGCAACTCGGTATGCCCAAACAGCATGATGAAGTTGTTTGTCCCAATCAGAGCGTTTATTGTTTACAAGTTTCGTCAATACGTTACATAGGATCTTATTCGTGCTCTCGGCTTGTCCGTTAGCTTGTGGGTGATAGGGGGCAGACTTCTTATGTATCACCATGAATTCTTGAAGTAGATTTTCAATGACCTCATTCAAGAAGTGCGTACCTCTATCACTAACCAACTCTATTGGTAACCCATATCTAGTGAACAAATTTTCGAATAAGAACTTAGCCGTCGTTTGAGCATCATTCTTTGTCGTGGCTTTTACTTCCACCCACTTTGTGAGGTAATCTGTGGCTACAATAATGTATTCTGCATGGGAGTTTCTAGCTGGGGGGTTGATGGGACCTACAAAGTCTATACCCCACTTTGAAAATGCACGTCCTCCCATCATTGGCCTTAAAGGCATTTCAATCTTTTCTTATCGGATATTGGGCACGTTGGCATGTGTCGCAACTCTTCACATAAGTATGTGCATCCATATGAAGAGTGGGCCACCAAAGCCCCGAGAATAGAATGGTCTTAATTACTCTGTCAGGCCCAAAGTGTCCACCTGCAGCACCGCTGTGAGCAGTTTCTAAGACTTTCAAATAGTCTGATTCATGAACGCACAGTCTTAGGTAACCATCCTTGCCTCTTCGATATAGGTTGTCTCCTACTAAGGCATAGTCTTGAGCCTCTTGCTCCATGCTCCGTTTTCTTGCAAGACTAGCCTGATTGGGTAATGTTCCCGATCTCATGAACTCGACCAATGGAGCACTCCAATCTGGGATTAATGACACGTGATAAAGAGTGGCATGTTCCACTGGGGGTCTCTTCTGGCACACTGGACAATTGTGGATCCACTCTTGTATTTCTTTGTCCATGCTAGGCCAATACACTCCTAAACGTTTTAGATTCTGCAATGTTCGTTGTTTAGGGTAGTGATTTCCTAGCAGTCCCTCATGGGCTTGTTGCAACCAACTAGCATGTTCATCATCCTCGACACAACAAGCTAATACGCCCTCGGTATCTTGCTTGTACATACTTCCGGCCAATATTTGATACTTTAGTGATTTTACAATTTCCTCTTTGCTTGTTTTAACATTTTTATTTGCAGGCCCGAAGGTTAGGACTGGTACCAACTTATTTGCCCATTTAGGAACAACTTCTAAATTGAACAGATAAGCATCGGGCAATTCATCAGACACTCCTTGCGGTGGCTCTCCGGAAGTGATGCGAGAAAGATGGTCTGCCCTAAGATGGGTTCTACCTTTCCTGACAACAACTTCAAAGTCGTATTCCATTAGTAAGAGGAACCATCTTACTAAGCGGCCTGTATTGCAAGGTTTATTGACCAAATATAGTAAAGCTTGATGATCAGTGAAAAACTTGAATTTATTGGCCAATAGATAGTGTCTAAACTTCTTCACAGCATATACCATACCTAAGCCTTCTCTTTCCGTTGTGGTGTAATTTCGTTCAGCTGCATTTAATTGCCTACTAGCATATGCTATCGGCAAATCTAGGTTTCCTTCACCTGTGGGTTGTGCTAGCACACATCCTATTGCATGATTGGAGGCATCTACATGGACATGAAAGGGTTTGCTCCAATCCGGAGTAGTCAATATTGGTGCTGTGCACAAACGTCTCTTCAGCTCGTTGAAGGAAGTATCGCATTCCTCGCTCCACTCAAAATTTGTTAACAACCCATAAAGAGGTTTAGCTATGATGGCATACATGTGGATAAACCTACGGTAATATCCACAATGGCCCATAAAGGCTTGTACCTCTTTAACATTCCTTGGTCTGGGCAACTCTGCTATTGCTCTTACTTTGTCTTCATCTGTTGAAATTCCATTCTTAGAAACAATGTGACCTAAGATCTTACCTTGTCGTACCATGAACACACACTTCTCTGGATTCAGACACACTCGATAATCTCTACACTTGTTGAAGATTTGTCTGAGCTCAGGGATGTGGTAACTTCTTTCTTGGGAATGAGCGCATAAATCATCCACATATACTTCTAAGCTCTTCCGCAAGAACTCTTTGAAGACATGACACATGAGTCTTTGGAATGTTGCAGGTGCATTGGTGAGCCCAAATGGCATCACACGAAATGCAAAGATTCCCCATTCTGTGGCAAAGGCCGTTTTGTGTTGATCTTCGGGGGCAATGGCTACTTGGTTGTAACCTGAAAATCCATCAAGGAAGCTATAAACTTCCTTGCCTGCCACACGCTCCAAAAGATGTTCGGTGATTGGAAGTGGATAACTATCTCTGATCGTAGCGGCATTAACTTTTTTAAGGTTAATGCACACTCGCAATTTCCCATTCTTCTTGGGCACCACCACAATGGGGGACACCCATTCAGTGTGCTCAATCTCATAGATGAATCCAGCTTCAATCAGTCTGTCAATTTCCTCCTTTATTTTGGCTGCATAATTGTCATTATATGTGTAGGGCTTTTGTTTGGTGGGCTTGGCATCAGCGGTCATCGGAATCGTATGAGAGCAAATCTTTGGATCTACTCCTTTCAAGTCTTTATAGTGCCATGCGAACACATCCCTATATTCCCTTAATAGAGCTACAAGCTCTGCTTCTTCTTTTGCACTTAGGTCATCTCCTATGTACGTACATCGTTCTTCGTTCCCTTCAATGGTCACTACAATTTTTTTGGTCTTTTCTTTATTGTCATATGCTTCTCCTATAATGGCCTCTCTCTTAGGCATTCGTACCAAAATTTTTCGGTCTTCCACTTCATATTTCTTGAAATTTTCTGGTACTTCAAACAATGATTCTTCCTCTTCTTGTTTCACTGCTTTTCTTTTCTTTTTCTTTTGACCTCCTTCACTTCCTTTCTTTGAATTTATCGTTTTAATGCTCGCAAGGGGTTCTTCTTCTTTTTGGGTTAACACTCCTATATCTTCCAAATAGTGTTCCTCTGAGTCAAAGTAAGTATCCATCACAATGGATTCTAGATCATCGTCATTCTCTTCTTCTTCTATGAACTCACTAGGATCACACTCTTCCAACAAGGGCTGACACATGAACACTGAAATATCATAACCCTCCTCATCACAATGGGGTGTCCATTGTTCTTCATTGACTACAATGTCCATGGTAGCTAAGATTTCTGCCCAACCATGAGGCTCAAATTCCTCATCTGGAAATATCATCGGTGTATAGGCTGGGTCTTTTATTGGTCTATCTCCTGGGGGAGTTCCCTCTTCTCTCGCTTTTAGGCGCTTTTCCTCTTCCTCTGCGACCTTGCACATCCACAAGTGAGTATCTTCATGCAACCATGATGGATCAGGTGAACTTCCAGAATGCACGGAGATAGAATCTTCTTTCGCTTTGTGGATAGGATTCCACTGTAGGGGTGGTACATCTCTGAAGGTGTAATCCTTCAAATTGACCTTGGTGGTGACCCCTAAGTGCTGTAAGTACAAGGAGTTGGTTCCCCAATCCTGTACTATTTGCAATTGTCGTAGGAAGGGTCTTCCTAGGATCATCTCGTAAACATTATTCTTCTCAAAGTCACATATAGCAAATGTATGTTCAAACTCTACACCACAAGTGGTTAGAGTTATCCCTTCAAGCAATCCGAGAGGTCTTTCAAAATGACCATCTGCCATTTGAAGTTTCATTCTCGTTGGTCTTAAGGTGGGTTTGCTCCATCGCTTCCACAAGGAGGTGGTCGCAATAGCAACACCAGCACCCGAATCTACAATTGCTTTGGTTGTGTAACCTTGATAGGTGATCGGAAGATAAGTGTTACCTTCTTCACCTTCGCTCATGTCCCCTATCTTGTCGAGAGGTATCTCTGGAACTTTTTGCTTAGAGCCTACTTTTGGCATATTGGATTCAAGTTCTGGAACCTGATCCTTCACATGATTCCAGAGCTCCGGTTTTGCCTTGAGGAGCTCCTCTACAGTGAGATGACATTGAACCTTAGTGTTCTTCACAACATCAGTGTTTCTTGGAATCACTGAGTCTTCATTTCTTACCAATATTGTGGGGGCTCTGATCTGGAGAGATTCAGATTCCCATGGGCCTGTGAAATGAGGCAACTCTTGTAAAGAATTAGATTCAAAATCTAATCTCTCATCCTCTTGTTGCTCTGTTTGATCTCCATAGATAGACGGAATGTCTTGGGGAAATTGATCACGAAGATCATCAATCTCAGGAATAGGAGGGGAATCACCCTTCTCCTTGGCCCATTTCTCTTCTTGTATTTCCCGCAAGAACTCTTGAGAGTACTGTTGAATTGAAGGAGGTATTCCAGCATCCGTGGAATTAGGAACATAAGCTCCCATTGATGGTGAGCTTCCTCTTTCAACAACTGGTTGAGCCTGTGGAGGTAAAGAAACTTGTGATTTGTTTACCAACTGCTCTAATCTTTCTAGTAAGCCTTGGAAATGCAAATCCGGCTTGACAGAGTTTGTCTGATTGAACTTTTGACTAGTCTCAAGTATAGCTTGAGCTTGTTCTACCATTTTCATGCACATTTTCCTCCGTTCAATCTCTAAATCTACTCTAGGGTAACTCTTGTCTAGGTTTGTAGCTGTTGGCCCTTCTTGAAGTCGAGCCTGGTAGGCCTTGAACATCATGTCCAAGCCTTCAGGAGTGGGGTCAGCTAATACTGATCCTACTCGGGGTGGTGCGTGGGTTACGTGGGGTGTATTAGAGGGTGGAGAAATGGAGGGTGATGGGGATGGTAGTGGTGGAAGTGTGTGGGAGTGCGGTTGAGATGTGATCTCTGTGATTTTTGCCTTGGTTTCTCTCAAGCTTTCTTCAAGTTCGTTTATCTTTTTTGCCCATTGCCTCTTCATTCTTTCACGACTATCCTTCCAGGCTCTAGTCCTCTTTTTGGTTATGCTCTCTGTTTCACTCACCTCGGGGCTCTTTTCCGGACCAACACCTGGGTGTTGTTGAAGTGCCTGGGCTCTTGTGATCACCTGCACAGGTGCAGTGGAAGTCACACTCCCTGTGGAGTCTACAACTAACCCAACAACATTGATAGGAGTGATTTTAGGCATGTTATTAGGGTTCTTTGGGCAATCTCATAGGAGATGTTCTTTCCCGCAGTCTTGACAGAAACCCTGAATGGTTACTGGTTGAGGTTGTGTAGGGACAGGCAGTGGACAATCACGTATAAGGTGATCTCCCTGACATCTGAAGCATGGTCCTCTAGGAAATGGGGGTCGTACCTGTATAGGTTGAGGTCTAGAGTTGGGGTTTGTGTACATGACATTAGCATACTCAGGTTCCCCACTATTTTCACTTGGGTCCTCATAATAGTATGATTCGTTATGCTCGGGTGACTGCATGTAGTAAGCCTGTGGGCTATCCATATGTGTGGAGTCAAAACTATGGTCACTTGGATCACTGTCTGATAGCAATGGGGTGACTGGGACTATGGCTCTATTCGGATTTTCTTCAGCAGATGCATATTTCACTGGGATCACATTGGTTGGAGCAAGGGGTTGCTGCACTAGGACTGGTTGAGGTCTCTGTTGCCCTTGATAAGGTGGCTGATAAGTTTGCTGTGGTCTGTTGTATTGTTGTGATGGGTGCTGATTCTGGTATCTACCATGTTGTGGATATGGCTGAGGATAATTTTGCCTAACAGTTTGTTTGTTATATGGGCAGTCTTGTGCAGTGTGGTTGGTGTACCTGCGCTCTATGGTGCAGTACTGGCTACTAGGATTCGCCTGGGGTTGGGCCATAATGGGACATACACTTGCCATATGGTCACCGCCACAATTGTAACACCGCTTAACTGGGGCAAATCTCGGAATTTGCTTGCTAGAGACACCTAGTTTTTGGGCTACCTTCTCTGCAAGTTCCTCGATGGATGTGGATTGACCAGATGTCAGGTTACTAGAGCTATCAGAATCCTTATAGATTTTTGATAGTTCTAATTCCTCACCTAGATTGTCCTCAATGTCTATGCACATGCGCACACACTCTTCTATCGTTCTGGGGTCCTTCACGTACACATATGACCTGAGCTTAGTGCTCAACAATCCATCTAGGAACAAGGCCACTTGTTTGGCTGGTGTGGGTAACTCCGGCATTGGGCATCTCTCCAGGTACTGTCTAAATCTTCTTCCAGCTATTCTGACCGTCTCTTGAGGTGTTTGTTTGAAGCTATGAATTAGTGAGGAGGTGTTATGCCTGATTCCACTCTTAGAAAACTCAACAATAAATGCCTCTAAGAGCTAGTCTATGTTTTTGAAATGCCTCTCATTTAGTGGTTGAAACCACGTAAGGGCAGTGTTCCTAAGGGTTATACCGAAAGCATTATATTGTGTGAATAGGTCCTCTACCTGTTCAGCTTTCAATACTTGCCGAAATTCTGCCACGTGGTCATAAGGGTCTCCCGTGCCATCGAAGTAATTCTTCATGGACTTCACCAGTTGAGTTGGTCGCAGGGTCCTAGTGTGTTCTCTCGTCCTTGGCAAAGGAAAATCGTCAGTATTCCTTTGATTCCATGGGGTTCTATGTCTCTCAGGTTCCACTCTATTCCTTTCTGTTCCCGTTCTTTCCCTTCCCAGGGAGTTGGCAAAACTTACCTCAGGTTTGTCTCTACTTCTATCTCTTTGCGCTCCATGAGCTTGGGAGGTCCCAGCTCCTTGGTGGCTGTATGACACATTAGTCCGAGGAGCTTGGGGAAAAACAAATTCACCCTTCCATGTGTAGGCGTGTCTGCCATTCTCGGTGACCACGAAGATTCTCTCTGATGCATTGTCTAGGTAGGTTACTTGGCCTGGCTATCAGGGTCTTTAAACTCATAGATGGTGAGGGCACTCACTTCCTGAGGTTGAGCAGATTTGTATCTCCAAAAAACCTCATCGGTTTCTCGGTTTAAAAGCAGATCTTTGCTTTTATTATCCTGTGGAATCCACTCTGGAGTCATGATTCTGGTCAAGATAGATTTACCACGGGGATTTCTTGGCTCTCTCTCTAAGTTCCCTTGCTCTATATCACCCATGTCGGTCTCCGCAATCACATTTCCAAACTCATCAGTTCTATCAAGAAGAGTGGTGACTACATATATAGTCCCCTCTTTATCTAGGTATGCTCCATTCTCAAACTTGACTACCGGGTGGTCTAATCCATGGGTTGATCGGGGTTCTTAATCTGGACCATCGATCTTCTCAGTCCGTCTTCGTAGATGCGAGCACCTAGACGATTCGTCCTGATATATTCCAATTGAGTCTTGTAAGGTCCCTCTGGCTTTTCTAGATAAGCCAACCCTGAACTACCTACTGGTCTCTCCATGTGATAGGACATCTCAGAATCACTGGTTTCTGATCTGGGAGTGTATGGGTAATCACTCAACTGCTGGGCCCAAGACCTGGCAGTGTGATTGACACTAGCTTCAGAAGATCTGAGGCTTTGTCTGTCTCGGCCTAAGTGTCTGCCTGATCTAAGGTTCATATGCCTAATTTATTTACCCCCTTGGACTCAAGCACACTCCCGTTGCAAGTTAATTTTGCACCAATCACTTTGTTCTTTTGAGTTGAATATTATGTTTATGGTCTTGTCTGAAATCGCGTCGTCAGGAGTACTTAAGTGAATTTCCGCACTTGATAAGTGATCGATTCCCGTTTACCTTTTGTCCCTTAGGGTTTTCGCACTTAGGACCTATTTACTTCTTGCACTTGGTTGATTAATACTCTTGGACTTGATTCGTGCCTAACGTTGCCCTAATTAATTACCACACCTAAGTCGTACTTAGCCTAGGCTAGGAATTGACAAAGGAGGGTTGAGAGATCTTCCAACCTCAATTAGCTGGTTGACCAGACTGCTACACAAGCCCAGGAAGCCTTCTCCCAAGCTTGGTACTCACCCTTGCTAGCTTGCTTTGGATTGCCTTGAGTGCACATAAAGTTCCTGCAAAATCTCACCCTTGCTAGCTTGCTTTGGATTGCCTTGAGTGCACACAAAGCTTGCTGGAGATGATGATGGAGCTGCCACCTGCAAGAAACATGCAAAAAACACACAAAGACAAGCACACACACTCGCTCTCTCTCAAACTCGCACACAACAAATGAGGGAATGATAAGGAAGAGGGAATATGTAGTGGAGAAGGAGGTGGAGGTGGAGATGGAGAAGGAGGTGAAGATGAAGATGGAGATGGAGAAAAATCAGAAATTTACCTACTACTTACCATTCCAACGCGTCCTCTCTACGTCTTACCATCACACGCTCGTCCTCAAAGCTCGATCCCCGGCAACGGCTCCAAAATTTGGTGTAGCTCAGTGATGAGTAGCACCTCCTTTAATGTCAATCCGGGAAGACGTGAGGATGGTATGAAGACCGCGAGCAAGTGGAGGCACAAGTGCGTGAGTGAGAAGCACACAAGCATACACACACATACACACACACGCGCACACACGGCAAGAACAAAGAGAGTAAGACAATGGAATCACTTCTATTGCAACAAAGTTCTCATACAAGCTCAAAACTACAAGAAGCTCCCCCAAAAATGAGCTCTCTAGCTCTATTTATAGTTTTTGACTAGCTTTGGCCCTGTCCAGACCTAGTGTCCGGCCTAGTTAAAAATTAGGTTCCAAGGCTTATTTGAGGGCTCAAACGAGATCTAAAAATTATGAAAATTGGCAGGCAACTACTTCTAAGGCTCCCCAAGCTCGAGGACTCCTCGGCTTGTACAAAATGGAGCTACAAGAAGGTGAAATGATATTTACAAGGGTTTTTAGTGATGAGAATCACTTAAACATGATGTAAGGGTTTTGAAAAAAAAAATGAAGGGTTGCCTTAGTGCTAGATCTGCATGTGTGTCCGTACTTGCTTCTTCTCGTATACTGTCAACACACACCAACTCCATATGCAATATCTATCCTTGTTAAGGTAGCATAGTTTAAGCTACCCACCATACTTTGATAACCTGTAATGTCATTGACTTCATGACCTTCATGGGCACTTAGTTTTAGGTTTACCTCCATTGGAGTGCTTGCTATTTTGGCATCCTGCAAGTCAAACTTCTTTAACATATCCTGTATGTACTTTTTCTGAGTAATGTATATCCCTGAATTAGTGTAGACTAACTCAAGCCCAAGAAAATACTTCAATAGACCAAGATCATTGATCTTGAACTCCTTCATCATCTGGCTTTTGATTTGTCTGATTCCATTGACATCATTACCTGTAATTATGATGTCATCAACATAAACACAAAGGTATATTACCTCTGAATTACTTCTCTTGATGAATAGAGAAGTATCTGCCTTGCTCATAACAAAACCTTGGTCTTGGAGGTATGTAGTTAACCTCTAATTCCAGGCTCTAGGTGCCTGCTTCAATCCATATAAAGCCTTTTTTAATTTGCAAACATATGTTACCTTCTTAGGGTCCTCATAGCCAGGAGGTTGTGACATATATACCTCCTCTGAAATCCATCCATTCAAGAAAGCATTCTTGACATCCAATTGGTACATATTCCAATTTTTTGATGCAGCCACACTAACCAACACTCTGATAGCTGGCATCTTGGCCATATGTGAGAATGTCTCCTCATAGTCAATGCCTTGGGTTTGTGCAAAACCCTTGGCTACCAATCTGGCTTTGTACCTATTAATTGTGCCATCAGAATTTCTTTTAAGTTTATAGATCCATCTGGATCCTATTACCTTCATGGAGTCCTTCTTTTGGTACTAACTCCCATGTATCACTCTCCTTGAGTGCTTCAATCTCCTCATCCATAGCTTCTTTCCATTATGATTTGGTTATGGCTTCTTCATATGATCCTGGTTCTTCATTTGGCAAATCTTTGGCAAGATAAAATGAATGTTTAGTAACAAGAGATGTATCATACCCATATCTGATAGGTTTTTTGCTTTCTCTTTGGATCTTCTGATTGATTGAGTTGAAGATTCAAGTATGTCTTCAAGCTTCTTCATCTTCATTTTGCCCTTGGACTTCCATGCCTTGAACTCTTCAAGATTGATAGTTTCTTCATCATCTGAACTTGTGTCTTCATTCTGAGTGGGTTCCTCCTTTGCAAGACTTGGAAACTCCTCTTCCAAATCATAGGGTAATTTAACCTTCCTGCATTCATTCTCATACCAAGAATCATTTTCATCAAAGACAACATCTCTGCTTACCATGAATCCCTTATTGGTAGGGTTATAAAACTTGTAACCTTTTTGATTTAGATCATACCCAATAAAGATGCACTTTTCAGCCTTTGGGTCTAGTTTACCTCTTATCTGAGAAGGAATGTGTACATATGCTACACATTCAAATATCCTGCAATGGTCTAGTGATGGTCTCTTACCATGCCATGCTTCATAGGGTGTCATCCCATCAAGGGATTTAGATGGTAACTTGTTTATGAGATAAGTGGCAGTAGAAATACTCTCTACCCATAGATAGTTAGGTAATTTTTTCTCATTCAACATAGACCTAGCTGTCTCAACAATTAATCTATTTCTTCTCTCAGCTACCCCATTCTGTTCAGGAGAATACCTTGTGGTTATTTCTCTTTTGATGCCTCTGTCTTGCAAGAAGTTTTCAAACTCATTGGAGAAGTACTCACCTCCTCCATCTAACCTTAGTCTCTTCAAATTCTTTCCTGTCTGATTCTCAACAAGTAAAAGATATTTTTTAAAGCAATTAAACACCTCATCCTTATGCTTCATGAAGTACAATAGAGTCCATCTGCTATAATCATCAATAAAAGATACATAGTACCTTGATCCTGAGACTGAAGGGTCTTTGCTTGGTCCCCATACATCTGTATGGACAAGCTCTAGGTAGTCTTCATGCATGTAACCTTTCCTTGAGAAGGGTAACCTGTGAGACTTCCCAAATTGACAAGCACCACACTTGTAAATCATATGTTGCGGATACATTAGGTATTCCAAGCACACGTTGGTCCCTGCATATTTGCTTCAAAGTTCTTTCTCCTATATGCCCTAATCTTTTGTGCCAAATCTCAAGTTCTGAAAGTGTTTGATCTTTGTAACTGTATAGTGCAATATTCTTTGTGTCCTCTACCTCAAAAGTGAAAAGTCTACCTGATTTTTCTCCTTTAGCAATCCTCTTGAACCCATGTCTTGGATCCTCCACAAATGCTCCATATTGGTTGAATCTAACCTGCAAACCTTTCTCCACAATCTGTCCAACACTCATCAAATTTTTGGTAATGGTTGGTACATAGAGTACCCTTCTCAACAAATTCTGGTTTCCATCACAAGTCTTAACATTTCCAACTTTAACTACTGAGTGCTTGGTGTCATCACCTGTTTGGACTTGATGCTTACCTTTTGGTTCCTCAAGATCAGAGAGTAGTGCTACATTGCCAGATACATGATTTGAGCACCCTGAGTCAATGTAGAATAGGTGGTCATCATTTGTACCTAATTTTGAAGTCATGTTCATGATAAGAGGAGAGTCATCCTGCTCCTCTGTGTAGTTGTTGTAGTCCTTTCTGGTTTTGAATCCTCCTTGGTAGTTGCCATTGTAATTATTGTTGTAATTGTTGTTGTAGTTGTTGTTGTAGCCTTGGTGATGATTAAATCTACCTCTTGACTGTGAGTATCCACCTCTTTGGTATCGTCTTCCTCTGTGATTCTTGTAATTCTTGAAACACTCATCTGTAGTATGATTTGATAAACCACAAATGTTGCATGGTGAGGAGTTATAGGATCTCCCCCTACCTTGCTTACCTCCTCTTCCCCTTTGTCTTGATGATCTACCTCTCCCTGCAAAGTTGGCTTGGGAGGTAGAGCCTTCATCTTCCACCTTCTTGCTCTTGCCTTTATCTTTAGACTTCTTATCATTGTATAGGGCAGAAGAGTTATTACCTTTGGATGTATCTCCATTCTTGTTGAGCTTTGCTTCATGAGTAAACAATTGTCCCATGAGAGTTGTAAGATCTGGAATTTGGATGTCCATGTAAAGGTCCATGGCAGTGGTGAAGCTTTCCCATTTGTCATCAGCCTTGATCCCATTGATCACTTGCCTCACAATCTATTCTTCTTTAATCTCTTCTACTATGCTTGCTAATTGATCTGCTACATCTTTAATCTTGGTCACAAATTAGGAAACAAGTTGCTTAGGTTGCTTCCTTAATGTTGTGAATTCAATCCATAATTGATTTTTCCTAGCCCTTGTGTTGGAGGAAAAATAAGATGACAAGGTTTCCCAAGTCTCTTGGGATGTCTTACAATTTCTAATATGAAGAAAATCAGAGATGGAGTTGAGTAAATAAGACCTTGCCAATGCATCCTTAGCACACCATGTGTTGAGCTTTTCATGTTCTTCCTTTGTTGGCAATCCTCTTGTTTTGAATGAGGGCAATTCCTCATGTCCTGAGATGTATCCATAGAGACTCCTTCCTTGTAAGTAGGTCTTCATCCTTAGAGACCATGCTTGATAGTTTTTCCTATCCAATTTATCAATAAATGAAGGAAAACCATCTCCCATTTTACCTCAGTTTGCTCTGATACCACTGTTGGGAAAGATGGATGGATGCTCCAAGAGATTGAGTAGGTACTGCTAAAACCTGCTTTGTACCAGCCCTCTTTTGCTTTAGGCTTGATAAGTGGACCTCCTTAGCTTTCCAATGACACCATAAAATGTCCTATGTACTTTGGAAATGATGTGTGCAATGATTGAACCAAAACAGATAACTTTGAAACTCACAAACTCAAGAAAACCTTCTATTTATGTCTTGACACCTACTAGGTATTTTGCTCAGTATGACCAGCACAGTAGGAATTGGAAAAATTCCTTTTAGAGGTATCTAACTAGCTTAGCAAGCTAACTATTCCAAGTGAAATGATGTAAAAAGATAAACTATGCTAAGAGAAATCAATTTAGAAAGTTAAGCTATACCCCCGATTTTTAAGGACTGTAGCAGACATTGACCAGTGATCACCTTGATGCATATTTCTATGAAATGGCTGAATAGAATCTCTTCAAACTTTTGCACTATGTAGAGAACTTTGAGCTGAATCCAACAAGATTTGAATAATTGAATTTGATGGAGAAATGACTGAGTTATGCACTTCACAAGTTGACAGACTTTTGAGTAGTATGACAGAGAACTCAGAAATGAACAATGTGAATATATGTATTAATGAACACTTGTATACAAATCCATTGGCATGAAAACCATTGCCTAATGGTGTAGATAGGTGTGGGCTATAGTGTAGGCCTCACACACACTCAAAATTACTAATGAGAAGCTCGGGAGTGATGAGTTCTACCCACGACTTTGCCATGTCCATTTTTATAGAGAGTGAGTATAAATTTGAATTCAAATTCAAACTTTTGGCTCCCTATGATCAAGCTCGTATATCCTACGAGATATTCCTTCAATCAAAGAGCTACCTTTTTCCACGAATCCTTTTGGTAGGTGATTACAAAAGATCCTAAGTCAAATTGACTTTTACAAAGAGATAAAGTGGTAATTAACCACTAGCACTAATTCCTATGCTTCTTCACATATGTAGGGTCTTCAAGATATCTTTCAAGCCAAATGTGTAGGCTTGTGATTTACACCAACAGGAACCACAGTGGTGTCCTTTACTTGACTTTGTGAAGGGTTGAGGCACGTGCATTTGCATTGGAAGAAATGTAGCAGGTCTTCATCATTGTCCTCTTCGAGCATCTGTGTAGATTCCTCGTGTAACAACACAGTATCCGTTGTAGGTGGTTGCATGGATTGGATCACCGAAAGAAGAAGGGTGAGGAGGTGAGGCAATCGGGTTCGGGGAATTTCATGTTTGGTGAGTTGTTTGGTAACTGCTAAGCATTCATGGTGAATGCGCCGAAAGAAAAAGGACGTGAAATTGACCCCCTCTCGTGAGGCAGTATCAATCATCGAATAGAATGGACGGAAGATACCATACATGCATTTTTGCAAGTTTAAGGCAGCGACAAGAAATTGCAGCACGGTGTGCTCTGGTTCGGGATGACAAAGTATGGCAAACTTATTAGATGAGTGCCGGGGAAATAATTCCTTCATGGTCGCTAGGGGAAGGAGCGGTCCATCGACCAACTCTTCCTGAGGGAGACGGAACCCCTCAGCAACCGTGTTTAGTGTAACTACTACACAGGGGTTTAAGCACGTTAAGGGCCAGCACTGCTCTATAGCAGGCGTGGCGGCTATGGCAGAGATAATCTGTGCATGAAAGGGATGACACTCCATTGAATGCCACGGCAATTCAGTGAAGGCCAGAAGTCCCTGAGCACGCAAGTACTCACTCACATCCGGAGTGAGACCCGCATGGAAGGTTACTATGTTTACAAGAGCTTCCATGGCGCACTCAGAAACAAGCGAAAACATAGAGCACACAAGGGCCGCAAACACACAAAGACACAATAGTGACTAATAGCAGGAAGGACAAGATTAAGTAGAAACACTGGAAAAATCAGGTGGCAAGAACCCTAATCATAACGTAGTATTGGAAATATACCGACATAATGGCGACATGCATGCATTAACAGGATCGGCTACTCTGTTGGTTAGATGAGAAAACGGAAGGATTACGGTCAGTTGGTCAACCGAAACATGGAGATCAGAAAAGAAAGGTGAGAGAGAAGAGTGGCAAGCGAAAAGGAGTGAAAATATCAAAAGCACCTCACGAGGTGGTAGTTGACGGATAGTAGGGTCGAAGCTTCGAACCATTAATCACTTTAGGTAGAAGATGACCAGTTAAGGTGGATAATCGAAAAGTTGCGAGTCCCACTTGGTCAGCAATACGATATGGACCGAACCAGCACAGTTTAAATTTTTTGGTAGATCTATTAGACTTAGCATTATAGAAGAGGGCTAATTGGTTTACCGTAAACACGGGGGTTTTGAGGAAACGATCGTGGGTTTTGGCCTGTCTCAGCTCCACTTCCTGCATCACCAGGAAACTCTTCAGACGCTATTCATCCAATGATCGTAAAGCCTCCAATCGAAAGGAAAAATATTCTTCCGATAATAGCTTCCGTTCCAGAGCCACAAGCAGACTGGGAACCACCAGTTCCATAGGAGCAATCGCTTATAATCCATACGCCAACTTAAAAGGAGTTGTTCCGGTCGCTACTTTGTATGTGGTACGATAAGCCCATAGTACAGTAGGTAGAAATTGGTCCCATCTCTCTGGGCAATCCAACACCAGTTTCTTCAAGGTGTTTAAGAGAGTCTTGTTGGTACTCTTAGCGAGTCCATTTACTCGTGGGTAATAGGGAGAACTGAATTTATGCACAATTTGGAATGTTTGCGTAAGCACTTGCATTAATGTATTTGCAAAGTGCGTACCTTGATCAATTACTATCTCCAAGGGTAACCCGTAACGCAAAAAGATATCCTTCATTAAGCATTTAACAACCGCAGCCGCTGTAGCTGATCGTAGAGCCCATGCTTCGGCCCATCTAGTTGCGTAATCTGTGCATGTCAGAATATATCTGTTATTGGTGACTATTGCCGGAGGTGTAATAGGTCCTATGAAATCCAATCCCCATTTCTGAAAGGGTTCAAGAGGCACAACGAGTTGGAGAGGGAAGTAGTGTCGTTGTAAAGGCTGATCGGAACGCTGACACTCATCGCACTGTTGTACATATCTGGTGACGTCACGATACATAGTGGGCCACCACAATCCACTCTGCAGAATCTTTCGGTGAGTCAGGTCAACCGCAAAATGTCCTCCGGTTGGGGCAGCATGGGCCATGGTAATGACTGAAGCAATTTCATGTAGGGGGGCACATCTGAGTAGTACTCCGGAGTGATCCATGTAATATAGTTGTCCTACAATCAACCAAAAGCGTTGACTGTATGTGGCTAGTCTTCGTCAAGCAGCTGAAGAAATCATACAAGGAGGACATCCACTAGTCAAGAACAGGAGCAAGGTGTCATAGTAAGAGGAGGGTACTAGTAATTCTTGTTGATCATCCTGTATTGTCTATGCTGCATAGATAGCTGGTGTTGTGTCATCAACGCCCTCCGAAAGCTCACCGGAATCCAATCGAGATGGAAAGTCAGCAAGAGTGTGTGTTGACCCTGGTCGATGTACGACGGAGTAATCAAATTCTTGAAGCAACAAGACCCATCGTGCTAACCGTCCTCCCAAATGTTGTTGTCACATAAGATACACCAATGCTGCATGATCTACGTGGAAGGTGAAGCATTTGCCCAACAGATAATGTTGAAATTTTTTCACAGAATATACTAAGACAAGACATTCTCGTTCAGTAACTGAATAGTTACGTTCTGCCGGGGCCAATCTGCGGCTCGCATAATATACAGAACGAAACCATTTATCCATCTCCTACATCAGCACACTACCAATGGCACTGTCGGAGGCATCCACAAAGACATGAAAGGGCAATTCCCAATTGGGTGCTTGTAAAATGGGAGCCTGAGTTAACAATGATTTCAGTTTGTCAAAAGAAAGTTGACGCTCTTCAGTCCATTCGAACTGACGTGGGCTACTGGTTATCAATCGATTAAGTGGTATGGCCAGATGAGCAAGCCAATGCAGATGCCACCCATGCCACCGGATTTGGCCCAAAAACCGCATCACATCTTTAGGTGTCTTAGGAGAAGGAGCCTCCAGTACGGCCTTCACTTTGTCTGGATCCACCTGAATGCCTTGTTTTGAAATAACGTGTTCGAGCAGCTTTCCACAGGATACAGAGAATATCGATTTATTCGGGTTCACGCACAAGCGATATTCCCGACACTTTGAAAAGCAACATCGTAAATGGTACAGGTGTGCCAACGTATCACCGGATAGCAAGAAATCATCCAGATACACTCTCATAAATGTGGTGAGATAAGGGGAAAAAATTTCCTGCATGCAGCGTTGGAACGTACTGGGAGCATTGCCCAGTCCAAACCACATTACGGTACACACATAGACACCCTAGTTTGTAATAAAGGCAGTCTTGGGTATGTCCTGCTCTGCCATTCTGACTTGATTGTAACCACTGTATCCATCTAGAAAGGAATACATCTCCCGGCCGGCCATGTCGTCTAACATGGTATCCAGGAACGGCAACGGAAATGGATCAGGCACGATTGCGGCTTTGAGCTTTCGGTAGTCCACACATATCCGTCGCTGCTTGTTTTTCTTCGGAACTATAACAATGGGAGAGATCCATTCTGCATGCTCAATGGGCACAATAAATCCCACCTTCAACAACCGATCAAGTTTGGCTTTAACCTGTGTCGCATAGTTAGGATTCATCCTGTAACTGGGTTGTTTGATGGGTTTCACATCCGGTTTCAGCACCACTCTGTGTTGATAAATCCGCGGGTCCAACCCCTTCATATCCCTGTAGTCCCATGCAAAGACATCAGCGAACTCTCGTAGCAGCTACAACAGGTGCTCCTGGAAAGTCTCGGATAGTCCGGCCTTTATTTTTACGGGTCGTGGGTTGGTTTGGTCACCTAAATTGCAGATGATCAGCTGATCTTTCGATACATAGAACTACCGGGCCTTTCCAAATCGTCTCGGGACTGGAGTAATTGTTGGAGCATCGACTCATCCAAAGTCTGTTCTGTACTCGACTCATGGTCACCGATCAAAGGTACCACCGTGCAGGCTGTCGGACTCCAGTTATCAGCCACCGTTTGTAAATGTACAGTGCCAAGTGCCATCAGATCCTTGTTAGCTTTGAGGAAAGTCTCCTCTTCATCATCGGAGAGACCATCCAACATGTGTACAGGTTCCACTAAATATGGTCGTGCATGTAAGTCACAGGGTTTCATGTCGCCCAACGGGACAACATATTTCCGGTGATTATTTTTAAAGAGTAATTCATGCGCTGACCAATCTTGCACTACCTTAGCTTGTTTTAGCCAAGGACGTCCAAAGAGCAGATTGTAATCTAGGCTCGATTCAGGTAAATCCAGCACAACAAAGGTCATTTTGAAAACAGAACCTTGTAGAGTGATTGGAATATCTCGTACCAAGCCCACCGGATGGACTTGAGATTGATCAGCCATGCATA
Source organism: Ceratopteris richardii (assembly GCA_020310875.1). Lineage (NCBI taxonomy): Eukaryota > Viridiplantae > Streptophyta > Polypodiopsida > Polypodiales > Pteridaceae > Ceratopteris > Ceratopteris richardii. The sequence goes on along the minus strand of CM035414.1, from coordinate 36,937,024 downwards.
CAAAGAATTGAACAGGTTCAATTTGTGTCCACCCCAGCCGTTTGCATAGTGTTGTTGTTGCAATGTTGACACCAGATCCGCCATCAATTAAGACTTGTGTGATTTTGTGGTTTTTGTACCATACCGTAATCAGTGGTACCGTATGATCCACCATAATTGCTTGCCCAAACGTGTTTGCACCACTGCTGCTTGCGTATCCACAGCTGAGATGTACACCATATTTGCCATCAGATGTTGTCATTCTTTTTTCTTTTTGTCATACTCAGCTGCATCTTTATAAAATCTTCGGATATGCCCGATTTCACCACAAAAATGACATTTAGGAGGGGGAGGAGATGCACCTTCTCCTGATGGACCTACATTCCATCGAGCTTGTCCAAAATTATTTGACCGTCCACCTCGATAATTCCTGTATCCCTGGTACGGAGTATCTCGCATCTGTGGTGGCACATAATGGCTGGCCGGTTGCCCTTGTTCCTGAATGATGGCATTAAAAGCTGCTTTGTTCTGTACCTTGGCATTATACAGGCAAGTCTCTGTAGTGTGTTCTGTTGTGTGGAAAATTGCACAATACATTTGGTTTAGAGTGCATGTTGAACTGCTGTGCCCTGGATTTTTGCATTTGGTACAGTAAATTTGTTTCAAAGGATCCTTCTTAGATTGTCGGGACGCTTTCAACCACTCTAGATCTTCAGTAAATCCACCCACTTTGTTTTCTAATTGTAACACCATAGCAATTACGACATCAAAAGTCGTTCCACCCATGCACCATATGATCATAATCTGCTTCAATTGGGGCTTTAATCCGTTGATGAACCACTGCGTGATAACGTCATCTCGTAAATTAGCGTGCGTGGGTGACAACTGCCATAAATGATTCCGAAATAGCATGGCATAATCCTGTACATTTTGGTGTGGTTTCTGCCTATTATTCTGTAAGTAGTCAAAAATTTCGGTTGGGTTTTTCTTTAACTGAAATCATTGCAAAAATGCATCCTTCACATCATCGTACTATCGGAAGTGGTTCAAATCATATTCGGTTAGCCATCGTGTAGCTTCATTAACCAGGGTTGACTGGAACACAATAGCTTTATACGCAAGGTCTACGGGGTAATTTAGAACTATATAATTAATCTCAAAGGTCCGTACATGCGCATCGAGATCATCCCTCAAAAAACCTCCAAATTTTATGTATGTGACCCCCGCTGGTATCGGGCACGGTGGGATAACCTGTTGCTGCTGATGTTGTGGTTGTGGCTATGGCGGTGTTTGTTGTTGTTGCTGTGAGCCACTCATGATGCTGTTGTTAGTGGTGTTGTTGTTACCTGAAAATTGGGTAGGTATCTCTTGATATTCCTGAACTATATGGTCAACTTGCTCACTTTCCGGTCCTAAGATGTCGTTGAACTGATTGCTTAACTCCAAATCTAATAGCCCTTCCTCAACTTTAGTGTCAAAATTAGCTAATCGTGCACCGAAAAATGGTGAGCGCAGTAAGTGTCCACCAAACAGCACCGCAGTTTCACTGAAAAGCTTCGAATCGCCACCAGGTAATACCGAACTCTCACCGAAACTCGCCGAATTCTCACCGGACCAGACTGCACTGTCACCGAAAACATTCTCACCAGATAATGCGAACCTATCATCGAAAGTGACCAAATTCTGACCAGATAATGCAGAATTGTCTCTGCACTGCACCTCTGTACAACCAAAAATCACCATACTTTCTTCAGAAGGGACCGGACTCGCACCGGAACACACCGGATTCTCGCCATGTGCTACTGAACTACCACCGGAATTGCCGCTGGCTGGCTGTACTGAACCTTCTGCAACTGGACTTGATTGCCCTACACTTCTACCACCAGGGGGTGTTCCTAATAAGTTCAGAACTACCCAGGGATGTTGATCTCTGCGGTATTTGGGGTATGATTCACCGGAACGTGTTATAGGCATATATCAAAGAATTCTTCCTCAATCTTTAATCTTCAATGCAAACGACTACTCCATTTCCCACAGACGGCACCAATGTTAAACTTAATTGTTTGAAGTTTAATTCAAATCTGGGTTCTTGGGATGGTTAGGGGTCTGTAAACAGAGGCCCTGTTTGTATTTTCCCAAATCTACTATACTACTTCACCGAATTAATGCGCTAAATCGGATTATCTTCCCAAGATTATTTTGAATGCGTTCTTCAACACACTTCCACACTAGACAGTTAACTGTATAACTTCTTCACTTATCGCGTTAATCAATTTACTTAATACTTCATTGAACTTCACTTAATGATTAAACTTAATCAATAGAATTGACAGTACTCAGATTACATAGTAATTCGGTAACTGCGCTTCGCTTCCGGCTCTCGCCCAGACGAACAGTCCGGCGACTACACCTTCTGCTTCATGCAACTCTTTCATTAATCTTTTCCAAAGGTTACAACTTTGCGCTATGCCTTTACATCATGCGTGCGACTTTTCAGGATACACATTACAAAAATTATGAGTTCCTTTCCGGCGGCTTACAGTGTGTATGTATGTGTATGTGTGTGTGTATATGTATGTATGTGCATATGTATGTGTAAGTTTATGTTCTTGTGTATGTATGTGCATGTATATGAGTGTGTATATGTATATATGTGCATATGTATATGTAAGTGTATGTGCATATGTGTATGTATCTGCATGTATATGAGTGTGTATATGTGTATATGTATGTATGTGCATGTGTATGTGTAAGTGTATGTGCGTATGTGTGTGCATGTGCATGTGCATGTGTATGTTATGTATGTGTATATGGATGTATGTGCATATGTATGTGTAAGCGTATGTGCATATGTGTATTTATGTGCATGTATATGAGTGTGTATATCTATATATGTGCATATGTATGTGTAATTAGTGTATGTGCATGTATATGAGTGTGTATATGTATGTATGTGCATGTGTATGTGTAAGTGTGTGTATATGTATATATGTGCATATGTATGTGTAAGTGTATGTGCATGTATATGAGTGTGTATATGTATGTATGTGCATGTGTATGTGTATCTGTGTGTATATGTATATATGTGCATGTGTATGTGTAAGTGTATGTGCGTATGTATATGTATGTGCATGTGTATATGAAAGTGTATGTGTGTGTATGTGTATGTGTATGTGCATATGTGTATGTATGTGCATGCATATGAGTGTGTATATGTATGTATGTGCATGTATATGTGTAAGTGTATGTATATGTATGTATGTGCATGTGTAAGTGTATGTGTGTATGTGTGTGTATGTGCATGTATATGAGTGTGTATATACATGTGCATGTGCATGTGCATGTGTAAGTGTGTGTATATGGATGTATGTGCATGTGTATGTGCAAGTGTATGTGCATATGCATATGCATGTGCATGTATATGAGTGTGTACATGTATGTATGAGCATGTGTATGTGTAAGAGTATGTGCGTATGTGCATATGTATGTGTGTGTATATGTATGTATGTGCATGTGTATGTATGTGGAAGTGGTATGTGCATATGTGTATGTGTGTGTATATGTATGTATGTGCATGTGTATATGTAAGTGTATGTGTGTATGTGTGTGTATATGTATGTATGTGCATGTGTATGTGTAAGTGTATGTGTGTATGTGTGTGTACATATGTGCATGTGTATATGTATATGTGTATATATGTATGTGTATATGTGTGTGTGTGCATGTGTATGTATATGCATGTGTATATGTATGATCATGCATGTACATGTGCATGCATCTCCATTTGCATACATGTGTATGTGCATGCATTTGTATAATTAGTATGTGTTAATGTGCATATGTGTATATGCAATAATGCATGCATGTCTTTTCATGTATTTGTAGATATGTTTGTGCATATGCATATGTGTATGTGTATGTGTAAGTGTATATGTGTGTATGTGCATGTGTATGTGCATATGTATGTGTGTGTAAAGTGTTAGCATGCATGGTCATGTATATATGTATTTGTGCATATGAATGAGTAAGTGAGTATGTTAATTAATGAAAATAAAATAAAAATGATATACAAATAGTGAAAAATGTACTTACAATAATTAGCCATATTTTATGCTTGGTGAACTTCTTGAATAACCTGCAATAAAGAGAGCAAGAGAGAGAGAGAGAAATCAAAAGAAATAAGAAAAGAGAGAGAGAGAGAGGGAGAGAGAGAGAGAGATAGAGAGAGAATATGAGAGAGATTAGAAAAGAGAGAGATTCAGGAAGAGATTGTTGTAGCTCATAAGTGCAGTGCAGATTTGAATGTTGGAGAGGTCTTCAATCAGTTGTACATAAAATCACGATTGAAGAGCAATCCAAGGTTTTTTTTTACTATTATCAAGCTTACCCATCGCATAATCGATGTAAAAGCATCGTGTATGTGATCATACAATTTGTGGATAATCGACGCCCATCATCATCACCTAAGCGATGCAAATGAGTGTCGCATGTGTGATGCTTGCCTTTTCATCACATAAGCGACATTAATCTAGCAACGCCCTTAGGAACATTGCTAGAAGCATGGAATGATGTCAAAAATAACATCGAGAATAGCATCGTGTATACAATGGTCCACACTTGACGTCCAGTCTGACAAAATTCAAGATCATGTAGCAATGAAAATGTGTCGTGTTAATCATCGCTATGCCTCCATATTCCTTGTACTGTCTCCTCACTCTAGGAAGGATCCTTATGAATAAAGAACAAAGATACATGATCAGAAAATTGGTGTTCTATACATTTTGTGCATTGCTTGACAAAATAATGAACATATCTAATCTAATTAGGCCAATATGCACCCAATCTATGTGAGTTCAAAAGTGTCTAAAATTTTGAGGCATACATAATATCATTTAGATGATGTGCTGTCTCCAAATAATCTAATTTTTCTTCTTTCAAATCACAATTCAATAAAATGCTAGACTAATGAAGATAATATAAATGTCCTGAAAGTAAGATATAGTCTTTACTTTGATATATCTCTTTGCTGCAATCTTTATAGCCATATTTAGGATCAAAACTTAGTATTGGTACTATGTCCATGGCCCGAGTAGGCATTGCTTCCACATTAAGGAGATATCTATCTGGTAATTCATCATTAACTCCACTAGGTTCTTCTCCATTTATTAGTCTACATAGATGATATGCTCTAATGTGAGTTTCCCCTTGTTTAACTACCTCAAAATCGAAATCCATTAGTAACAAGAACCATCTAACAATTCTTTCTGTGTTATGAGGTTTATTTACTAAGTAAAGGAGATCTTGATGATCCACAAAGAATTTGAATTTTTTTTGCTAGGAGGTAATGCATGGATTTTTTTAATAGCATAAACCATCCCTAATCCTTCTCTTCATGTGGTTGTGTAGTTTCTTTCAGCTTGATTCAATTGCCTACTTGCATTGCAATTGGAAAATAGAACTTGGTATCTTCCACAGGTTGCGCCAAAGTGCATCCTAGTGAAAAGTTTGAAGCAAGAACATATATATGAAAAATCTTTTCCCAATTTTCTGGTTTCAATATTGGTGTTGAACTTAACCAAATCTTCATTTTTTTGAAAGTTCTTCACATTCTTCATTCAACTTAAACTTAGTAATTAGGGCATACAAGGGTTTAGCAATTATTGCATAATTATACATAAATCTTATGAAATATCCACAATGACCCATAAATGCTTAAAAATCTTTTACTATAGTTTGTCTTATCATTTCAAAAACTACTTTTGTTTTCTCTCATTTGTTGATATTCCATTTTTTTGGCACAATTTTCCCTAGAATTCTCCCTTGAGTTACAAAGAATACACACTTCTTAGGATTTAAACATAATCTATAGATTTTGCATTTGTGAAATATGTTCCTAAGATCCATCAAGTGATTTGTTCTTTTTATTGAAAAAGCACAGAGATCATCTACATAGATTTCCATGGTTTTTTCTATTCCTTGAATACATGACACACGAGTCTCTGGAAAGTTGCAGGTGCATTTGTTAAACCAAAAGGCATAACCCTAAATGTCTCTATGCCCCATTCTATAGCAAATGTTGATCTTTTTTAGCTATATCTACCTGATTTATCTAGAGAAACCATCTAGAAAGCTATATACTTCTTTTCCTACCACCCTTTTTAATAAATGATGAGTGATGGATGAAGGATAACCATTTCTTATTGTGGATTCATTAACTTCCTTTAAGTTTATACAAACCCTAATTTTCCTATTATTTTTAAGGACCACCACTATAGGAGATACCCATTTTGTGTATTCAATTTCATATATGAATCCTACAAACAATAGTTTGCCAATTTCTTCCTGATTTTGTAACATATACATCATTGTAGATATAATGTCTTTGCTTAGTTGGTTTAGAGCCAAGAGCTATAGGGATTCTATGAACACAAATTCGAGGATCTACACCTTTGAGATCTTTATAAGTCCACACAAACGCTTCTCTATAGACTTCTACCAATGCAACTAAAGCTTCTTGCTCTTCCCTTTGCACATCATTTGCCATTCTCATTTTTGTTTCTTCTCTTTCATCAATAAAAGTAAGCATTTGTTTGAATTGTTCCTTTTTATCATATGATTGAGCCCCTTTTGCTTCTCTTTGAGGTTTTTGAAAAATTACCTTTCTTTTGTCCACCTGTTATTTTCTAAATGTTTAGGCACATCAATATTTTTCTCTTGTTCCTCTTTCAATGTGCTTCTTCTTATTGTTCTCTTCTTGAATGAAGTAATTATGTTTCTCATGAATCTGATTACTTGTATGCTCTTGAGTATCTTACTTTTGCAAGAATTCCTCTTCATCTTCCTTATGATGTTGAATAATGGTTTTAACCATATTGAAAGGTATAATGACATTTCCTTCTGAATCACACATTTGTACTATTTTTTTCACATAATGTCACATCTAGGGTTGCTAATATCTGATCTCGCACATAAGGTTCAAATTCTTTATCATCAGAATACATGGGTATATAACTAGGATAATCAACGTCTCTATCCAATTTACACTCTTCCTTCTTCAAATGATACATTCTTCCATTTTTAGGTTTTCACATCCATATTTGAGCTTCATCATCAAATTCCAAATCTCCTATTGTACTTGACTCAATGGGTGTTTACATTTCTTTATGAATCCTCTTCTAATCCTTGGGTATATGTCATGATTTGAATGATCTCTCAAATTTGCCTTAGTTATATTTTCTTCACACCAAAGTTACAAACAATTATTTCCCCAATCTTGAACAAACTTTAGCTGTCTTAAGAATGGTTGTCCAATTATTATGTCACAAGTGTTCAATTCTAGAAATTCTACAACAACTAAGGTGTGCTTAAAATTTATACCATAGGTTTTCAAAGTGGCTTGTTCCAATAATCCTATGGGTTGTTCCATATGTCCATCTGCTAACTAAAGTTTCAATTTGATAGGTTTCAACTTTGGTTTTCCCCAATTCCTCCATATATTCTTTGTTATTACAACCACTCTAGCACCACTATCTAGAATAGCTTGAACTTGATGTCCATGATAATCTAGGCAAATGGTTGTATTTCCTTCCTCATCTTTATAGTAACCCATCTGTCTTGTCTAAAGGTATTCGAAACCCTAGAGCATATTCTTTCCTTAAACTATGGCCTTCTTTTGTTTTTGTTTGGTTTACGCACCATTTCTTCAAATTAGGGTTTTGTTTCAACAACTGTTGCAAAGATAACCTAGATTGTGATCTCCATATCCCTCAGTTGGTCCATGTTATCTTTGTTTCCTTGATCATGTATTTTCATTTTTCTATAACCAACACTTAGTTAATCATTTTTCTCTTCCTCCATTTTTTCTTTACCTACTTTAGTAATAGGTGGTTGTTGAGTGTTATATTCTTATGATTTCTTTTCTCTCAATTCTATCCACACCACTTGGTCCACACATTCCTTCAATTGTTCATCATTTATTTTGGTCTCCTTGAAGACTTATTTTTTCTCCAATATTTTTTGAGCAATTCCAATCAATTTTTTAAATGATATTCTTTGTTTTTCTTCATCAAGTTTAGGATACTCTTGTTGGAGTTAGACGTCTACGGAAGCACGTGAACAACACAAGGAAGAAGAAGAAGCTTGGAGCACAACACAAAATACTGAATGTATTACTCAAGAATGTACAAAGATAAGTAGCCCATAAGGGCAATAGGTGTACATACAGGTTGGGGAAAAAAAAACTCCTAAAGAGGGAAAAAAGTGCCCCAGTGGTCCTAGTGTGTTCACACATATCACTACCTAAATATATCAACAAATCCCCCCTAGGAGTGATGCAGTGAACAAGGAGCTGAAACTCATGTATAAGGACGTGCCAAGCTATGTGGAAATCACTCCACAAAAGGAAGTAAGCCCAAAGCTTTGTAGAAAGCTTCAAACTTCTCCCTAGGTAGAGCCTTCGTGAAAAGATCTGCAATGTTCTCCTACATGGGCACATATGCCAAGCTGATCTCCCCAGCAGAGAACCTCTCCCTGACATAGTGATAATGCACCTCAATGTGCTTAGTGCGAGCATGCAACACAAGGTTTCTCGCAATTGCCAATGCGCTCTGACTGTCAGTGAAGATGGTGGTGACAGAAGTCTGACCAACACCCAAATCAGCCATAAGGCATCTGAGCCACACACACTCAATAGTAGCTGTGAAAGCTTCCCTATACTCAACCTCACAACTCGAAGTGGCCACAATAGGCTGCTTCTTAATCAACCAAGATATACATGAGCCACCAAGCATGAAGCAAAAGCCACTAGTGGACACACGAGTGTCATAGCAACCAGCCCAATCTGAGTCAAAAAAAGCATGCAAATATGGCGGTAGTGATCCCCCCTTCGGATAAAACAACCCAAGTAGCCGAGTACCACTCAAATAGCGAAAGATGCGCTTAACTGCCTGCCAATGCTTGACTCGTGGGCAATGCATAAACCTGCTCATCTGTGAGACAACAAACTGAATATCTGGCCGAGTAATGCATAAGTAAATCAAGCATCCAATAGCCTGCTGATGGAGAACAGCATCAAATGCATCTCCAACATCATGAAGACTCAATCGTAAACCTGTCTCCATAGGAGTGGCAATAGGCTTACAGTCTTCAAGGCCAAAACGCTACAATAAGGTATCAATATATTTCGTTTGACACAACGCCATTCCACCATCAACTTGCATAAACTGAATGCCCAAATAGTGATGCAAATGCCCCAAATCAGACATCTCAAATGAGGCATGCAAATTAGCCTTAAAATCAGCAATATGCTTCTCAATAGGACCAGTGAGCAACATGTCGTCAACATAGACAACAATGATCAGAAGCACATCATTAGCACACTTAATATATAAGGTGCTTTCAGTTAAATTGTTCTCAAAACCATGTGCAATCAGATAGGCATGTATCTACACACACATACACACACGGACACACACTCTCTTTGGCCACTCTTACTCACTTACCTTCACACACACACATGTTGGGATAGATGGATGGATGCTCCAAGAGACTAAGTAGGTACTGCTAAACCTGCTTTGTACCAGCCCTATTTTGCTTCAGAGTTGATAAGTAGATCTTCTTAGCTTTCCAATAACACCAAAAAATGACCTATGTACTTTGGAAGTGATGTGTGTAATGATTGAATCAAAACAGATAACTTTGAAGTTCACAAACTCAAGAAAACCTTCTATTTATGTCTTGACACCTGCTGAGTGTTTTGCTCAATGTGACCAGCACAATAGAAATTGATAAAAATCCTACTAGGGGTATTTAATTAGCTTAGTAAGCTACCATTTGCAAGTGGAATGATGTAAAAAGATAAACTATGCTAAGAGAAATCAATTTAGCAAGTTTAGCTATACCCCCGACTTTTTAGGACTTTAGCATAAAATGACCAGAGTTCACCTCGACGCAGATTTCTCTGCAATGTCTGAATACAATCACTTCAACTTTTGATAGCATGTAGATGACTTTGAGCTGAATCCAACAAGCTTTGAATCACTTGATTTGGTGAAGAATTGCCATGGATATGCCCTTGACAAGTTGACAGACTTTTGAGTAGACTAATAGAGAACTCAGAGATGAATGATGTAAATGTATCTATTAATGAACAATTGTATACAATCCCATTAGCATGAACAACATTGCCTAATGGTGTAGAGAGGTGTAGGCTACAGTATAGTCCTCACACACACACACTCAAAATCAGTAGAATGAGGCTCGGGAATGATCTCTCTCTACCCGCGACTTTTCATGTTCACTTTTTATATGTAATGAACAAAGATTTGAATTCAAATTCAAATTTTGGCTCCCTATGATCAAGCTCCTAAATGCTTGGAGATATTCCTTCAATCAAATGAGCTACTTTTTCCACGACTCATGTTGGTAGGTGATTACAAAAGATTCCAAGTCAATTTGACTTTTACAATGGGGTAAAGTGGTAATTAGCCACTAGCATATGTTCCTATGCTTCTTCATGTATGTGTAGACTTTAATGCATCCTTTGAGCCAAATGTGTAGGCTTGCAAATTACACCAACAGCTCCCCCTCAAGCCAAACATTTTGGCTTAAGTCTTCATCTTCAATCTTCAATTATATCCTGCAATCCAATCATAGATTTGAACCTGCAAAGTTTTGTTCCATCCAAAGCTTTAGTCAACAAATCTACACATTGCATGTTGGTTGATACATAGGTAAGTTGAATGTCCTTGTTTATCAACTTCTCTCTCACATAATGATAATGAACCTCTATGTATTTGGTCCTAGCATGATAGATAGGATTAGCTGCAAGGTGAAGAGAACTTGTATTATCCCCAAAGATTATTGGAGACCTAGTATATAAGCCCAATTCTGTATACAAAAGCTTATTCCAAATTGCTTCTTGTGTGGCATTAGCCAGTCCTATACTCTGCCTCTGTGGAAGACAAAGCAACAGTAGGTTGCTTCTTTGAAGACCATGAAATTGGTTTATCACCTGCAAAAGAGATATATCCAGAAGTGCTCCTCCTATCATCCTTGCATCCTGCCCAATCTGCATCTGAATAAATTTTGATATCAATATCTGAAGTGTAAGGGAAATACAAACCATGGTTCTGTGTACCCTTGAGATACTTCAAGATTCTCTTGGCAGCCTCTAAGTGAGGTATCCTTGGCTTGTGCATAAATTGACTTAGCACAGTTACACCATATGCAATATCAATTCTTGTAAGAGTAGCATAGTTCAAGCTACCTACCATACTTTGATAACCTATAATGTCTTTGACTTCATCACCTTCATGGGCACTTAGCTTTAGGTTTACCTCCATTGGCTCTTTTCATGTAGTCTTGCCTTGGTTAGCTTCCACAAAGTGCATGGATGAACTAGATCCTTCCTGAGAATTCAATGTCCTAAACACCACTCCTACCGTAGGAATTTTCTCTTGTACTATAGGAGTGGGATGCCCCTAGATCTTAACATAATTCGAAGACTCCACTAGCCCTTTTCCCTTGCCAATGTTAGCTTTCCATTTTGGATAATCTTTGTCAAAATGCCCCTCTCCTCTGCAGTACCTGCACATTGGAGGGTACTCCACAAGTTTCTTCTTGTTTGGGCAAACTCGTGCTATGTGCCCATCAGCTCCACATCTCCAACACTCAATTGGGGCTGCTCTCCTTTGTTCTCATGTTGTCTCCCTAGAGTAGCCACTACCTTGGCCCTGGGTATTGTGTTTGTATGTTTATCTAGTTTCCCAATGAGGTATGGGTGGGACACTTTGAGCCAACAACCTTGTGTAAGAATGCTCTCTCATGTTTTTGGAGTGCATGGTCTGTTCTTCATAAGCCCTCTTATGATATCATCGGTCCTCCATATGGTTTTTCCTATTGCAAAAGGTGCAAAGCATCCTAGGTGGCGGTCTATTCGTGATAAGTCTTGAGACCATGGGGCATTCGGTGTCCATATGACCATAGCCCTGGCACTTCCTACACCATGTGTGGGACCTGAATATGCCCTGATTAGGATCTGAGGCTACCTCTTGCTTTACAATGTATGTCTCTTGGGTCATTGTGGCAGCTTTCATGACTTGAGTCACTAACTCTAGAATCCATTCCTCAATCAACACAGGCTCAACTTCACCTAGTGTACTAGTTTTCACAAGGAAGGAGATAAGGAAGAGAGTTCACACACAATCTCACAATCAAGGAGAAGCACACACACAGATTGAGGCAAGGAAAAATAATCTTCTTCTTCTTCTTCTTCTTCTTCTTCTTCTTCTTCTTCTTCTTCTTCTTCTTCTTCTTCTTCTTCTTCTTCTTTTTCTTCTTCTTCTTCTTCTTCTTCTTCTTCTTCTTCTTCTTCTTCTTCTTCTTCTTCTTCTTCTTCTTCTTCTTGTATTACATAAAAGGAATGTACAAGAATGACCTAAAAAACAAGAATACAACAAGTGCAATATAAAGAGACCTGTACATAAGGAAAAAGCTAATGTCCATGGCTGAGTGAGCTACCAAGAAAATGTGCCATCACTCTCAGTTGATAAATCTAATAAAGCTCAATGAAGTGTCCTTGGCATATACCAGTGTGACCACTATACATGTCAGAGAAATGAAAAAGTGATACATGTTATCCTAGATAATCACATGTTGAGCTTGATATCTTTATGGATGGAAATGTCATGTGTGCAATCTATGTCTTGATTTATTGGCCTACTAAAGCATCGAGAGTCATCACTCCTTTTGACGATAGACCCATGTATGATGCTACTCACCATGCATGTTTGGTTGTTTGACATATGCTCTTGTGCCATGACAACAACATCAAAAACTAATGACAAGGCAAAGAAACATATATTTTTTTGTTATAGTGTTGAAAGCAAAGGATATTGTCATACCATCCGTTGACAGAAACAATTATTGTGAGTCAAGATGTGGTATTTTTTGAATGACTTTTCAAGAAAATTATGGTTGTATTGTATGAAGCAAAAATCAGATGTGTCTGTTGTATTTAAAATGTTCAAGGCACTTGTTGAGAAGGAGATAGGTTGCTACATCAAAAACCTAAGGTCAGATGGAGGGGGATAACACTTCTTCCATGCATTTTATTTCTTGTAGGAACGAGGTAATAACATGAAAATCACTTAAAGGTATAATCCCCAACAAAATGGGATGTTAGAGTGGAAAAATAGATATATTATTGAAATTGCTACGAGTATGTCAAATAAAATGAATGTGCCATTAACATATGCACAAGATCATGTGTTTACTGTTGTGTACTCGATGAATAGGTGGCCACAGATGTCATGGAAAACTATGTCCAACGGTCCGTTCAACAAGGGTCTGTCAGAGACGACAGACGCGAGAGAGGGGGGATTGTTGGCAGCAGTCAGGGCATTTCAAGACAAGGGAGTTGACATAATGAATCAAAGCAAAGAGAAGGAGCAAGTAGGCAAATCAGTCAATGGAGATCCGACAAATAGGCCCTACAATTTTTCATGAAGCAATATTTCCCAAATAGTGATCTTAGTCACTTCACACCATTGTAAATAACATTTTTTATTATTCCTACTCCATTTGTGCAAGCTGAGGAGTCCTCGAGCTTGAGGAGTATTATTAGTATTTATGTACCAATTTTCATAAATTTCAAAGCTTGTTTGATCCCCCAAAAGAGCCTTATAACCTAATTTTTAACTAAGCCGAACACTAGGTCTGGACAGGACCAAAGCTAGTCAAAAACTATAAAAAGAGCTAGAGAGCTCATTTTTGAGGTTATCTTGTTGTAGATTTGAACTTGTATGAGAACTCTTTTGCAATAGAAGTTGCTCCATTGTCTCTCTCTTTGTTCTTGCCTTGTGTGCGCGTGTGCATGTATGTGTGTGCATGTTTGTGTGCTTCTCACTCACACACTTGTGCCATCACTTGTTCGAGGTCTTCATACCATCCTCATGTCTTCCCAGATTGACATTAAAGAATGTGCTACTCATCACTGAGCTACAGGATCAGATAGAAGATATAATGACAAAGATCTTGGATGGTGTGAAGACCAGCAGATTCAAAAGCATGGCAGGAGTAAAAGAAAAGAAGATGATATGAAGAAACAAAGAATATCAATTAGTGATTGAGGGGAAGCTATTGGAGAAACAATCACTAATTGGACATATATTTTAATGTCAAAGCTTTAGAAGACAACCACATGACTATGTGAAGGGACAAACTCACAAGTGCATTATATTTTTAAAGTTAGTTCACTTTAGTTCTAGAAGTTTTTTAAAAGTCATGATATTGAGAAAAACTATATAAGTTAGTTTGTATCAACTGACGCGATGTGGAAGAGAAGTAGTTAGAGTGAGGAAAAGTTCATTTTGTATGACTGAGTATAGTCGGGCTTCTCTGAGTGAGAAGGCACTTGTAAACTTCTGAGTTGTTCATAGCTATGAGAAGAAATAGTTAAAGTTCTGTTTATGAGACTCTCTCTTCCATCTCTATGCTTGTTTACTGTGTGATGAGTTCAAAAGTTGAAGTTTTCCAAGAAAATCGATGCGTGGCATCAAGTTTGTGTTAATAAGTCATTGTTTTCATTCTTTGAGTTTTACTTGTTGTTAATCTTTTTAAAACATGAGCATTGGGGAACAACTTGATGCCTGGCATCGAGTTTCAATGTAAATTTGATACTTAGCATCGATTTCAAACATAAAAGTCTTTTACTTCATGTCTGTGTTCAAGTGACTAGTTCAGGTGTTGAAAAAGTGGCCTAAAACACACCAATTCGATGCTTGGCATCGAATTCTTGCTGCAAGTCAATGCTAGGCATCGAATTTTCATAATAGGGACATGTTTTTTACTAAAATAGGCAGGTTTTTTAGTTTTGGAAACTCATATCGGGTCATCTTGTGAAGACCATAACTTGAGTTCTAAAGATCCCTTTCTTACAAATAATAGCTTGTTGGAGAGCTCTACTCTTCTACTTTCATTAACCAAAAGATCTTGGAGAAATAATATTTTTGGTAGGAGAAATAAGCAAAAGAGTGAAGGTATGTCATTTGAGTGACTAGAAATTTTTGAAGAAGTAAAGTTCTTGGTTTTGGCTATCATTTCTCAAAGTTTGGAGTGGCAATGAGTTAATGGTGACCATAGAGTTGTCTAGTGTCACATTAATTCATTTCTTGTGATGTTTCATACATCAACAACGAGGACATGTCCTTCTTCTCAATTGTTTTCTTTTCAGAGGGTGTGTGGTTCTTCTTCTTGCAGACATACACCCGAAAGGGAGGAGGAATATGGGAGGAGGCCATTTTTTTTCGAGAGAGGACAAAGGACTGGAAGGAGGGATCCAAGAAGAAAAGGGGGCTTCTTCACATTTTTGAAGCTCTGGGGGGGTTGCTCTTGCGGTGGTGTGGTGTGTGGCCGGAGAGAGGCTTCTTTGAGCTTTCAGTGCTCCTCTCTAACCCAAGGCAACAGATGGGAGGGCTTTTGTTTTTTGAAGGGGAAAGATAGAAGGAAAAGCTCTTCGGGTGCAACAACAAGAAGGGGGGGGGGGGGGGGAATCTCAAGAGATGCGAGTTGTGACCGCCTTGGCTGGAAGTGAAATTGTCCCTAAGAAGCTCGAGTTTTGTTCCAGTAGAGAAGGGTTTGTCATGAGGTAGGGGGACAAATTTTGGTTTTCTGATCCCATTTATCTCAAATGCTTATGTTATGACATCTTCTATGGTCTTCTCAGTTATATGATTTCTTTTGTTTAGCGGCATGTTTCTATTTTTACTTCCTTGCATATGAATTGTTGGACAAATAATTCTGGCACTTGATAATGATCCGTTCGGTGCATCTAGATTGTAGATTTGATTTGTAGATGATGGGTTGACCCAATGTGCTTTTCGATTGTAATTTTCGTGGAGTATTGACGAAATATGTACTCTCTTGTATTGCATTGAAGTTTTCATGTTAGGACTGTAATTTGATGTAGCTAGGTTTAATTTGAAGAGTTTTGCAGTCACTCAACCCAAGATACATTTCATGTATTTGTTTCGTATGTGATGCTTTTTTATTTTCGTACTTGATATGATTGATTGAAGATTTTTGCAAAGTTTGGTTATTAGTGGGATTTGGCCAGTCTTAGCACTTCCTATCTTATAAATTTGATGTGAGTTATGTCCTAATTTTGGTGTAATTGCTATCTTGTGGGGTTCACTGACCCTTGAATTTACATCTTGTGAGGAATAAATCTAGTATCCAATTCTTGACTCTGCAATGGGTTAGAAGGTCCACTCAGTGATCATGTAGTTGATAATTTTCAATGGTGGTGGTAACAAAGAGATTGTCATTTGTTAGGTGTTTGAATTGTTTAGGTTCAAGATGCCAAGACAAAACCTGATATTGGGATGCTTGGTGCTCAGCTTTTTCTAGTGTTTCACAGGCTCAATGGTTTTGCATCGAGGGTTCTCCCATCCAGTCATTCTAAGTAACAGGATGTTACCATCAGTGATGGAGCATGATGACCACGAGTATGTAAGCTCTTTAAGTATGCCTATTGGGGTTATAAGGGGATCATAACTATTGAAGCATCTCATTCTAAGTAGTTTGATGATATAACCCTCTATCCAAGGGTTATAAAAGACTTCCATACGATGTTTCTCCCTAGGAAATGTAATATTACATCAATGAATCCATCACTTGAAGAGGATTGTATTTGTATCGTCTATGCAGGAACTGTGATTCCAAAGCTACGCCATAGCTACAAATGAAACATAATTGTGAACTACTTCACACAATAAAAAAAAATGAAGGATGGTGTGGGAAGAGCAAGTGTGGGCATGTGAGAGTAATGCGGGTGAGTGTGGGTGAATATGTGAGCTTGTGTGCACGTATAAGTGTAAGTGGGTGTGTGAATTTGATGGTGTGAATATTTCATTTGTGAAATATGTGAATAGATTAAGTGAGTGAGTGGGAGTGTGAGAGAAAGAGTGAAAGAAGGAGAGTGATAGATAGAGGGGATGAGAAAGGAAATAGGAGTTTGTGTGCAAGTAGAGGTGTGCAAGTGTGTGTGTGTGTGTGTTGTAGGTATGAGTGTATGTGGGTATAAGAGAGTGTGAGAGTGGACAAGGAAAAGTGAGGGAAGGTGAGTGAGAGAAGGAGAGTGAGTCAAAGGAAGTGGGGTGAGGGTGGCTTTTTGAAAGGGGTGTGTGTGTTGTTGGTGTAATTTGCAAGCCTACACATTTGGCTCAAAGGATGCATTAAAGTCTACACATACATGAAGAAGCATAGGAACATATGCTAGTGGCTAATTACCACTTTACCCCATTGTAAAAGTCAAATTGACTTGGAATCTTTTGTAATAACCTACCAACATGAGTCGTGGAAAAAGTAGCTCATTTGATTGAAGGAATATCTCCAAGCATTTAGGAGCTTGATCATAGGGAGCCAAAATTTGAATTTCAATTCAAATCTTTGTTCATTACATATAAAAAGTGAACATGAAAAGTCGCGGGTAGAGAGAGATCATTCTCGAGCCTCATTCTACTGATTTTGAGTGTGTGTGAGGACTATACTATAGCCTACACCTCTCTACACCATTAGGCAATGTTGTTCATGCCAATGGGATTGTATACAATTGTTCATTAATAGATACATTTACATCATTCATCTCTGAGTTCTCTGTTAGTCTACTCAAAAGTCTGTCAACTTGTCAAGGGCATATCTCGGTCAATTCTTCACCACATCAAGTGATTCAAAGCTTCTTGGATTCAGCTCAAAGTCATCTACATGCTATCAAAATTTGAAGTGATTCTATTCAGCCATTTCAGAGAAATCTGCATCGACGTGAACTCTGGTCATTTTTATGCTACAGTCCTAAAAAGTCGGGGGTATAGCTAAACTTGCTAAATTGATTTCTCTTAGCATAGTTTATCTTTTTACATCATTCCACTTGCAAATGGTAGCTTACTAAGCTAATTAAATACCCCTAGAAGGAATTTTATCAATTTCTACTGTGCTGGTAACACTGAGCAAAACATTCAGCAGGTGTCAAGACATAAATAGAAGGTTTTCTTGAGTTTGTGAACTTCAAAGTTATCTGTTTTGATTCAATCATCACACACATCACTTCCAAAGTACATAGGTCATTTTTTGGTGTTGTTGGAAAGCTAAGAAGATCTACTTATCAACTCTGAAGCAAAAGAGGGCTGGTACAAAGTAGGTTTAGCAGTACCTACTCAGTCTCTTGGAGAATCCATCCATCTATCCCAACAGTGGTATTAGAGCAATAGAGGTAAAATGGGAGATGGTTTTCCTTCATTTATTGCTAAATTGGACAGGAACAACTAACAAGCTTGGTCTCTAAGGATGAAGACCTACTTCCAATGAAGGAGTCTCTATGGATACATCTCAGGAGATGACGAATTGCCCTCATTCAAAGCAAGAGGATTACCAACCAAGGAAGAACAAGAAAAACTCAACACATGGTGTGCTAAGGATGCATTGGAAAGGTCTTATTTACTCAACTCTATCTCTGACTTTCTTTTGCCACATATCAGAAATTGTAAGACATCCCAAGAAACTTGGGAAACCTTGTCATCATACTTTTCCTCCAATACAAGGGCTAGGAAAAATCAGTTGTGGATTGAATTCACAACACTAAGGAAGCAACCTAAGCAAGCTGTTTCAGAATTTGTGACCAAGATCAAAGATGTTGCAGATCAATTAGCAAGCATAGGAGAAGAGATTGAAGAGGAACAAATTGTAAGGCAAGTGATCAATGGAATCAAGGCTGATGACAAATGGGAAAGCTTCACCACTACAATGGATCTCTACATGGACATGCACACTCCAGATCTTACAACCCTCATGGGATAACTATTTACACATGAAGCAAAGCTCACCAAAAATGGAGATACATCCAAAGGTAATAACTCTTCTCCCCTATACACTGATAAGAAGTCTAAGGATAAAGGCAAGAGCAGAAACATGGAAGAGGAAGGCTCTACCTCCCAAGCCAACTATGCAGGGAGAGGTAGATCTTCAAGAGGAAGGGGCAGAGGAGGTAAGCAAGGTAGGGGGAGACCCTATAACTCATCACCATGCAACATTTGTGGTTTATCAAATCATACTACAGATGAGTGTTTCAGGAATTACAAAAATCAGAGAGGAAGAGGCTACCAAAGAGGTGGATACTCACAGTCAAGAGGAAGGTTCAACTATCACCAAGGCCACAACAACAATTACAACAATAATTACAATGGCAACTACCAAGGAGGATTCAAAACCATAAAGGACTACAACAACTACACAGAAGAGCAGGATGACTCTCTTCTGATCATGAACATGACTTCAAAGTCAGGTACAAATGATGACCACCTATTCTACATTGACTGAGGGTGCTCAAATCATATGGCTGGCAATGTGGCACTACTCTCTGATCTTGAGGAACCAAAAGGTAAACATCAAGTCCAAACAGTTGATGATACAAAGCATTCAGTAGTTAAAGTTGGAAATGTTAAGACTTGTGATGGTAATCAAAATTTGTTGAGCAGGGTACTCTATGTACCAACCATTACCAAAAATTTGATGAGTGTTGGTCAGATTGTGGAGAAAGGTTTGCAGGTCAGATTCAATCAATATGGAGCATATGTGGAGGACCCAAGACATGGGTTCTAGAGGATTGCTAAAGGAGAAAAATCAAGTAGACTTTTCACTTTTGAGTTGGAGGATACAAAGAATATTGCACTATACAATTATAAAGATCAAACACTTTCAGAGCTTGAGATTTGGCACAAAAGATTAGGGCACATAGGAGAAAGAACCTTGAAACAAATGTGCAGGGACCAATGTGTGCTTGGGATATCTAATGTATCCAAGCAACATATGATTTACAAGTGTGGTGCTTGTCAATTTGGTAAGTCTCACAGGTTACCCTTCTCCAAGAAAGGATATATGCATGAAGACTACCTAGAGCTTGTACACAGAGATGTTTGGGAACCTACCAAAGACCCCCCAGTCTCACGTTCAAGGTACTATATGTCTTTCATTGATGATTATAGCAGATGGACTGTATTGTACTTCATGAAGCACAAGGATGAGGTATTTAATTGCTTTAAAAAATATCTTGCATTAGTTGAAAACCAGACAGGAAGGAATTTGAAGAGGCTAAGGTCAGATGGAGGAGGTGAGTACTTCTCCAATGAATTTGAAGACTTCTTGCAGGACAGAGGCATCAAAAGAGAGATAACCACAAGGTATTCTCCTGAACAGAATGGGGTAGCTGAGAGAATAAATAGGTTAATTGTTGAGACAGCTAGATCTATGCTTAATGAGAAGAAGTTACCTAACTATCTATGGGGAGAGAGTGTTCCTACTGCCACTTACCTCATAAACAGGTTACCATCTAAGTCACTTGATGGTATGACACCCTATGAAGCATGGCATGGTAAGAGACCATCTTTAGATCACTGCAAAATATTTGGATGTGTAGCATATGTGCACATTCCTTCTCAGATAAGAGGTAAGTTAGACCCAAAGGCTGAAAAATGCATTTTCATTGGGTATGATTTAAATAAAAAAGGTTACAGGTTTTATAATCCTACCAATAAGGGATTTATGGTAAGCAGAGATGTGATCTTTGATGAAAATGATTCTTGGTATGAGAATGAATGCAGGAAGGTTAAACTACCCTATGATTTGGAAGAGGAATTTCCAAAACTTGCAAAGGAGGAACCTACTCAGAATGAAGACTCAAGTTCAGATGATGAAGACACTATCAACCTTGAAGAATTCAAGGCATGGAAGTCCAAGGGCAAAATGAAGATGAAGAAGCTTGAAGACATACCTGAATCTTCAACTCAATCCATCAAAAGATCTCAAAGAGAAAGCAAGAAACCTATCAGATATGGGTATGATACATCTCTTGTTACTAAACATTCAGTTTATCTTGCCAAAGATTTGTCAAATGAAGAACCAGGTTCATATGAAGAAGCAATAACCAAATCAGAGTGGAAAGAAGCTATGGATGAGGAGATTGAAGCACTCAAGGAGAGTGACACATGGGAGTTAGTACCCAAGAAGAATTCTATGAAGGTAATAGGATCCAGATGGATCTATAAGTTGAAAAGAAATTTTGATGAAACAATTAATAGGTACAAAGCCAGATTGGTAGCCAAGGGTTTTGCACAAACCCAAGGCATTGACTATGAAGAGACATTTTCTCCTGTGGCCAAGATGCCAACAATCAGAATGTTGGTAAGTGTGGCTGCATCAAAGAATTGGAACATGTACCAATTGGATGTCAAGAATGCTTTCTTGAATGGATGGATTTCAGAAGAAGTTTATATGTCACAACCTCCTGGCTATGAGGACCCTAAGAAGGTAACTTATGTGTGCAAATTAAAAAAGGCTTTATATGGATTGAAGCAGGCACCTAGGGCATGGAATTACAGGTTAACTACATACCTCCAAGACCAAGGTTTTGTCATGAGCAAGGTTGAACTTCTCTGTTCATGATTAAGAGAAGTAATTCAGAGGTAATATATCTCTGTGTTTATGTTGATGACATCATCATTACAGGTAATGATGTCAATGGAATCAGGTATATCAAAAGCCAGATGATGAAGGAGTTCAAGATCAATGATCTTGGTTTATTGAAGTATTTTTTGGGGCTTGAATTAGTTTACACTAATTCAGGGATATACATTACTCAGAAAAAGTATGTACAGGATATGTTGAAGAAGTTTCACTTGTAGGATGCTAAAATAGCAAGCACTCCAATGGAGGTAAACCTAAAGCTAAGTGCCCATGAAGGTGATGAAGTCAAAGACATTACAGGTTATCAAAGTATGGTAGGTAGCTTGAACTATGCTACTCTTATAAGAATGGATATTGCATATGGTGTAACTGTCCTAAGTCAATTTATGCACAAGCCAAGGATACCTCACTTAGAGGCTGCCAAGAGAATCTTGAAGTATCTCAAGGGTACACAGAACCATGGTTTGTATTTCCCTTACACTTCAGATATTGATATCAAAATTTATTCAGATGCAGATTGGGCAGGATGCAAGGATGATAGGAGGAGCACTTCTGGATATATCTCTTTTGAAGGTGACAAACCAATTTCATGGTCTTCAAAGAAGCAACCTACTGTTGCTTTGTCTTCCACAGAGGCAGAGTATAGGACTGGCTAATGCCACACAAGAAGCAATTTGGAATAAGCTTTTGTATACAGAATTGGGCTTATATACTAGGTCTCCAATAATCTTTGGGGATAATACAAGTTCTCTTCACCTTGCAGCTAATCCTATCTATCATGCTAGGACCAAACACATAGAGGTTCATTATCATTATGTGAGAGAGAAGTTGATAAACAAGGACATTCAACTTACCTATGTATCAACCAACATGCAACGTGTAGATTTGTTGACTAAAGCTTTGGATGGAACAAAACTTTGCAGGTTCAAATCTATGATTGGATTGCAGCATATAATTGAAGATTGAAGATGAAGACTTAAGCCAACATGTTTGGCTTGAGGGGGTGCTGTTGGTGTAATTTGCAAGCCTACACATTTGGCTCAAAGGATGCATTAAAGTCTACACATACATGAAGAAGCATAGGAACATATGCTAGTGGCTAATTACCACTTTACCCCATTGTAAAAGCCAAATTGACTTGGAATCTTTTGTAATCACCTACCAACATGAGTCGTGGAAAAAGTAGCTCATTTGATTGAAGGAATGTCTCCAAGCATTTAGTAGCTTCATCATAGGGAGCCAAAATTTGAATTTGAATTCAAACCTTTGTTCATTACATATAAAAAAGTGAACATGAAAAGTCGCGGGTAGAGAGAGATCATTCTCGAGCCTCATTCTACTGATTTTGAGTGTGTGTGAGGACTATACTATAGCCTACACCTCTCTACACCATTAGGCAATGTTGTTCATGCCAATGGGATTGTATACAATTGTTCATTAATAGATACATTTACATCATTCATCTCTGAGTTCTCTGTTAGTCTACTCAAAAGTCTGTCAACTTGTCAAGGGCATATCTCGGTCAATTCTTCACCAAATCAAGTGATTCAAAGCGTTTTGGCTTCAGCTTAAAGTCATCTACATGCTATCAAAATTTGAAGTGATTCTCTTCAGTCATTTCAGAGAAATCTGCGTCGAGGTGAACTCTAGTCATTTTATGCTACAGTCCTAAAAAGTCGGGGGTATAGCTAAACTTGCTAAATTGATTTCTCTTAGCATAGTTTATCTTTTTAAATCATTCCACTTGAAAATGGTAGCTTATTAAGCTAATTAAATACCCTTAGAAGGAATTTCATCAATTTCTACTGTGCTGGTCACACTGAGCAAAACATTCAGCAAGTGTCAAGACATAAATAGAAGGTTTTCTTAAGTTTGTGAACTTCAAAGTTATCTGTTTTGATTCAATCATTACACACATCACTTCCAAAGAACATAGGTCATTCTTTGGTGTTATTGGAAAGCTAAAAAGATCCACTTATCAACTCCGAAGCAAAAGAGCGCTGGTACAAAGCAGGTTAAGCAGTACCTACTCAGTCTCTTGGAGCATCCATCCATCTATCCCAACAGTGGTATCAGAGCAATGGAGGTAAAATGGGAGATGGTTTTCCTTCATTTATTGATAAATTGGACAGGAACAACTATCAAGCTTGGTCTCTAAGGATGAATACCTACTTACAAGGAAGGATTCTCTATGGATACATCTCAGGAGATGACGAATTGCCCTCATTCAAAGCAAGAGGATTACCAACCAAGGAAGAACAAGAAAAACTCAACACATGGTGTGCTAAGGATGCATTGGAAAGGTCTTATTTACTCATCTCTATCTCTGACTTTCTTTTGCCACATATCAGAAATTGTAAGACATCCCAAGAAACTTGGGAAACCTTGTCATCATACTTTTCCTCCAATACAAGGGCTAGGAAAAATCAGCTGTGGATTGAATTCACAACACTAAGGAAGCAACCTAAGCAAGCTGTTTTAGAATTTGTGACCAAGATCAAAGATGTTGCAGATCAGTTAGCAAGCATAGGAGAAGAGATTGAAGAAGAACAAATTGTAAGGCAAGTGATCAATGGAATCAAGGCTGATGACAAATGGGAAAGCTTCACCATTGCAATGGATCTCTACATGGACATGCATACTCGAGATCTTACAACTCTCATGGGACAACTATTTACACATGAAGCAAAGCTCACCAAAAATGGAGATACATCCAAAGGTAATAACTCTTCTCCCCTATACACTGATAAGAAGTCTAAGGATAAAGGCAAGAGCAAAAAAATGGAAGAGGAAGGCTCTACCTCCCAAGCCAACTATGCATGGAGTGGTAGATCTTCAAGAGGAAGGGGCAGAGGAGGTAAGAAAGGTAGGGGGAGACCCTATAACTCATCACCATGCTACATTTGTGGTTTATCAAATCATACTACAGATGAGTGTTTCAGGAATTATAAAGATCAAAGAGGAAGAGGCTACCAAAGAGGTGGATACTCACAGTCAAGAGGAAGGTTCAACTATCACCAAGGCCACAACAACAATTACAACAATAATTACAATGGCAACTACCAAGGAGGATTCAAAACCAGAAAGGACTACAACAACTACACAGAAGAGCAGGATGACTCTCTTCTGATCATGAACATGACTTCAAAGTCAGGTACAAATGATGACCACCTATTTTACATTGACTCAGGGTGCTCAAATCATATGGCTGGCAATGTGGCACTACTCTCTGATCTTGAGGAACCAAAAGGTAAACATCAAGTCCAAACAGTTGATGATACAAAGCATTCAGTAGTTAAAGTTGGAAATGTTAAGACTTGTGATGGTAATCAGAATTTGTTGAGTAGGGTACTCTATGTACCAACCATTACCAAAAATTTGATGAGTGTTGGTCAGATTGTGGAGAAAGGTTTGCAAGTCAGATTCAATCAATATGGAGCATATGTGGAGGACCCAAGACATGGGTCAAGAGGATTTCTAAAGGAGAAAAATCAGGTAGACTTTTCACTTTTGAGTTGGAAGATACAAAGAATATTGCACTATACAGTTATAAAGATCAAACACTTTCAGAGCTTGAGATTTGGCACAAAAGATTAGGGCACATAGGAGAAAGAACCTTGAAACAAATGTGCAGGGACCAATGTGTGCTTGGGATACCTAATGTATCCAAGCAACATATGATTTACAAGTGTGGTGCTTGTCAATTTGGTAAGTCTCACAGGTTACCCTTCTCCAAGAAAGGATATATGGATGAAGACTACCTAGAGCTTGTACACACAGATGTTTGGGGACCTAGCAAAGACCCCTCAGTCTCAGGTTCAAGGTACTATGTGTCTTTTATTGATGATTATAGCAGATGGACTGTATTGTACTTCATGAAGCACAAGGATGAGGTATTTAATTGCTTTAAAAAATATCTTTCATTAGTTGAAAACCAGACAGGAAGGAATTTGAAGAGGCTAAGGTCAGATGGAGGAGTTGAGTACTTCTCCACTGAATTTGAAGACTTCTTTCAGGACAGAGGCATCAAAAGAGAGATAACCACAAGGTATTCTCCTGAACAGAATGGGGTAGCTGAGAGAATAAATAGGTTAATTGTTGAGACAGCTAGATCTATGCTTAATGAGAAGAAGTTACCTAACTACCTATGGGCAGAGAGTGTTCCTACTGCCACTTACCTCATAAACAGGTTACCATCTAAGTCACTTGATGGTATGACACCCTATGAAGCATGGCATGGTAAGAGACCATCTTTAGATCATTGCAAAATATTTGGATGTGTAGCATATGTGCACATTCCTTCTCAGATAAGAGGTAAGCTAGACCCAAAGGCTGAAAAATGCATTTTCATTGGGTATGATTTAAATAAAAAAGGTTACAGGTTTTATAATCCTACCAATAAGGGATTTATGGTAAGCAGAGATGTGATCTTTGATGAAAATGATTCTTGGTATGAGAATGAATGCAGGAAGGTTAAACTACCCTATGATTTGGAAGAGGAATTTCCAAAACTTGCAAAGGAGGAACCTACTCAGAATGAAGACTCAAGTTCAGATGATGAAGACACTATCAACCTTGAAGAATTCAAGGCATGGAAGTCCAAGGGCAAAATGAAGATGAAGAAGCTTGAAGACATACCTGAATCTTCAACTCAATCCATCAAAAGATCTCAAAGAGAAAGCAAGAAACCTATCAGATATGGGTATGATACATCTCTTGTTACTAAACATTCAGTTTATCTTGCCAAAGATTTGTCAAATGAAGAACCAGGTTCATATGAAGAAGCAATAACCAAATCAGAGTGGAAAGAAGCTATGGATGAGGAGATTGAAGCACTCAAGGAGAGTGACACATGGGAGTTAGTACCCAAGAAGAATTCTATGAAGGTAATAGGATCCAGATGGATCTATAAGTTGAAAAGAAATTCTGATGAAACAATTAATAGGTACAAAGCCAGATTGGTAGCCAAGGGTTTTGCACAAACCCAAGGCATTGACTATGAAGAGACATTTTCTCCTGTGGCCAAGATGCCAACAATCAGAATGTTGGTAAGTGTGGCTGCATCAAAGAATTGGAACATGTACCAATTGGATGTCAAGAATGCTTTCTTGAATGGATGGATTTCAGAAGAAGTTTATATGTCACAACCTCTTGGCTATGAGGACCCTAAGAAGGTAACTTATGTGTGCAAATTAAAAAAGTCTTTATATGGATTGAAGCAGGCACCTAGGGCATGGAATTACAGGTTAACTACATACCTCCAAGACCAAGGTTTTGTCATGAGCAAGGTTGACACTTCTCTGTTGATTAAGAGAAGTAATTCAGAGGTAATATATCTCTGTGTTTATGTTGATGACATCATCATTACAGGTAATGATGTCAATGGAATCAGGTATATCAAAAGCCAGATGATGAAGGAGTTCAAAATCAATGATCTTGGTTTATTGAAGTATTTTTTGGGGCTTGAATTAGTTTACACTAATTCAGGGATATACATTACTCAGAAAAAGTATGTACAGGATATGTTGAAGAAGTTTCACTTGTAGGATGCTAAAATAGCAAGCACTCCAATGGAGGTAAACCTAAAGCTAAGTGCCCATGAAGGTGATGAAGTCAAAGACATTACAGGTTATCAAAGTATGGTAGGTAGCTTGAACTATGCTACTCTTACAAGAATTGATATTGCATATGGTGTAACTGTGCTAAGTCAATTTATGCACAAGCCAAGGATACCTCACTTAGAGGCTGCCAAGAGAATCTTGAAGTATCTCAAGGGTACACAGAACCATGGTTTGTATTTCCCTTACACTTCAGATATTGATATCAAAATTTATTCAGATGCAGATTGGGCAGGATGCAAGGATGATAGGAGGAGCACTTCTGGATATATCTCTTTTGCAGGTAACAAACCAATTTCATGGTCTTCAAAGAAGCAACCTACTGTTGCTTTGTCTTCCACAGAGGCAGAGTATAGGACTGGCTAATGCCACACAAGAAGGAATTTGGAATAAGCTTTTGTATACAGAATTGGGCTTATATACTAGGTCTCCAATAATCTTTGGGGATAATACAAGTTCTCTTCACCTTGCAGCTAATCCTATCTATCATGCTAGGACCAAACACATAGAGGTTCATTATCATTATGTGAGAGAGAAGTTGATAAACAAGGACATTCAACTTACCTATGTATCAACCAACATGCAATGTGTAGATTTGTTGACTAAAGCTTTGGATGGAACAAAACTTTGCAGGTTCAAATCTATGATTGGATTGCAGGATATAATTGAAGATTGAAGATGAAGACTTAAGCCAAAATGTTTGGCTTGAGGGGGAGCTGTTGGTGTAATTTGCAAGCCTACACATTTGGCTCAAAGGATGCATTAAAGTCTACACATACATGAAGAAGCATAGGAACATATGCTAGTGGCTAATTACCACTTTACCCCATTGTAAAAGTCAAATTGACTTGGAATCTTTTGTAATCACCTACCAACATGAGTCGTGGAAAAAGAAGCTCATTTGATTGAAGGAATGTCTCCAAGCATTTAGTAGCTTCATCCTAGGGAGCCAGAATTTGAATTTGAATTCAAACCTTTGTTCATTACATATAAAAAAGTGAACATGAAAAGTCGCGGGTAGAGAGAGATCATTCCCGAGCCTCATTCTACTGATTTTGAGTGTGTGTGAGGACTATACTATAGCCTACACCTCTCTACACCATTAGACAATGTTGTTCATGCCAATGGGATTGTATACAATTGTTCATTAATAGATACATTTACATCATTCATCTCTGAGTTCTCTGTTAGTCTACTCAAAAGTCTGTCAACTTGTGAAGGGCATATCTCGATCAATTCTTCACCAAATCAAGTGATTCAAAGCGTTTTGGCTTCAGCTTAAAGTCATCTACATGCTATCAAAATTTGAAGTGATTCTCTTCAGCCATTTTAGAGAAATCTGCATCAAGGTGAACTCTAGGCATTTTATGCTACAGTCCTAAAAAGTTGGGGGTATAGCTAAACTTGCTAAATTGATTTCTCTTAGCATAGTTTATCTTTTTAAATCATTCCACTTGAAAATGGTAACTTATTAAGCTAATTAAATACCCTTAGAAGGAATTTTATCAATTTCTACTGTGCTGGTCACACTGAGCAAAACATTCAGCAAGTGTCAAGACATAAATAGAAGGTTTTCTTGAGTTTGTGAACTTCAAAGTTATCTATTTTGATTCAATCATTACACACATCACTTCCAAAGTACATAGGTCATTCTTTGGTGTTATTGGAAAGCTAAGAAGATCTACTTATCAACTCCGAAGCAAAAGAGCGCTGGTACAAAGCAGGTTAAGCAGTACCTACTCAGTCTCTTGGAGCATCCATCCATCTATCCCAACAGTGGTATCAGAGCAATAGAGGTAAAATCAGAGATGGTTTTCCTTCATTTATTGATAAATTGGATAGGAACAACTATCAAGCCTGGTCTCTAAGGATGAAGACCTACTTACAAGGAAGGATTCTCTATGGATACATCTCAAGAGATGAGGAATTGCCCTCATTCAAAGCAAGAGGATTACCAACCAAGGAAGAACAAGAAAAACTCAACACATGGTGTGCTAAGGATGCATTGGCAAGGTCTTATCTACTCAACTCTATCTCTGACTTTCTTTTGCCACATATCAGAAATTGTAAGACATCCCAAGAAACTTGGGAAACCTTGTCATCATACTTTTCCTCCAATACAAGGGCTAGGAAAAATCAGTTGTGGATTGAGTTCACAACACTAAGGAAGCAACCTAAGCAAGCTGTTTCAGAATTTGTGACCAAGATCAAAGATGTTGCAGATCAGTTAGCAAGCATAGGAGAAGAGATTGAAGAAGAACAAATTTTAAGGCAAGTGATCAATGGAATCAAGGTTGATGACAAATGGGAAAGCTTCACCACTGCAATGGATCTCTACATGGACATGCATACTCCAGATCTTACAACTCTCATGGGACAACTATTTACACATGAAGCAAAACTCACCAAAAATGGAGATACATCCAAAGGTAATAACTCTTCTCCGCTATACACTGATAAGAAGTCTAAGGATAAAGGCAAGAGCAAAAAAATGGAAGAGGAAGGCTCTACCTCCCAAGCCAACTATGCATGGAGAGGTAGATCTTCAAGAGGAAGGGGCAGAGGAGGTAAGCAAGGTAGGGGGAGACCCTATAACTCATCAGCATGCAACATTTGTGGTTTATCAAATCATACTACAGATGAGTGTTTCAGGAATTACAAATATCAGAGAGGAAGAGGCTACCAAAGAGGTGGATACTCACAGTCAAGAGGAAGGTTCAACTATCACCAAGGCCACAACAACAATTACAACAATAATTACAATGGCAACTACCAAGGAGGATTCAAAACCATAAAGGACTACAACAACTACACAGAAGAGCAGGATGACTCTCTTCTGATCATGAACATGACTTCAAAGTCAGGTACAAATGATGACCACCTATTCTACATTGACTGAGGGTGCTCAAATCATATGGCTGGCAATGTGGCACTACTCTCTGATCTTGAGGAACCAAAAGGTAAACATCAAGTCCAAACAGTTGATGATACAAAGCATTCAGTAGTTAAAGTTGGAAATGTTAAGACTTGTGATGGTAATCAAAATTTGTTGAGCAGGGTACTCTATGTACCAACCATTACCAAAAATTTGATGAGTGTTGGTCAGATTGTGGAGAAAGGTTTGCAAGTCAGATTCAATCAATATGGAGCATATGTGGAGGACCCAAGACATGGGTTCAAGAGGATTTCTAAAGGAGAAAAATCAGGTAGACTTTTCACTTTTGAGTTGGAAGATACAAAGAATATTGCACTATACAGTTATAAAGATCAAACACTTTCAGAGCTTGAGATTTGGCACAAAAGATTAGGGCACATAGGAGAAAGAACCTTGAAACAAATGTGCAGGGACCAATGTGTGCTTGGGATACCTAATGTATCCAAGCAACATATGATTTACAAGTGTGGTGCTTGTCAATTTGGTAAGTCTCACAGGTTACCCTTCTCCAAGAAAGGATATATGGATGAAGACTACCTAGAGCTTGTACACACAGATGTTTGGGGACCTAGCAAAGACCCCTCAGTCTCAGGTTCAAGGTACTATGTGTCTTTCATTGATGATTATAGCAGATGGACTGTATTGTACTTCATGAAGCACAAGGATGAGGTATTTAATTGCTTTAAAAAATATCTTTCATTAGTTGAAAACCAGACAGGAAGGAATTTGAAGAGGCTAAGGTCAGATGGAGGAGGTGAGTACTTCTCCAATGAATTTGAAGACTTCTTGCAGGACAGAGGCATCAAAAGAGAGATAACCACAAGGTATTCTCCTGAACAGAATGGGGTAGCTGAGAGAATAAATAGGTTAATTGTTGAGACAGCTAGATCTATGCTTAATGAGAAGAAGTTACCTAACTATCTATCGGCAGAGAGTGTTCCTACTGCCACTTACCTCATAAACAGGTTACCATCTAAGTCACTTGATGGTATGACACCCTATGAAGCATGGCATGGTAAGAGACCATCTTTAGATCACTGCAAAATATTTGGATGTGTAGCATATGTGCACATTGCTTCTCAGATAAGAGGTAAGCTAGACCCAAAGGCTGAAAAATTCATTTTCATTGGGTATGATTTAAATCAAAAAGGTTACAGGTTTTATAATCCTACCAATAAGGGATTTATGGTAAGCAGAGATGTGATCTTTGATGAAAATGATTCTTGGTATGAGAATGAATGCAGGAAGGTTAAACTACCCTATGATTTGGAAGAGGAATTTCCAAAACTTGCAAAGGAGGAACCTACTCAGAATGAAGACTCAAGTTCAGATGATGAAGACACTATCAACCTTGAAGAATTCAAGGCATGGAAGTCCAAGGGCAAAATGAAGATGAAGAAGCTTGAAGACATACCTGAATCTTCAACTCAATCCATCAAAAGATCTCAAAGAGAAAGCAAGAAACCTATCAGATATGGGTATGATACATCTCTTGTTACTAAACATTCAGTTTATCTTGCCAAAGATTTGTCAAATGAAGAACCAGGTTCATATGAAGAAGCAATAACCAAATCAGAGTGGAAAGAAGCTATGGATGAGGAGATTGAAGCACTCAAGGAGAGTGACACATGGGAGTTAGTACCCAAGAAGAATTCTATGAAGGTAATAGGATCCAGATGGATCTATAAGTTGAAAAGAAATTTTGATGGAACAGTTAATAGGTACAAAGCCAGATTGGTAGCCAAGGGTTTTGCACAAACCCAAGGCATTGACTATGAAGAGACATTTTCTCTTGTGGCCAAGATGCCAACAATCAGAATGTTGGTAAGTGTGGCTGCATCAAAGAATTTGAACATGTACCAATTGGATGTCAAGAATGCTTTCTTGAATGGATGGATTTCAGAAGAAGTTTATATGTCACAACCTCCTGGCTATGAGGACCCTAAGAAGGTAACTTATGTGTGCAAATTAAAAAAGGCTTTATATGGATTGAAGCAGGCACCTAGGGCATGGAATTACAGGTTAACTACATACCTCCAAGACCAAGGTTTTGTTATGAGCAAGGTTGACACTTCTTTGTTCATTAAGAGAAGTAATTCAGAGGTAATATATCTCTGTGTTTATGTTGATGACATCATCATTACAAGTAATGATGTCAATGGAATCAGGTATATCAAAAGCCAGATGATGAAGGAGTTCAAGATCAATGATCTTGGTTTATTGAAGTATTTTTTGGGGCTTGAATTAGTTTACACTAATTCAGGGATATACATTACTCAGAAAAAGTATGTACAGGATATGTTGAAGAAGTTTCACTTGCAGGATGCTAAAATAGCAAGCACTCAAGGACGCAAGAATATCTGAAAAAGATGTAGAAAGATGGAGTGAAAATAACAGCAAAGAAAAGGCATCTGAGCGTAATGAAGTAGAATAAAGAGCGTAAGGACTTTTTGAGCAACCAGAATTGGAAGATGGGGAGGAACTTGAGATACTCCCATCGGCGATGAAGAAATTTGTGCCAAGCATTGCTCCATTTCTCGAGAGGTTGAAGGCTCCAAATTGTTGAAAGGAAAAGCAAAGCACGAAAGAAATTGACATTATGCAAAAGTTGGTAGAAACTGAAGTGACTCTGGAAATTGGTACTCTGTCAAGATATTCCCTTGCATGTAGGAAGGAGTTCTACAATGTTTACATCAAGAAGCCCCAGAAATCTCAAGATAAGAAAAAATGGTAAAAAGAGATTCAATGTATCATTCAGAGCATTACGACCCAAATCGATTCAAATACCCCTATGGTGACGGTATAAATTGAGGGATATGTAGTCTGAGGTGCTCAATTGGATAGTGGGGTGGCTCTCAATTTGATGACTGAGTATATGATGAAAGCCATCAGCCTAACCCACATGGAGGAGACTAATGTTCCTCGAAATGGCAGATCAAACTTGAGTGAAACCAGCTAGTCTTTTAAAGAACGTGAGCACAGTTGCTGGAGGATTAGAGTTTAGTGTCGATTACCTGATAATCAGACCAAGGACCTTAGAAGCCACTTTTTCCATCTTATTAGGATGGCCATGGCTTGTGCAAGACAATTGTGTGCATGACTAGCGCATAAGCTTTATTACGCTTGGACCAAATTCTAACCGCATGCAATCCAGGTTTCTTTAAACTCAATTGGCAAGAGGTCGACACCAAAGGAGGAATTGGAGAAAAAGGCAAAGGAGAAAGTGAAGCAGGAAAAAGTGTGAGTAAGGTTTTCTCTAAATGCTAAGCCCTACAAGGATCTGCTTCAAGATGGGTTCAATTTGCAGTTATTCGAATTCCAAAACACGAAAATGGGAGAATATAACCCATTAGCTTACAAGGATGATTCAGACTATGAATTGCTAGGATGGTTGACATGCACAAGTCAACTTGAATGATACATGATGAATATAGACTTAGGGGAAGACAACGCTACCCATTCCTTAGAAGTAGGAACTCCAAAAGAAGAGTTAAATCCCGAACTAGTTTCACCAATGGAGGTAAGATAATTAAGAGAACAAATTAGGGATTTGGAAGAGGAGCTCCAAAAGAGACATCAAGAATCAAAAGTAGTGATAGAAAGAGAACCCAAAGTGCAAGAAATGATAAAAAAAGCTGAACTAAGGAAATTGGGTCCAATCAAAAAAGAAAAACCAAACAATTTACTGGCCAACCATGTGCGTGTGATCGGGGAAAATTTTCTCATCAAAGAAATATCGAGAGGTGAAGGATACTCGAGAGAAGATGATGTGGAAAATTGGGAAGTTTTTGATGGAGAGTGTTAATCTCCAAAAGAACAACCTACTCTTGAAGTTAGAACACCTCTATATCAAGAGTAAGTCAAAACCTTCACCAATTTATAGGATTAATGATCAATTATCAAAATTTTGATCAAACTGTGAAGAAGATGACTACACAGAAAGTCTACTGCACATAACTCTCTCATTCACTTACCAAATGTGTAATGTTTTTGATAAACTTTGTACAAGGTGTTGCCTATAGTTTGTGCACCTCCTCCAAGTTAAATTACTTCAAAAGACTCAATAGATCTTGAGAAATGAACTTAACAAGTCACCTATGTCTAAAACTATTCTTCTGAGAAGTCGATTCAGACACCTGTAACTTCTAACACTTGGTTCTCTTAATCTAGAATCCGTTTATGCAAATGCTTTTAGGTAGCTTACCTTCCAACTAAAAGATTGAGTGCTTGCTTGCTCAAAACTTTACACTGTGGAAGGAGAACTGACCAAAGCATTAACATCGAATTTTGCGCCTGTTTCAGGAACCAGTGAACATTTCTTCACATATGAATGTTCCTACTCATGGTTCTCACAGCTTGTTTACAACTAGGCTCTCAAACTTTAACCATAGACTCATTAACTATGGACTTAGACATCTACAAAAGGATTCTTGAAATGATCAAGCACAGAAGGAGAATACACAAAAACATCAAGCACAATATTTTTCCATTTCTGAGAAATTTACATCTGTCTCAAGCAAGCTCCACGTGCATGGTATGACAAAATACATAAGCACTTGATTGCTCTTGGCTTCACATGTAGTCCGATTGAAAGCACACTCTATGTACGCAAAAATGGGGCTGATCTTATAGTGCTTGTTCTTTATGTCGATGACATACTCTTGACTAGGTCATGTGATGCAAAACTTGACATTCTTATGGCTGATTTGCAACATACTTTTGATGTCACTTATCTTGGTCTTTTGAGCTACTATCTTGGCATCCAGTTTGTATCCGTTGAGGGGGGAATTTTTATGCATCAAGCAAAGTATGTTGAAAAACTACTTCAGCGTTTTGACTTTGAGGATTGTAAGCCAGTTTCCACACCAGTTGAGACAGGATTCAGGTTCTCAGTTGAGGATTCCAATGATGCATTTAACACTTCTCTTTATCAACAAGTTGTGGGATGTCTTATATATGCATGCAACACAAGGCCGGATATACAATATGCAGTTTCCTAGTTGAGTCGATTCATGCATAGCCCTGGCACTAAGCATTGGCAAGCGGTGAAACGTGTGTTTAGATATCTTCGAGGCACTTTGAGCTTAGGTCTCTTTTATGGCAGAGATGTTCAGCCATGCTTGCACGCTTTTACAGATAGTGATTGGGTTGGTTGTTATGATACTCGCGTGTCCACCATGGTAATTGCTTTTTCCTTGGAGACTCATGCATATCTTGGTTGATTAAGAAGCAACCTACAATGGCGACATCCAGTTGTGAAGCTGAGTACAGGGCAGTTTTCACAGCTATAGTGGAGTGTATATGGATGAGACGCCTATTGATGGATCTTTGCATGGAGATTGATGCTGCTACGCATATTCTCACAGATAGTCAGAGTGCTTTGGCTATTGCACGAAACCCAGTGTTTCATGCACGAACCAAACATATTGAGGTGCATTATCACTATGTGAGAGAGCACCTTCATGCAGGAGATATTGATTTGGTATATGTGCCTACACAAGATAATGTGGAAGACATATTCACCAAAGCTCTTCCACGGGAAAAGTTTGAAGCTTTTCGCAAAGCTTTAGGCTTGTTACCTTGTGGGGGCTGATCTGTCACTCCCTGTATGTGTTCACATCATTCGCTCCAAGGGGGTTTGTTACACTTATGTGTTCCTCGGGTAGCTTTGATGTGAACCTTTTCGCTATACATGGGCACTTTTTACTCCAGTGCTGGCTAGAGTTTTTTTCCCCATGTTACCACATACTTGATACTCTCATATGTGGTGGTACTCTGTACTTAGGGATATTATTCAGCTCTTACTTCACTTCAGTTCAGTTTATCGTCAATAGAGCTATTCCAACCATCGTCTTCTCCGTGTGTCTTGCTGTGTTTGTGCTCCTTGTGTGTGCTTCTTGTGTGTCTCTCACACTTCTACACACACCCAACAATTTTGTTCTCACATAATCTCTCATATTTTCCCTGACATTTTTCATAGTATATATAGGCAAATATTTACAAGCTCATGACTATACAAAAGCATAAGTGAACTATCTCTAAATTAATGTACATATGTGTACATCTCGTTCAACTTCTGAATATGCACTTCCTCCATGCTTCATAACTTGAACTTTCCTTCAGTCCTTGACTTCCAAACCTTCATTAAACTTCAATTTTTGATTGCCCTGCACCAACAGCTCCCCCTCAATCATCAATTGAGGTTTTCTCTATCTTCTTTATGCCTGCCATGTCTTTAAATCTTTGTAGCTTTGGTCCATCCAAGCTTTTGGTTAGCATATCAGCTATCTGATCTTTTGTTGAAGTATGACTTCAATCTCTTTATCCATCACCTTCTCTCTTAGAAAATGATACTGAATCTCAATGTGTTTAGTCCTGGCATGAAACACAGGGTTAGCAACTAAATACAAAGAACTCATGTTATCTCCATGAATAGTGGGTATACTTTGAATGATGTCAAAACTCTTCATCAGAGTCTTAAGCCATATTACTTCCTTTGCAGCTTCAACCATACCTTTGTACTCAGCCTCTGTAGATGATAAAGCAACTGTGTGTTGCTTCTTTGAACACCAAGAAATTAACTTATCTCCCACATAACACAAGTATCCATATGTTGATCTCCTATCATCAGGATTACCTGCCCAATCTGCATCACTATATATCTTGATGTTTGTATCTGATGTAAAACCATAATACAAACCCTCTTTGAGTGTACCCTTAATGTACCTCAACACTCTTTGTCCTGCAATCCAATGTTCTTTCCTAGGACAATGCATGAATTGATACAATACTCCCACTACATATGACAAGTCAGGTCTAGTTAATGTAGCATAGATTAGACTACCAACCAAGCTTTGATAAAGCTTCATGTCCTTGAACTCTTCTTCTCCATATCTGCTTAATTTGTGATTCACCTCCATTGGAGTAGGTGCTACCCTGCAATCATCCATTTTAAACTTGATCAACAAGTTTTTCAAATACCTTTCTTGAGTTACATACACTCCATGTTGAGTGTATGAGATCTCCATGCCCAAGAAATATGACAAGTCTCCCAAGTCACTGATTTTGAACTCTTTCTCCATTTGCTTCTTTAGGCCTTGAATACCTTTCTCATCTGTACCTGTAAGAATTATATCATCAACATTAATGCACATGTAAATGAACCCATCATCACTTGCTTTAACAAGCAAGCTACTATCTGCTTTAGATACTTGGAACCCAAGTTCTTTCAAGAACTTCACAAGTCTATAATTCCATGCCCTTGGCGCCTGCTTCAGGGCCATACAAAGCTCTCTTGAGCTTGCACACATGATCTGGATACCTTTCATCTCTGAATCCTTGTGGTTGCTCCATGAAAACATCATCTGAAATATAACCATTTAGAAAAGCATTCTTCACATCTAGTTGACATAACTTCCAACCTTTACATGCAGCAATATGTATGAGTGTCCTGATAGTTGTCATCTTTGCCACATGACTATAGGTCTCATCATAATCTATACCATATGTCTGAGCAAAACCCTTCACAACAAGTCTAGCTTTATACCTAGACACACTTCCATCTGCATACCTCTTTGTTTTGTAGACCCATTTGCATCCAATGATCTTCTGACTATTTGGTTTAGGAACCAAATACCATGTCTGATTTTCTATCAATGAATCATACTCTTTCTGCATAGCTTTCTCCCAATTTTCCTTACCTTTTGCCTCTTCATGGGTAGAAGGGTCTTCATCTGCCTTTATCATATAAGCATAATCTTTGGTAGCCAAAAAAGAAGTGTCATAGCTATACCTTGTAGGTTGCCATTTGTGTCTTGATGACCTTCTCAGTTCTCCACTCCTTGAAGTTTTTGGTTCATCACACTCTGGATCAAATCTTGGCACTTCCTCAACTTCAACTTGTACTTCATTCTTCACTTCTTCATCAAATATCTGAACCTTTGATTTACCTTTCTTTTGATCCACAATTTCTTCATCACTTGCATAAATATTGATTGTACCTGCATACCAAGTACCTTGCTCATCAAATGTAACATCCTTTGACACTAGGAATTGTTTTGTGGATGGACTCCACAACCTATATCCCATCTGCTTATCATCATATCCAATAAACACATACTTTTCAGCTTTAGGTTCCAATTTGTGCGTTAATTGAGATGGCACATATGCATATGCCAAACATCCAAATACTTTGCAATGATCTAGAGTAGGTCTCTTACCCCACCATGCCTCATATGGTGTCATACCTTGCAAAGCTTTACATGGTAATCTATTGACCAAATAAGTAGCTGTATTCACAGCCTCAGCCCACAAATAATTTGGGCAATTTTTCTCCTTCATCATGGATCTTGCAAACTCAATAAGAGTTCTATTCCTCCTTTCTGCTACACCATTTTGTTGAGGAGAGTACCTGCAAGTAAGCTCCCTTTTTATACCTGCATTCCACAAGTAATCATTGAACTCATTAGAGAAATACTCTCCCCCTCCATCTGACCTTAGTCTCTTCAACTTATGACCTGTAATTCTCTTTGCATACACATGATAATGTTTGAATGTATTGAATACCTCTCACTTATCTTTAATCACATAGATAGTGATCCATATGGTAGCATCATCAACATAAATCACATAATACCTTGAACCATTGATACTGAAATCCTTTGATGGTCCCCACACATCTGTGTGTACCAATT
This sequence comes from Ceratopteris richardii, assembly GCA_020310875.1. Classification (NCBI taxonomy): domain Eukaryota; kingdom Viridiplantae; phylum Streptophyta; class Polypodiopsida; order Polypodiales; family Pteridaceae; genus Ceratopteris; species Ceratopteris richardii. The sequence goes on along the minus strand of CM035414.1, from coordinate 36,898,286 downwards.
CAAGCTTCTCTGAATACATAAAACCATGCTTGGAATAAGATTGCTTATGAGCCTTACCTAATTGACATGCTTCACATCTGTATGTCATATGTTGACTTGCAACATTAGGCAACCCAAGCACTGAACCATTATTAACCATATCTTTGATACCTCTTTCATTGAAATGCCCAAGCCTCTTGTGCCAAAGATCTAACTCAGAGATCTTATGTCCTCCATAAGTGAACAAGGCATGACCAACATTGCCTTGGATCTTCAATGTGAAGAGTCTTCCTTCTTTCTTCCCTGAGGCAATTTGTTTATACCCATTGCTTGGGTCTTCCACAAACACTCCTTCATTAGTGAACCTAACTTCATAACCTTTTTCAACAATTTGTCCTACACTTATCAGATTCTTAGGAATTGTAGGAACATACAAAACCTTACTCAAGGGAGTACTACCATCCTTGGCCTTCACTGATCCAATTGGCTTCACATTGTGCTTTGTATTGTCACCTGTTTGAACAACATGATTAGTTATCTTATTCTCCAAATCAGTCATCAAAGCTATGTTGCCACTCAGATGATAGCTACACCTTGAGTCAATATAGAAGACTCTTTGGTCTTCACTTTGTTTTTCACAAGTTGCATTCATTATTAATGTTGAGTCCTCGTTCTGATATGAAGCATAATTGTAGTAGGTATTGTTGTATTGTTGACTTTGGAATCCTCTACCTGCATTTCTTCCAAAGTAACCTCTACTACCTCTACCTCTGAAATTACCTCTTTGATTTCTGCCACCTCTTCCTCTTGAATTAAAGTTCTGATTATATCCACCATTACTCTGAGTATTATGCCAACAATCATTAGCTAAGTGATTTTTCTTACCACAAATCCAGCAAGCTTTGACTCCATCTTTATTACTCCTGCCTCTTCCTCTACCTTTGCCACCTCCTCTTCCTCTTAGGAAGTTAGCTTGGCTAGTTGTACCTTCATCTTCATTTACTTGTTGCTTCCCTTTAATATTCTTCTTCTTATCCTTTGAATACATTGCACGACCTGCACTTTTATCACTTTCACCTTTGACATCCCGCTCAAAGGTTAACATATGTCCTAGCAACTGATTTAAATCAGGAGTAAAATGATCTAGTGATAATTCAGTGGACAAAATGAATGGCTTCCATTTGTCATCACCTCTCAAACCTGTGAGGATTTGCCTTACCAACTTATCCTCCTCAATGTCTTCATCAATAGATCCTAATGCATCTGCAATGTCCTTCATTCTTGTTACATAGTCTGAGATAGATTGAGAGGCCTTCTTCTTGAAAGTGGTAAATTCTGCCCACAAGGATGCCTTCCTAGACTTTGTGGTGTTTTGGAAATGCTCTTCCAAAGCATTCCATATATCACTTGCACTTTCAAGACCTCTAATGTGAGGTAGCAAGTAGTCATTAACTGCCATGTAGATAATGCTCCTGGCTTGAGCATCTTTCTTCATCCAAGTCTTCAAATCTGATAATTCCTCCCTAGTTGGAACACTAGGATCTCTGAACTAAGGCTTTTCTTCTTCACCTGTGATATAACTTATCAAGTCTTTGCTCATAAGATGAGCTTCCATCCTCATTGACCATGCTGGATAGTTCTCTCTATCCAACTTCTCTATCTGAAGAGAATCTCGCATCCTTTCTTCTCTTGTGTATTGAATTCTTCAAAGTTTATGAGTAATAGATGTACCTTTACTCTGAATGATACTCCTTTTGTCTTCCTTGATGTCGTATGGCCTCCTTCTCAAGCTTTGCTCTTAAGCTTTCACCTTTTGAACCTTCAAGTATTGATTTCTTTACAGCTGCAACAGTCGGGGTCCTCCTTTCTTCAATTCTGATGCTTCCTGCTCTGATACCACTGATGCAGAGTGTTAATCTCCAAAAGAACAACCTACTCTTGAAGTTAGAACACCTTTATATCAAGAGTAAGTCAAAACCTTCACCAATTTATAGGATTAATGATCAATTATCAAAATTTTGATCAAACTGTGAAGAAGATGACTACACAGAAAGTCTGCTGCACATAACTCTCTCATTCACTTATCAAATGTGTAAAGTTTTTGATAAAAAATTGCACAAGGTTTTATCTATAGTTTGCGCACCTCCTCCAAGTTAAATTACTTCAAAAGACTCAATAGATATTGAGAAATGAACTTAACAAGTAACCTATGTCTAAAACTATTCTTCTGAGAAGTCGATTCAGACACCTGTAACTTCTAACACTTGATTCTCTTAATCTAGAACCCGTTTATGCAAATGCTTTTAGCCACAGGTAGCTTATCTCCAACTTAAAGATTGAGTGCTTGCTTGCTCAAAACTTTACACTGTGGAAGGAGAACTGACCAAAGCATTAACATCGAATTTTGTGCTTGTTTCAGGAACCAGTGAACACTTCTTCACATATGAATGTTCCAACTCATAATCCTCACAGCTTGTTTACAATTAGGCTCTCAAACTTTAACCATGACTCATTAACTATGGACTTAGACATCTATAAAAGGATTCTTGAAATGATCAAGCACAGAAGGAGAATACACAGAAACATCGGGCGCAATATTTTTCCATTTCTGAGAAATTTACATCTGAGTGATGAGAGAGATTCTACTCACTTCTAAAATGTCTAATGACATCTAATTCTCCTCAAATTTTGTTCTCACATAATCTCTCATATTTGCCCCGACATTTTTCATAGTATATATAGGCAAATATTTACAAGCTCATGACTATACAAAAGTATAAGTGAACTATCTCTGAATTAATGTACATATGTGTACATCTCATTCAAATTCTGAATATGCACTTCCTCCATGCTTCATAACTTGAACTTTCCTTCAGTGCTTGACTTCCAAACCTTCATTAAACTTCAATTGTTGATTGCCCTGCACCAACAGTTTTCGTAGAGAAGCTCTTGAACATTGGATTGGAGTTACCAGATGATGTACGAGAAAGCATCAAAGCAATCCTAAAGTCACACATCCATGATGGATTAGAAAGGTTCCTTGATTGTACTAACACAAAATCCTCTTGGTTCTTGTGGATAGAGTTCCACTGCAGGGGTGGGACATCTCTACGTGTGTAGTCTTTCAAAATGACTTTTTTTGTTACCCCTAAGAGCTATAAGTATAAGGAGTTGGCACCCCAATCTTGCACTATTTGTAGTTGTTTCAGGAATTTTCTACCTAATATCATCTTGTACACATGGTTCTTTTCAAATGCGCATATAGAAAACATGTGTTTGAACTCTACACTAAAAATAATGAGTGATATTTTCCAATAACCATAAGGCTCATTCAATATATCATAAAAAATTTGAAGCTTCATTCTCGTGGGTTGTAGAGCCGGTTTACCCCTTTGTAACCATAAGGATGTAGTTGCAATGGCAAATCCTACGCCTGAGTCTAGGATCTCCTTGGTGGTGTGACCCTAGTAGGTAATGGGAAGATAGGCATTTCCTTCCTCACCTTCACTCATATCTCCAATTTTTTCTATCAAAATTTTGGGACTTTTCTCTTGGATCTGACTCTTGAATGAGAGCTATCAAGTTTTGGAACTTGATTTGCTACATGTTTACAAAATTCTGGTTTCACCTTAAGAAGATCCTGAGATGAAACTGCACTTTAGCATTCTTCATGGCCTCTATATTCCTTGGTATTATCAAAATTTCCTTTCTCACTAGTACCGTGGGGGATCTTATTTGAAGAGACTTGGATTCCCATGGACCTAAGAAATTCGCAATTCTTGTAGAGAGTTAGATTCAATCTCTAGATCCACTTTGAGATCCACGTTTCTCTAGTTCAGATGCATTTTTTCCTTCCTTAACATGAGCTTGGTATGCTTCGAACTTCATGTGTAGATCTTCTAGAATAGTATCTACTAGGTTTATGTTTGTCTTAGGATGGGTGGTGTAGGTATTGGCTTTTGAGGGATTGGGGTGATATGTGAGTGAGTTTGAGTTGTCAATTCCATGATTTTGGCCTTGGTTTCATTGAGACTACCATCTAATTTAGCTAGTTTCTTCATCCATTTTCATTTCACTCATTCCCTAGTGTCTTCCCATCTTTGCCTTTATTTTTATTGGGTTCTCTTGCTCCACTAGAATCCGACTCTTTTTCTTCCTCCACTTGATTGGCTTGTTGCAAAGCTTATGCTTGGGTAATGTCTTGGATTCGAATTAATCCAGTTGGGGTTCCATTAGAGTTTTTCAATATACCCACTATGTTGATCGGGGGGACTTTTGATGCATTGGTTGGGTTCTTCTTGCAACCATGGATGAGATGTGCTTTTCTATAATCAGAACAAAAACCTTGAACCATGATAGATTGAGGTTATCTTGCATATGGAGGGTGAGGACATTCTCTTATGAAATTATGTCCCTACACCTAAAACGTGGTCCTCTCAGAACTTGTGCCCTTATTGGCCTCATCTAGGTTGTAGATTTGGGATTCATTATTCATATACATTCATTTCAGGGGTTTTCATATTGATTTGTCTCCTAGTGCTCTGGTAACTCTATGCAGTATGTGGGTACATTATCATCATTTGAAGAATCAAAGCTATTTGCATTTGGATGGTTTTTGGTGATCAAAGGGGACACTAGTATTAAGGCCCTATCTTGGTTCTCTTCTACTGCATCATACTTAACTAAGACCATATTTGCATGGGGTGGTGGTTGCTGACCAAAAACTAGTTGTGGCCTAGGTTGAGATTGATAGGGTTGTTGGTAGGGATCCTGGGTCTTGTAGTGCAGTTGAGGCTAGTACTTAGGTTCATACCTATATGGCTTGATAGTTCTACCTAACTATGTGCTTGTTGAATGTGAAATCTTATGCTACATGGTTGGTGTATTTTCTCATGATAGTATAGTAATATAGTCTTGGAGCTAGTGCATTCTAGGCTTGCATGAGACATGCATTGGCCAATGTGATCACCTCTACAAGAGTAACAACATTCTACTATGATCACCTTTTGATTTCGCCTATGCTTGAGAGGTTTGCACCTAGCTTTTGAGTGACCAACTCAAGTAATTCTTCCATTAATGATGAGAGCTTTGAAGTGGTGATAACAGAGTATTTTGAAACCTTGTAGATTTTTGAGATGTCAATTTTTCTTCTCCTAGGTTATTCTCAATTTTGATACACATTCTAACACATTGGTCTAGGGTGTGTGGTTCTTTCAAGTACATATATTATCTAAGTTTTCCACTCAAAAGGCCCTCCAGAAACAATGACACTTGCTTCACTTGAGTTCGTAGGTTTGGGATCGATCATCTCTCTATGTATTTCTTAAATATCCATCCTACCAATCTCACAATCTCTTGGGCGGTCTAGTTGAAGCTCTGCATTAAAGATGACATGTTGTGTCTAATTTGACTCTTGGAGAACTCTATGATGAATGCTTCCATCAGTTGCGATAAATCTTGATAGTAACCTCAACTCAATAGCCCAAACCATGCAAGGGTTGTGCCTTTCAAGGTTAACCCAAATGCCTCATATAGAATGAAAAAGTCTTCCTCCTATTTAACCCTCAATACTTTCTTAAATTTGGCCATATGATTATATAGATCCCCTAGTTCTTCATTTTTGTCACTATCTCTGAGGGTCTCAACGTTCTAGAGTGTTCTTCTTGCCTTAATATGGGAAAATTGTCATCTTCTCTATGTGCTCTATGTCCATTGGTTTGTGCTCTCTCTAACCTACTTGTTCCTTGTTTTGATCTACCCCTTCCTAGGTTATGTACAAGACTTATCTTTGGGGCTTCTCTCAATTTCTCTTTCTAGTCATCTAAAGTGCTAGCCAAACTTGCACTTGTTTTTTTGTGAAATATCGAAGGTTTGTGCAAGGGAAATACCTTTTGACCTTGCCAAATATGGGTTTGTTTACTATAATTTGAGACTATATACATCCTCTCTAAGTCATTAGCTAGATAAGTTTCTTTTCTTGGATTCTCTAGGTCCTTAAACTCATACACTAGATAAGTTTCTTTTCTTGGATTCTCTAGGTCCTTAATCTAAACCTCTAAAAATCTTCTTGTGTATCTTCATTCACATGCAAATCTATGGTAGCATTGTCTTGAGGTATCTTGGTTGTTGTTATGATCCTTCTTAGCATGGATTTTTTTCTAGGCATACTAAGTACCTCTTTTGGATCATCTTCCTCATAATATTGCACCTCTGACTCATGAAGAATCCTCCCAAAGTCATCAATCTTGTTGGGAAAGATTCATTCTCAAATTTGACAATTGGGTGATCTATTCCATAAGGGTGCTCAAGATTTCTCAGTTGGACCATGGCTATCCTTAATCTATCCTCATATATGTGAGCACCTAGTCAGTTGGAACAAATATATTCTAGTTTCCTTTTATATGTCCTTCTTGAACTTCTAAGTGGGAAACCCTTGCACTAGCTATGGATTTATCCATACTATAGGAGCTACCAGATTCACTCATTTGTAAAATCAAGTTACATTGATGGCTAGTTGTTGGGGGATTCTTGTGCAGAAAGGGACTTGAGTGTTTGTAGGAGAAGGAAGAAAGATATAGACACCCGAAGCTTCTGTAGATTGATTATAAGGAGAATAGTACAAAGTTGATGTACAGTACAATCCAAATGCTCTCTGTGCAAAATCCCAAAGAGTACACAATCAAGCAAAGTTACAAAATACCCAATGTTCTTGCTGTTTCCAACCTTCTTTGCACCAGACCTCCACCTTCTCCAAGAGCTTGCACTTGTGCACACCTTGCACTCAAGCTTCAATAAGGGGAGGGATGGACACCTTCTGTCGACGTGCACACAGCTTCAATGGGACCTTGTGACCTTTGATTGCATTGCTTAGCACTCCTCTGCATACACCGAAGTCACACTTCTTGCACACTTGCACTTCACTTCTCTGCGTCACACACTCATCGTATGTCTCTTGCTCTTCTCTCTCATAGTGTAGACTATACCCACCTTGCTTAGTCTAACCAAGAATAATGCATTGCCTTGAGTTGAGTGTCAGTTCACATACGCTCTTCACTGCTAGAGTATCTTGGTGCTCACTTTGATGTCCCAAGATTCTCTCCAAATGTGGGCAGCCAATGAATCCCTGTTTTGTCCTGTAGTGACTTCAGACTAAAACAAAAATTTTAATTGGAAGGCCAATCTTTCACTTTTGCATACGCTTCCGCTTCGCATACCTTCACATTTTTCCTTTTAATTCTTCAAATGTGCACCTAAGAGAGGGTTCACTTGAACCTTCCAAACACTTTGAACCTTAGAGAACTTATAGAAAGACACTCTGCAACCTGCATTCAACTTTCTGCAAAATATAACCTTTTTGAACAATTGATTGTGCACTACCTGTGCACCTTGACACCCGAACTTTGACCGCTTTGACTTTACCCATGTTGACTTTGACCTTGAACATGTTGACTTTGATTGCTTTACCTTTGACCCTTTGACTTTGAATGTGGTTGACTTTGACCAATATGACTTTTATGGGCTCAATAGTTACCCACCACCTAATAGGCTCTCCGTCCCGGAGAGCTACAACCAAAACTCTGAGCAGAGATGTCACTATGATTCCAGTGCTACAAAATCTTCAAAAGGATACTGAAGCAGCTACCAAGACCACTAGGAATAGTAAATAACAATCACCAAGGAAGGACCAAAAGTGGGGATTGTGCAGTGAAGAGTAGAGGAAGGAGAATTGAGGGTAGGAAGGAGAGGGAAGGAAGAGTTGAGGGGTCTTAGATTGATAATGTATGGAGGGGTAAGAATGGGGCTCGTTAGAAGGCAAAAGGGAGGGTAGGGAGTAGGGTTGTGGGATCTGGAGAGGTACAAAATGATAAAACAATAAAGCTACAGAGGGTGCATATGGGAAAATGTGAAACATATGGTAAAATAAGGTGAGAATAGACCATGTGGACCATGTGCTTGATGAAAAACACGTGATAAATGTGATCAAAACATGTGGGTTTTGAACAAAAGTCAAAGACAAATTGAGATTTTGGAAAAACTAATTCAAAAAATGAGTTCAGAGGTGCCAAATCACATGAAGATGAAGTTTGAAAAAAATGGCCATCCAAGGCGCAATCTAGAGCCAAAAGCATCGAACCAAGGAAAAAAATATATATATCTTTTTTTTTTCCTTTTTTCTTATTATTATTATTATTATTATTATTATTATTATTATTATTATTATTCTAACATCCGTGGGGGTGTGGCAGATTCAAAATAAAAATAAAAATAAAATAAAATGTAAAAATAAATAAATAAATAAGTAAATAAAATAAAATAAAATAAAATAAAATAAAAATGAAAATAAATTAAAAAAGAAAGGGGGCGGGGGGAGTGGAGGGCAGAGTAAACAATAAAATATAGAATTAAAGATAAAGATAAAATTAAAATTAAAATAAATAAATAATAAAATAAAATAAAATAAAAATGAAAATAAATTAAAAAAAGAGGGGGGGCAAGGGGGAGAGAGAGAGAGAGAGAGAGAGAGAGAGAGAGAGAGAGAGAGAGAGAGAGAGAGAGAGAGAGAGAGAGAGAGAGAGAGAGAGAGAGAGAGAGAGAGAGAGAGAGAGAGAGAGAGAGAGAGAGAGAGAGAGAGAGAAGTAGGGGGTTTTTCTTTTTCGTTTTCATTTTTTTTGTGAATTTGAAAAAAAGAAAATTAGCCACTAGGGGCTCTTTTTTTTGGAAAAAAATATCCAAAAAGAGATTAAAAATACAAATAAAATAAAAAAATTCAAACAAAATCCAAAAAAATAAAAAAAAATTCTCAAAAAAATCGCTAAATATCTAGACCACTTATCCCTCTCAAAACTAGAGCGAGCTTCCTCATTTCCTCCACTTTATTAAGAAAAATGACATTGAAAAAAGATAAAAAAATCTTTAAAAAATTCCAAAAATGTTTTCAAAAATTTCCAAAAATATCCTAAAATCTTGTTTATGCAAAGGGTTGTGAAATGGCTTCTAAGTTGCATGAAAACTCAAGGAACAAGCATGAAAATGGACAAAAACTACTAAAACTTGAGCAAAAATGGTATGAGAAGGCTATGTAAAACCTGGATAGGTTTTGCAAGTTCCAGGTGATCCAAAAATCTTCAATTGTGCTGATGATAGGCTCTGATCCTTGATATATTGACCAGTGGTAGTACCTCTCCTTTTAGAGTTTCTAACTTCACTGCACCCCAATTCAGCATTGTCTTAATTCTATAAGGTCCTTCCTAGTGTGGAAGCCATTTTCCCTTTACTTGTGTGTGGATTTGAGGTCTATGGAGAAGAACTAACATGCCTGTTTGTAAGTTACTGTTCCACAGATTCCGATCATGTGCCTCCTTCCTCTTCATTCGAGTCTCTAGCAATTGTTGTGCAGTATAAAGACGTATCACTTCCACATTGTGCAGTGCTCCAAGCCTCTGAGAGACACCACAATCTTTCTTTCCCTACATGAATGCTAGTTTTGGTGACCCATGTAGAAATTCAAAGAGTTCAATAGGAAATATCCCATAAACCAATTGGAATGGAGAGTATCCAGTAGCTTCTTTGTAAGCTAACCTATACGCCCATCGGGTACCTTGATAAGCTATGCCCCAGGAAGTGGGCTGTAACATACATTCCTTCATATGTAGAATTTTGTACCTGTTAAAAATCTCCTGTAGGAACTTTTTACAAAATGAGTACCTTGTTCTATACAAATTTCAAGGGGACATCCAAGTCTACAAATGATGTTACTATAAAGGAAATCAACAATTGTTTGTGTAGTGCAATCGGGGGAGGCAATAGCATCAGCCCACTTTGTTGCATAGTCAGTGGTGATCAATAGATACTTTTCTCTCTTTGGAACCAATGCAAGGTAGATGGGCCCGACAAAGTCTAACCCCCACTTCTCAAATGGATGCCATGAAGTGGAAACAACCAAGGGGTTGTGCCTCTACTTTGTTGGCTTGGGTCCACACCTCTGATAGACATCACATGCTCTTCCCCATTCCTCTGCATCTCTGAATAATGTAGGCCACCATAAGCCAATGTCAAGAATTCTCTGGCTCATAATGTGTCCTGGAAGGTGCCCACCACCTGCTCCTTCATGTGTAGATTTAAGGATTCCCCTCACTTCTTCTTCTTCCATGCACTTTCTAAACTTGTTATCCTTTCCCTGTTTGTATAATTTTCCCTCAATGAAGGTAAAAGGTCTGCTTTTGATTAGCAACCTCTTTCTTTGCATCGAGCTTGCCTTCTCTAGATACAATCCAGTGTTAAGGAAATTCTTGATGTCATCATACCAACCTTGTGCTCGTACAGTGAACAAATTAGCATCTAGAAAATCATCATTTACTCCAATTGCTTGATCCATCATGTTGATCCTAGATAGGTGGTCTGCCATGAAATTTTCTTTACCTGGTCTATGGACTACAAAAAAATCAAATTCCTGGAACCAAAGTAGCCACCTCCATATCCTCCCAGTCACTTATGGCTTGTTTAATAAATACTTGAGTGGTTGATGATCAGTGATGATAGTAAATTTCACACCTAGCAGATAATGATGAAACTTTTGTACAACAAAAACCATTTCTAGGGCCTCCCTTTCTATGGTGCTATGATTTTTTTCAACCTTAGTCAAAATTTGACTAGCATACTGAATAGGTCTGTCAAGTTTGTATTCTTCACTGTGTTGAGCCAAAACTACACTCACTGCATATGCACTAGCATCTACATGTACATGAAAAAGTTTTGACCAATCTGGTGTGATAAGAATTGGTGCAGCCACCAATTTGGACCTTAATGTCTGATAAGCATATTCTTCTTCGTCTTCCCATTTAAAGGGTGCTTCTTTACCTATAAGTCTAGCTAGTGGCCTGGCTATCTCTGCATAGATTTTTATAAATCTTCTGTGGTACCCAGTATGCCTCAAGAAGCTTTGAATCTCTTAGGAGATTTGGGTTTAGGTAACTTTAGTATAGAAATAATTTTATCAGTGTCTGGAGCCATATCTTTAGCAGATACCACATGTCCCAAGAGGGTTCCTTCTATCACGAGGAAATGACATTTATTTGGGTTCAGCTTTTGTTTAGTCTCCCTGCACCTTTTAAAAACATTCTATAGCTGTCTCAAGTGATTATCCAACCAATCCAAAGGGGTCTCCTTATGAGAGCCTGAAACTGAAGAAAATTCATCCATGAAAATTCTAAGTGTTTCCAGTAGTTAGGGTCCAAAAATGAGGTTGACAGTCCTGTTAAAGGTGGCTAGAGAATTTTTGAGTCCAAATGGCATTTTTATATACACATATGTGCCCCATGGTGTGATAAAAGCGCTCTTTTCATGATCCTCTGGGTGGATGGATATTTGGTTATATCCACTAAAGCCATCCATAAAGCTATATAATGTGTGTCCAACCACTTCTTCAATGACTTGCTCTACAAAATTCATGGGGAATCCGTCTAGAATGGTTATCTTGTTGAGTGCTCTAAAGTCAACACAAATTCTGATTTTGTTGGTATTCTTCTTAGGTACTATAACCATTGTTGGTATTCTTCTTAGGTGCTCTAAAGTCAACACAAATTCTGATTTTGTTGGTATTCTTCTTAGCCATTCTGAGTGTTCCACAGGAATGATGATTCCTACATATTTCATCTTCTATATTTCCAAATAAACAGCTTCAACATATTTTGGGTTAAGTCTAAATCTTTCCTCTTACTAGTTTAGCTCCATCAACAAGAGGAATTTGTGCTCTCCATAATTGGCAAGCACTCCTTCTAAGTCTTTATAATGCCACGCAAAAACATCTGCATAGTGTGTCAAGAAAGATTTTACCTTTTCAAGCAACTCGGGGTGGCTCCACAACCAAGTGCCACCAAAACTGGACGATTCTTTTCCTAAGTGCTTAATTGTACTTCTTTGACTTGGTTTCTATCTACCATGGTATCTACATGCTCATCTCCAACTCTGTTTTCCTCCAATAGCTTTTCCTGCATTGTTGCATAAGCAGGAGTGTTTTGGATCTCAATGTATTCCTCTTTGTCCTGCATCCATCTTGCCAAGATTTCTTGAATTGGCAAAGAACATTCATCACTAGTATGTTTTACCTTGTTTTTAACTTCAATAACTTCCTTCCCTGTTGTTGTCACATCCTCCTCCAAATTGTACTTGAGGGGTGTCTTCCTCCCCCTTCTGTGGTCTGTGATGGGTTCTCCCAATCCATCAATCTAAACTTTATCCTCCTTTCCATCATAACATTCATCTGTGTAAGAATTATTTGGAAAAACTCCAAAACAAGAGGAAGAATTGCTTGCTTGAAGCCAATTTAGAATATCTTCTTCCTCCTTGAACTCTAATTGCGGTTGGTCCTCCCTTTCTGGTTCCATGCAAATGCCAACTCATTGCATCATGCTAGTGTTCCCTTGGTGATCTGGACCCTCTTCTAAATATATCTGTTTAAGTTCATGTCCCCTCTGTTGTACCCACATAGTGTCTTTACCCCATTCATGGATGACACTTGCATGCCTCAGCCATGGTCTTCCAATCAAAAGGGGAAATCCTCTTTCGACCTAGGGTAATCTTAATACCACAAAATCCAAAATGAAGAGATTACCTTGTACTTCCAGTGGAACTTTTGGGATCACCCCCGTTGGCCTTACTTTGCTTTGATCTGCCAAAGTGACAGTGAAGTGGGCTAGTCTGGATGGGCATAGGCCAAGCTTCTCCATTGTACGCTCAGGCATCAAATTTATGCCAGATCCACTATCCACAATGACTCCTTGTAACTTTAATCCTTTAATTGTTACTGTAAGTATTTAAGCCTCATCAATAATCTGCAGTACTTCAGACCTTAATTTTGCATCCATTTTTATCAACTCAAGAATACTAACCTTTGTTTTGATTGACTTGAATAATCTTGAGCTCTAGATTCCCTAAGATCAATTTTGTTAAGGGACTTGAGTGTTTGTAGGAGAAGGAAGAAAGATAAGAAGAAAGATACAGACACCAGAAGCTTCTTGTTGATATATTTAGGTAGTGATGTGTGTGAACACACTAGGACCGCCGGGGCACTTTTTTCCCTCTTTAGGAGGTTTTTTTCCCCTGGCTCCAACAATTGGTATCAGAGCAGGTCGTCGCTTCATCTAGGGTGCCGTCGACACTGCTCCATTTCCAATCTCAGAATCCCATGAATTTTGGTGAGCATACTCAAGGTGTTTCCAAGATCAAAAGCGGTTCCCTCTGTGGTGCCGAAATCACGATCTGAGCTCGTTTTGGCCTCCGAACGCACTATCATAGTGCTTGTGTAGGCTATTTTGTCTTTTTGTGCCAAAGATATATACCAATTTTTGTTCGCCAGTATAAGCTCTCGAAGTCTACTAAAGGTCTAGCAGAATTCGTCTGGGCAGTTCCGTTCAACTTTTTGAGATACAGTCAATTTTTTGCATCAAGGTATTTTAGTCACCGGCCATGGCTGAAAGCAGTGATGTATTCCGTATGTTGGTTGTTGAGGATAAGTTGGATGGCACCAACTACCCGTTATGGGCTTATATGATGCGACATGTCTTGGTTGCAAAAGGACTGTGGAACATTGTGCAGGGTGTCGAAAAAGGTCCTATCACACCTGCAACTGTTACAACTACAGGTACTGAAGCTGATGCAGAAGGTGTCAAAGATGATGTTATTCTGCATATTCCTGTTCGTGCTACGGTTTCTGCTGCACCTACTGCAGAGCAGATTCACTGGGATGGCAGAGATGTCCAGGCACATGCATTGATAGCTTTGTCTGTCAAACGCCTCATATTTGCTCTTGCAGAACAATTAAGGATGCTTGCGATACACTTACCACATTGTACCAAGCTAGGAATGAGGCTTGTGTTGCTTACCAATGAAAACGGTTGGAGAGTGAGCACCTGAATGAAGGTGATTCTATGGACAGTTTCCTAACAAAGATCAAAGACTTGAAGGAACAGTTGATTTCTGTTGATGAGATTATACCAGATAGCTCACTTGTGCAGACCGATCTGAATGGTCTTTTTGATTCATATCAGAGTTTTGCTTCTACTCTTCGGTTGATGATGAAAGGCAATCCAAATGCCTTGTCATTTGAGGAGTTAGTCTCTGTTCTGTTGCAGGCAGATCAGTCTAGGCAGAACACGTCCATTATGCGAGTTGTAGATCAAGCTTTCTTGGCTAGTTAGAAGGGCAAAGGAAAATGGAGCTCTTTAACTAGTAAGCAGAAATCTACTAATTCTGCATATTCAAAGAAGAAAGATAAAGATGAGAAGAAATAAAAAAAGCAGAAATTGTTTCGTAAGTACTGTAAAGGGAATGATCATAGCATAAAGAACTGTCCAAAACTAGCTGCAAAAGAGACAAAGAAGAAAGAGGCTGGAATGGTTGTTGTAGAAGCCTCTACACCAAAAACGGAGTCTGCTAATCTTGTGCAAGAAGAAGAATGGGCATTTACTACTGTCTGCAGTTTTGACCCATCTTCTCATGAGCAGTGCATGTCTGCAGTAGACTCAGATGTTTGGTACTTTGACAGTGGGGCGACCAAACATATTACCTCGCAGCCCAGTTTCTTCTCCTCACTCGAGCCTGCCCCTACATGGAATACTGTTACATGTGCCAAGAACTCCTCTTATCCTGTTATAGGAGTTGGTAAGATCATTTTGACTACTACTGATGGTAGTTCTTTCACTTTGTTAGATGCCTTATTTGTGCGAGGGATCAAGAAGAACCTGTTATCAGTTTCTGCATTAGCCAAGATTGGCTTGGTTGTGAAATTTGTTGATGACAGGTGTACAGTTCATGCTTTGTTAAATGGCGATGTGATTATTTCTTCTAGCATTTTATGTCCTGGGCTGTATATGCTCATAGACTATGAAAGATCTATAAATGATTTGGCATGTGCAGTAAATGATTCTCAGGCTATGTCAGATGCAAAGCTTTGGCATGCACGCTTTGGTCATCTGAATTTTGCTAGTTTGGTAGGTCTACAGAAATTTGAAATGGTGTCCTCTTTGCCCAAACTTGAGGCACCTGGAAAACATGTTTGTGAAGGCTATATTTTGGGCAAAATGCAGCGTTCATCTTTTCCAAAAGATGGTTCAGTTCGGGCTACTCAGAAATTGCAGCTTGTACATAGTGATGTCTGTGGTCCTATGCAGACACCTTCTTTTGGGAATTATCTTTACTTCGTGACTTTCATCGATGATTTTTCCACACATGCATGGGTATATCCATTGAAGGCAAAGTCCGAAGTGTTCACGTGCTTCAAACAATTTTTGGTTTTGGCTGAAAATTTGTCAGCATGTAAAATGGGCACCCTCCGTTCTGATCGAGGGGGGGAATATATGTCCTCTGATTTTAATGCATTTATGGCTGAACGTGGGATAAAACACCAGTGTATAGCGCCGTATACACCTCAACAGAATGGAGTTGCTGAACGAAAGAACAGGTCACTCATGGAGATGGCGAGGTGTATGGTCAAGAGTCAGGCTCTACCACATAGTTTCTGGCTTGAGGCTGTCATGTGTGCAACATATGTACTGAATAGGTGTCCCACTAAAGCACTGCAGTCTATCACTCCATATGAGGCTTGGCATGATCGCAAGCCATCTGTTGCTCATCTGCGTGGTTTTGGTTATTTGGCATATGCATTAGTGCATGAACAACATCGCAAAAAATTGGATGATAAAGCAGTAAATGTATTTTTGTTGGGTACAGTTCTGAAAGTAAAGGCTATCGTCTGTATCATCCACAGATTAAACACATTCTGGTTAGCCATTATGTTGTTTTTGTGGAAGATGCTATTCAGCCATTGCTTTCATGTACTAAGGAGACATCTGTTAGCTCCAAAGACATGTATGATACTTTGCCGCCTCTTTTCACAGGTGGAGAGTCTAGTGCTGGTCCTAATGAGGTAACTTCTTAGCCTTTGTAGGTTTCATGTGATGATGCAGATCATTCCATTTCTGATGCAGATTTACATCATGCACTTATTGATGAGAGAGCTAATATTGAGCAGGCAAAAACTATGCCAAAATGGTTGGTGCAGACCTTGTGTGACAACAAATTAGATGCACCTCTGTCATATTGTACTCGATCAGACTCTCATAGTGCCTCTTTTGCATCAGATTGCTATGTTATGACTGCATCTAGCCTCTGTGATGAGAATGAGCCTGTTTCGTTTGATGAAGCACAAAATTCTGAAAATTGGATTGCTGCTATGCAATCTGAATATGATGCTATAATGAAGAATGGTACTTGGTCTTTATGTGACTTGCCTCCTGGCAAGAAGGCCATTGGCACTAAGTGGGTATACAAGCTGAAGCATAAACCGGATGGTACAGTTGACAGGTATAAGGCTAGGCTTGTTGCAAAGGGTTATGCATAGGAAAGAGGCATTGATTTTTATGAGACCTTTGCCACCTACATGTTGTATGACTACTGTTGGGAGCATCTGTGCACTTGCAGCTCATCATGGTTGGAATGTACATAAGTTGGACATTAAAATAGCATTTCTGAATGGTGACTTGCATGAAGAAGTGTATGCTTTTCAACCCCGTGGCTTTGTGTAAAAAGGGCATGAAAACGAGGTGTGCAGGTCAAAGAAGGCATTATATGGTTTAAAGCAAGCACCGCGTGCTTGGTATGAGAAGCTACTTGCCTATCTGATTGCACATGGTTTTGAGAACAGTCCAACTGAAAGCACCTTATATGTTAAGCATGCTAATGATATGCTTCTGATCATTGTTGTCTATGTTGATGACATGCTGCCACTGGTCCTATTGAGAAGCATATTGCTGATTTTAAGACTGATTTGCATGCCTCATTTGAGATGTCTGATTTGGGGCATTTGAATCACTATTTGGGCATTCAATTTATGCAAGTTGATGGTGGAATGGCATTGTGTCAAACGAAATATATTGACACATTATTTTAGCGTTTTGGCCTTGAAGACTCTAAGCCTATTGCCACTCCTATGGAGACAGGTTTACGATTGACTCTTCATGATGCTGGAGATGCATTTGATGTTGTTCTCTATCAGCAGGCCATTGGATGCCTGATTTACTTATGCATTACTCAGCCAGATATTCAGTTTTCTGTCTCACAGATGAGCAGGTTTATGCATTGCCCAGGACTCAAGCATTGCCAAGTGGTTAAGCGTATCTTTTGCTACTTGAGTGGTACTCGACTACTTGGGTTGTTTTATCCAGAGGGGGGATCACTACCGCCAGATTTGCATGCTTTTTCTGACTCTGATTGGGCCGGTTGCTATGACACTCGTGTGTCCACTAGTGGCTTTTGCTTTATGCTTGGTAGCTCATGTATATCTTGGTTGAGCAAGAAGCAGCCTACTTTGGCAACTTCCAGTTGTGAGGCTGAGTATATGGAAGCTTTCACAGCTATTGTTGAGTGTGTGTGGCTCAGACGCCTTATGGCTGATTTGGGTGTTGGTTAGACTTCTGCCACCACCATCTTCACTGACAGTCAGAGCGCATTGGCAGTTGTGAGGAACGCTATGTTCCATGCTCGCACTAAGCACATTGAGGTGCATTATCATTATGTCAGGGAGAGGTTCTGTGCTGGGGAGACCAGCTTGGCACATGTGCCCATGCAAGAGAACATTGCAGACATTTTCACGAAGGCTCTACCTAGGGAGAAGTTTGAAGCTTTCCGCAAAGCTTTGGGCTTACTTCCTTTTGTGTAGTGATTTCCTTATAGCTTGGCACTTCCTTATACATGAGTGCCAGCTACTTGTTCACCGCATCACTCCCAAGGGGGATTTGTTGATATATTTAGGTAGTGATGTGTGTGAACACACTAGGACCGTTGGGGCACTTTTTTCCCTCTTTTGGAGGTTTTTTTCCCCCGGCTTGTATATACGCCTATTGCCCTAATGGGCTACTTATCTTTGTACATTCTCTAGTAATACATTCAGTATTATGTGTTGTGCTCCAAGCTTCTTCTTCTTCCTTGTTCTGTTCGCGTGCTTCTGCAAACGTCTAACTCCAACACTTCTGTAGATTGATTATAAGGAGAAAAGTACAAAGATGATATACAGTACAATCCAAGTGCTCTCTGTGCAAAATCCCAAAGAGTACACAATCAAGCAAAGTTACAAAATACCCAAGGCTCTTGCTGCTGCCAACCTTCTTTGCACTAGACCTCCACATTCTCCAAGAGCTTGCACTTGTGCACACCTTGCACTCAAGCTTCAATAAGGGGAGGGATGGACACCTTCTGTCGACGCACACACAGCTTCAATGGGACCTTGTGACCTTTGATTGCATTGCTTAGCACTCCTCTGCATACACCTAAGTCACACTTCTTGCACACTTGCACTTCACTTCTCTGTGTCGCACACTCACTGTATGTCTCTTGCTCTTCTCTCTCCTAATGTAGACTATGCCCACCTTGCTTACTCTAACCAAGAATACTGCCTTGCCTTGATTTGAGTGTCAGCTCATGCATGCTCCTAATTTCTAGAGTATCCTGGTGCTCACTTTGATGTCCCAAGATTGTCTCCAAATGTGGGCAGCCAACAAATCTCTATTTTTTTTTGTAGTGACTTTAAACTAAAATAAAAATTTTAATTGGGGGGCCATACTTTCACCTTTTCATAATCTTCAGATTCACATACCTTCACATTTTGCCTTTTAATTCTTCAAATGTGCACCTAAGAGAGGGTTCACCTGAACCTTCCAAACACTTTGAACCTTAGAGAAATTACAGAAAGACACTTCACAATGTGCATTCAACTTTCTGCAAAATATAACCTTTGTGAACAATTGATTGTGCACTACCTATGCACCTTGATACCCAAACTTTGAATGCTTTGACTTTGAAACTAGTTTTATAAGAATTTAAGCTTTGTCGATTCACCTTGTCGAGATACTTAGCTGATCTCAAGTTCATTAATTAGTATACCATGTCTGTTAGACTGATTAATGTCTAAACTAAATCCATGTAATTCCCCATTAGAATAAATTAATCTAACCAATTCCTCTAGACAAAGTATGGCCTCACAAGGACCTAGGAACATTATACAAGGAGAATTCTCAAAAATATGGGTTTAGAAACAAATTTACTATATACATCTATAAGGATGTCCTTCAAAGATTGGTGGCAAGACTTAGGTTTCACTCAATATGAGTCCAGCAACTCAATTTTTGAATTAACAATATTTTGAAAGGGATGGCACTATGTATATTCTTGCAAATTATCTTGATCACATAAATGAACAAGGAGACTCAAGAAGAAACACTAAGCCCAAGAGGAAAATCTATATCTACACATTAGAAACAATTGGTTAAAGTTGCTTATGATCAGGTAGACACTTTGCTCTACATAAACCATAATTTTGGAGAAGTATAATGGGAAGTACATCGAGAAGTACATAAGGCTCCTTCTTATATGAAACTCAAGTTCATGAAGAACTATAATGAACCTAGTGAATTCCCAACCTTTGTGAACGCATAAGGAAAGAGATTCTAAAACTTGTGGATGAATTGAAAAGTTCTTACACATATCAAAATAAACCTCTATTCACAAGGAAAAGTTTACAAACTCAAGGATTTGATAATGGGCACATGAATTTAACTCTAGATTTTGAAAATAAAAGAAATAATGTACAAGCAAAATCAGTAGGCAAACTCCTCAAACAAAATGGAAAAACAAAAGACCTAAAGAAAGGAGAGATAATTTTAGCATGCAAAAGTTTTACCCATCAAGATAAATAGAAATCAAACACAAGGAGGAAGGTCCATGAGGAATAATAGGGATTATTGGGAAACATACAAGGAGAAATATTAGGGAAAGATTTCAAGGGCAATATAGAATACATAGACCTTCTTATGTTTTGAGAAGCATGAAAAATCAGTATGATGGATCAAATAATCCATATAATATGAAATGACACGATGGTGCTGTAGCATGGTGGAATCTCCTTCTCAAGAGCTCCACAAAGATACTCTTGGAGTAGAAAACTAAGCTCTGGATGTTGCACATAGTACTCTGCATAGGGCCTAGAGAATACACAAAAAACACACAGTACACAAGAAGCACGAAGGTGCGATCAAACTTATAGTCTCTAGCTGACAGCACCACTATATGTTTTATTAAAGAATAGATAAAAAATTGTATGTTGGACATTTGACCTTTCACATGGACATTATTGATAACAATCTCCCAGTAAAGGCCAATATATTCAAAGTGAATATTGAAGAAAAATAAAGAATGATAAAGAATACCTGAGTGTAAGTATATAGATTATACCTCCCACTTGATGGGCATGTACAAAATATACAAGTGGTTATGTGAGATCATGAATCAACTAACCCCCATCAAGTGACAGTGGTGTTGAAATCTATCCTATGGTAGAGCTTTGGTCAAAGCATCTACAACATTATCTTGAGTACGAACATTCTCAAGAATAATGCACTCAGTGGCTAAGAAATCTCTAATGAAGTGATAGCTCACCTCAATGTTGGTCTTTGCATGATAGACCGGATGTTATTAGCCAAACCAATGGCACTTTGACTATCACTAAACAAATGAGGTTGTTGGAAGAACAACTTTTTGACATAGAAATATTTTGTAAAATTTTAATTTTGTAATATAGAAAGTCCTAATGGATGTAAAAATGAGGAAGAGTTTTCCTCATGAGTAGAAGTAACTTATGTATTTTTTTGAAAATTTTTAGAGCTCTCAAGTGAGTAGAAAATTATAGTAGAAGCCTAGAGGACCTATTTTCAAGTGTGAAAGTGGACACTAGGAAAAGTATATAAGTTAACTTATGACTTATTTTTGGGGATGATCAATTTGTACTTGATTGATCTAAATCTCTTCCTTTAACTTGATTGATCATTTTGAACTTGAGAGCTCTTGTTTATCTCCTCTAAATCTCTTCATTTAGTTTTCGTGGTGATTTGTTTATGAATTTTTGAGTGTTTATCATGGATATGTCTTAGCGATCCTTTGTTCTTTAAGTATTTCATGCTAGTCTATGTCTATTTCATCATAATAAGTTTCTACAATCTTGAAAAGTGCTATTCAAGTTCATTGTGTGATTTTGTTAGAATTTGGATTGTCTCATCTCTATGATACAGATATTGAAATTAATGTTTAATGTTATTAATGTTTTTCTTATGAAAAGTGGCATACTTCAGGCACAGAAATTGTTAAAAAAGCTTTCTTCTAGCTTTATTTGTAAGAAAACCTAGAAATTTCCATAAAAGCTATGAAATCTCTGTTGAAAATGACCTTGTTGTCAAATCTTGGATTCCATTAATGAAGAAAGGGTTGTGGTCTTAGAATACTTCTCGGATCGACAATTTAAAATGTTTAAGGTTGTTGTTTCCTTTATACTATAATGGTTGGAAAGGACAACTCCAAAGTACAAAAAACATTTTTGGCACCATTGTCGGGGAAGTAAGCAAAAGCTTTCAACCATTGGAGCTTTGGACCTTTGTTGGATCTTCCAAGTTGATGGTAACAAACACTTTTACAAAATCATTTTGAATCATCAAGTGTGCAAAGATGAAGAGGTGAGTGTGTTTATCTTTGAAAAAGATTAATTCATTCATTATGTTTAGGCGGATAGGCAAAGAGTTTAATTTTGTTCTCTAATATCAATCTACAAGATCTCCATTTTTCTTTATCATCTTTTAGTTTCATTTACATGAAACCCTAGATAAATTGTTCACTTTTTGCTTGGGGTAAAATATATATATATATATATATATATATATATATATAAGATAAAACAAAATAAAAAAGAAACCAAGGGAACTAAGGGGAAACAAAGGGATAACATCAATGAATTACCAGTAATCAAAAGAACCAAGAAAATGTAGAAAAATGTTGGTATATTTAGGTAGTGATGTGTGTGAACACACTAGGACCGCTGGGGGACTTTTTTCCCTGTTTAGGAGGTTTTTTTCCCCCGGCTTGTATATATGCCTATTGCCCTAATGGGCTACTTATCTTTGTACATTCTCTAGTAATACATTCAGTATTGTGTGTTGTGCTCCAAGCTTCTTCTTCTTCCTTGTGCTATTCACATGCTTCCACAGATGTCTAACTCCAACAATTGGTATCAGAGAAGGTCGT
Source organism: Ceratopteris richardii (assembly GCA_020310875.1). Taxonomy (NCBI): domain Eukaryota; kingdom Viridiplantae; phylum Streptophyta; class Polypodiopsida; order Polypodiales; family Pteridaceae; genus Ceratopteris; species Ceratopteris richardii. The sequence goes on along the minus strand of CM035414.1, from coordinate 36,876,191 downwards.
TGCTTCATCTAGGGCACCGTCGACACTCCTCTGGTTGCAGTCTCAGAATCACAAAATTTTAGTGAGCATACTCAACATGATTTTGAGATAAAAACGGTTTTGCTTTGTGGTGCTGAAATCGCGATCTTAGCTTGTTTTGGACTCCGAACGCACTATCACAGTGCTTGTGCAGGCTATTTAATCTTTTTGTGCCAAAGGTATATACCAGTTTCTATTCGCCAGTATAAGCATCTCGAAGTCTGCTACAGGTCTAGCTAAATTTGTCTGGGCAATTTTGTTCAACTTTTTGAGATACAATCAATTTTCTACATCAAGGTATTTTAGTCACCGGCATGGCTGAAAGCAGTGATGTATTCCGTATGTTGCCTGTTGAGGATAAGTTAATTGGTACCAACTACCCGTTATGGGCTTATATGATGCGACATGTGTTGGTTGCAAAAGGACTATGGAACATTGTGTAGGGTGTCGAAAAACGTCCTATCACACCTGCAACTATTACAACTGCAGGTACTGAAGAGCAGCTTTGTTGGAATGGCAGAGATGCTCAAGCACATGCATTGATAGCTTTGTCTGTCAAACGTGCCATTATCCCTCACATTCCCTCTTGGAGAACAACTAAGGATGCTTGGGATACACTTACCACATTGTACCAAGCTAGAAATGAGGCTCGTGTTGCTTACCTCCGAAAACAGTTGGAGAGTGAGCACATGAATGAAGGTGATTCTATGGATAGTTTCCTAACAAAGATCAAAGACTTGAAGGAACATTTGAATTCTGTTGATGAGGTTATACTAGATAGCTCACTTGTGCAGGCCATTCTGAATGGTCTTTTTGATTCATATCAGAGTTTTGCTTCTACTCTTCGGTTGATGATGAAAGGCAATCCAAATGCCTTGTCATTTGAGGAGTTAGTCTCTGTTCTGTTGCAGGAAGATCAGTCCAGGCAGAACAGGTCCATTATGCGAGTTGCAGATCAAGCTTTCCTAGCTAGTCAAAAGGGCAAAGGAAAATGGAACTCTTCAACTAGTAAGCAAAAATCTGCTAATTCTGCACATTCGAAGAAGGAAGATAAACATGAGGAGAAATAAAAAAAGCAGAGATTATTTTGTAAGTACTGTAAAGGGAATGATCATATCATAAAGAACTGTCCAAAAGTGGTTGCTAAAGAGACAAAGAAGAAAGAAACTGGAATGGTTGTTGCAGAGGAGTCTACACCAAAAATAGAGTCTGCTAATCTTGTGCAGGAAGAAGAATGGGCGTTTACTACTGTCTGCAGTTTTGACCCGTCTTCTCATGAGCAGTGCATGTCTACAATAGACTCAGATGTTTTGTATTTTGACAATGGGGCGACCAAACATATTACCTCGCAGCACAGTTTCTTCTCTTCGCTCAAGCCTACCCCTACACGGAATATTGTTACATGCACCAACAACTCTTCTTATCCTATTATGCGAGTTGGTAAGATCATTTTGACTACTGCTGATGGTAGTTCTTTCACTTTATCAGATGCTTTATTTGTACCATGGATCACGAAGAACCTGTTATCAGTTTCTGCATTAGCCAAGATTGGCTTGGTTGTGAAATTTGTTGATGACAGGTGCACAGTTTATGATCTTTAAAATAGCGATGTGATTATTGCTTCTGGGATTTTATGCCGTGGCCTGTATAAGCTCATAGACTATGAAAGATCTCTAAATGATTTAGCATGTGTAGTACATGATTCTCAAGCTATGTCAGATGCAAAGCTTTGGCATGCATGCTTTGGTCATCTGAATTTTGCTAGTTTGTTACGCCTTCAGAAATCTGAAATGGTGTCCTCTTTGCCCAAACTTGAGGCACCTGGAAAACTGTTTGTGAAGGTTGTATTTTGGGAAAAATGCAGCGTTCCTCATATCCAACAGATGGTTCAGCTCGGGTTAGTTAGAAATTACAGCTTGTACATAGTGATGTCTGTGGTCTTATGAAGACACCTTCTTTTGGAAATTATCTTTACTTCGTGACTTTCATTGATGATTTTTCCAGGCATGCATGGGTATATCCATTGAAGGCAAAGTCCGAAGTGTTAATGTGCTTCAAACAGATTTTGGTTTTGGCTGAAAATCTGTGAGCAAGTAAAATGGGCACCCTCCATTCAGATCGAGGGGGGGAATATATGTCTTCTGATTTTAATGCATTTCTGGCTGAACGTGGGATAAAACACCAGTGTAGAGTGCCGTATACACCTCAAAAAAATGGAGTTATTGAACGAAAGAATAGGTCACTCATGGAGATGGCGAGGTGCATGGTCAAGAGTCAGGCATTACCACATAGTTTCTGGCTTGAGGTTGTCATGTGTGCAGCATATGTACTAAACAGGTGTCCCACTAAAGTGCTGCAGCCTATCACTCCATATGAGGCTTGGCATGATCGCAAGCCATCTGCTGCTCATCTTCGTGTTTTTGGTTGTTTTTCATATGCATTAGTTCCTGAACAACATCATAGAAAATTGGATGATAAAGCAGTAAAATGTATTTTTGTTGGGTACAATTCTGAGAGTAAAGGCTATCGTCTGTATCATCCATAGACTAAATGCATTCTGGTTAGCCGTGATGTTGTTTTTGTGGAAGATGCTATTTAGCCATTGCTTTCATGTACTAAGGAGACATTTGTTAGCTCCAAAGACATGTATGATACTTTGTTGCCTCTTTTTACACATGGGAAGTCTAGTGTTGGTCCCAATGAGGCAACTTCTCAGCCTTTGTAGGTTTCATGTGATGATGCAGATCATTCCATTTCTGAAGCAGATTTACATGATGCACTAGTTGATGAGAGAGCTGATATTGAGCAGGCAAAAACTATGCCAAAATGGTTGGTGCAAACTTTGCTTGACAGTAAATTAGATGTACCTCTGCCATATCATGCTCGTTCAGGCTCTCATAGTGCCTCTTTTGCATCAGATTGCTATGCTATGGCTGCATCTAGTCTTTGTGATGAGAATGAGCCTGTTTCATTTGATGAAGCACAAAATTCAGAAAATCGGATGGCTACTATGCAATCTGAATATGATGCTATAATGAAGAATGGTACTTGGTCTTTATGTGACTTGCCTCCTGGCAAGAAGGCCATTGGCACTAAGTAGGTATACAAACTGAAGCATAAATCGGATGGTACAGTTGACAGGTATAAGGCTAGGCTTGTTGCAAAGGGTTATGCACAAGAAGAGGCATTGATTTTGATGAGACCTTTGCACCTACATGCCGTATGACTACTGTTTAGAGCATGTGTGCACTTGCAGTTCATCATGGTTGGAATGTACATTAGTTGGACATTAAAACTGCATTTCTGAATGGTGACTTGCATGAAGAAGTGTATGTTTTTCAACCCCGTGGCTTTGTGCATAAAGGACATGAAAACCAGGTGTGCAGGTTAAAGAAGGCATTATATGGTTTAAAGCAAGCACCACGTGCTTGGTATGAGAAGATACACGCCTATCTGATTGCACATGGTTTTGAGAATAGTCCAATTGAAAGCACCTTATATGTTAAGTGTGCTAATGATGTACTTCTGATCATTGTGGTTTATGTTGATGACATGCTGCTCATTGGTCCTCATGAGAGGCATATTGCTAATTTTAAAGCTGATTTGCATGCCTCATTTGAGATGTCTGATTTGGGGCATTATTGCACCCTTTTGGCCTTGAAGACTGTAAGCCTATTGCCACTCCTATGGAGACATGCTTACAATTGAGTCTTCATGATGCTAGAGATGCATTTGATGTTGTTCTCTATCAGCAGGTTGTTGGATGCTTGATTTACTTATGCATTACTTGGCCAGATATTCAATTTGTTGTCTCACAGATGAGTAGATTTACGCATTGCACAGGAGTCAAGCATTGGCAGGCGGTTAAGTGCATCTTTCGCTACTTGAGTGGTACTCGGCTACTTGGGTTGTTTTATCCCAAGCGGGGATCACTACCGCCAGATTTGCATGCTTTTTTTGACTCTGATTGGGCTAGTTGCTATGACACTTGTGTGTCCACTAGTTGCTTTTGCTTCATGCTTGGTAGCTCATGTATATCTTGGTTGAGCAAGAAGTAGCCTACTGTGGCAACTTCCAGTTGTGAGGCTGAGTATAGGGTAGCTTTCACAGCGACTGTTGAGTGTGTGTGGCTCAGATGCCTTATGGCTGATTTGGGTGTTGGTTAGTCCTCTGCCACCACCATCTTCACTGATAGTCAGAGCGCATTGGCAGTTGCGAGGAACCCTGTGTTCCATGCTCGCACTAAGCACATTGAGGTGCATTATCACTATGTCAGGGAGAGGTTCTCTGCTGGGGAGATCAGCTTGGCATATGTGCCCACGCAGGAGAACATTGCAGACGTTTTCACGAAGGCTCTGTCTAGGGAGAAGTTTGAAGCTTTCCGCAAAGCTTTGGGCTTACTTCCTTTTGTGAAGTGATTTCCACATGGCTTGGCACTTCCTTATACATGAGTGCTAGCTCCTTTTTCACCGCATCATTCCCAGGGGGGATTTGTTGATATATTTAGGTAGTGATGTGTGTGAACACACTAGGACCACCGGGGAACTTTTTTCCCTCTTTAGGAGGTTTTTTCCCCCCGGCTTGTATATATGCCTATTGCCCTAATGGGCTACTTATCTTTGTACATTCTGTAGTAATACATTCAATATTGTGTGTTGTGCTCCAAGCTTCTTCTTCTTCCTTGTGCTGTTTGCGTGCTTTCGCAGACGTCTAACTCCAACAAAAAATAAAGTTATAATGTATTTATTTTCTACATTTTGTGAAAAAGTCACTATCCTTTTGGTTTTCCAAGTACAAGGGAGTGGGAAACTATTGTTGGATGTGAAAGGAAGGCAATTCATCAAAAGAGGTGAAAAAATTTGCAAAAACAAGGGTGAACCCAAAATCATATTTTTTTGCAAAAAATCATGATTTTTTGTTAATGGTAAGATCATTCAAATTTTGGGTAAATTGGAAAATTTTTTATTGCAAGGTAAGGAAGAAGTAATATTAAGGTCAAATCAAAAGGAAAACTTGAAATTTCATAATCTAAAGTGAAAATCACGATTGTGAGCAAGAGATATTCATATCTCAAGATATGCTAAACAAAAATTGATGAGATTTGATATCTAGTTACTAGACACTTCAATCTAACTATCCCAAGTTAAAGTATAGAAAAAGAATGAGTACACATAGAGAAATCAATTCCACAAGATCACTATAAATAAGAAGATGCAATAGTAAACAATAGACAAAAATATACTTGAATAAATGTATCAAAATATATATGCTAATGAGCATATGATACAAGGGAAGTGTAATGGACTACACATAGGTAGTGTGATCTCAACCTATGCTCAAGTTTGTAGCTCAATGCCTCTTTGAATGCATATGTTATCCCATGACTAAGGGTATGTGTATTTATACACATTTTCTAAGTTTGAATTTGAATTTTCCCTCACCTAAAAGTGATCCTACACTTTAGGGATTATTTGAATTGATTCTTACTACCACATGAGTTGTGGTTTTAGCTCCCTAACTTCACGAGATTCCTCATTCTCTTGTCTTTTACAATTATCCAAAGTAAATGTACTAAATTGACAAGCATTAGTTCACATGTGGTACTCTATGTGAGATGAAAAATAGATGTGTACTCCTGAATAATTAGCAAATCACCTAGGCTTGCTAATTGCACCAACAACTCCCCCTCAAGCCTGAGATTTCATGATCTCCTACAATCCAATCATTGATTTGAACCTATTTGATTTGCTTCCATCCAATGTCTTTGTCATCATATATGCACATTGTTAATGAGTTGACACATATGAGAGTTGTATAACCTTGCTCATGATCTTCTCTTTGACATAATGGTAATGAATCTCTACACGTTTAGTCCTTGCATGATAGATAGGGTTAGCAGCAAAATTTAATGAGCTAGTATTGTCTCCAAATATATGTGGAGTTGAAGTGTTCAACCCTAAATCTGAGTATAGGGTTCTAATCCACATAACGTCTTGTGTGGCATTTGCAAGTCCTCTGTATTTTTCCTCTATTGATGAAAGAGCAACATTGGGTTGCTTCTTTGAAGGCCATGATATCAACTTTGTACCTGAAAAAGTAAGATAACCTGATGTGCTTCTCCTATCATCTTTAGAGCCTGCCCAATCTAAATTAGAAAAGAATTTAACATCTATATCAAATGTATAAGGATAGTATAACCCTTCATTGATTGTGTCCTTCAAATCCTTTAGGATTCCCTTGGTTGTTTCTATGTGGGGCTTCCTTGGAGTGTGCACGAACTGACTCAGCACACTTACTCCATAGCATATATCTACTCTAGTTAGAGTAGCATAATTTAAGCTTACAACTAAAATTTGGTAGCTAGTTATGTCCTCAACGCATCAACATACAAAGAGTAGAAGCAAAACTCTGATATGAGTCAAGAAGACCATTCAGAACAGTCTGCACAAGTGAGCTATCTGGTATAAATTCATCAGTAGAAATCAACTGTTCCTCCATTATCTTTGTCAAAAAATTGTTCATAGAGTCACCTTCATTCATATGCTCACTCTCCAACTGTTTTCGAAGGTAAGCAACACGAGCCTCATTCCTAGCTTGGTACAATGTGGTAAGTGTATCCCAAGCATCCTTAGCTATTCTGCAAGAGCGAATGTGAGGAATAATGGCACGTTTGATAGACATGGCTATCAATGCATGTGCTTGAGCATCTCTACCATCCCAATGAATTTGCTTTGTAGTAGGTGTAGCAGAAACCACAACACAAACAGGAATCTGAAGAATATCAGCATCTTCAACGCCATCTGCATCAGCTTCAATACCTATATTTGTAGGTGTAATAGGATGTTTTTCAACACTCTACACAATGTTCCATAGTCCTTTTGCAAGCAATACATGGCACATCATATAAGCCCACAATGGGTAGTTGGTACCATCCAAATTATCCCCAATAGACAACATATGAAATACATCACTGCTTTCAACCATGGCCATTGACTAAAATACCCTGATGCAAAAAAATGATTGTATCTGAAAAAGTTGAACAGAACTACGCTGACAAGTTTCGCCAGACCTGTAGTAGACTTCGAGATGCTTATACTGGCGAACCAAAACGTGTATATATCTTTGGCACAAAAAGACAAAATAGCCTACGCAAGAGCTATGACAGTGCATTCGGAGGCCAAAACGAGCTCAGATCGCGATTTCAACACCATATAGCAAAATTGTTTTGATCTGCTAATCACCTTGAGTATGTGTACCAAATTTTTTGTGATTTTGAGATTGTGATTGGAGGAGTGTCGAGGATGCCCTAGATGAAGCGCCAACCTGCTCTGATACCAATTATTGGAGTTAGACATCTGCAGAAGCACACGAACAACACAAGGAAGAAGAAGAAGCTTGGAGAAAAACACACAACATTGAATGTATTAGCACTAGAATGTACAAAGATAAGTAACCCGTTAGGGCTATAGGCATATAAACAAGCCAGTTTATTTATTCAACTTAGCTATACCATACATTGAGAATGAATCTAACAAGTTAGGGGAATCATCTTGTCTTTTCAGGATCGAGAAGGTGTGCAGACACAATCACCTTCCTAGCTTCATATCTCAAGATCTACTGCACAAAACTTGATGAGATTTGATACATACTTACTAGAAACTCTAATCTAACTATCCAAGTTAAAGTATAGAAAAAGAATGAGTACATACAGAGAAATCAATTCCACAAGATGTCTATAATTAAGAAGATGCAACAGTAGATAGTAGATAGAAATGTACTTGAAGAAATGTATCAAAATGTATATGCTAATGAACATATGATACAAGGGAAGTGTAATGTACTACACATAGGTAGTGTGAGATCAATTTATGCTCAAGTTTGTAGCTCAATTCCTCTCATAATGGATCTTTTTTCCCATGAAGGTATGTGTATTATACACATGATTTGAGTTTGAATTTGAGTTTTCCCTCACCTAAAAGTGATCCTACACTTTAGGGATGATTTGAATTTATTCTTCCTACCACATGAGTCGTGGTTTTAGCTCCCTAACTTCAAGGTTCCTTATTCTCTTGGCTTTTACAATTATCCAAAGTAAATGTACTCAAATTGCATGAGTTCACATGTGGTTCTCTATGTGAGATGAAAAATAGATGTGTATTCAAGAATAATTAGCAAAGCACTTAGGCTTGCTAATTGCACCAACATTGCATTCATGTGGTTCCAACCTTTAACAAGAGATATTTTTTTTCAAGATTGAAGCTTTACTTGAAGAGTTCATAGGTGAATTTTTAAAATGGGGTATTACACATGGTAGGTCTACTTTGATTCATGCCTTTAGACAAAACCCTAATGAATGTTTTATATTGATAGCCAAAAGATTTAAACAATATCTAGATAGATGTCCTCCTCAAGGAAGAACATCCATGCAAAAGTGGATATCTTTGTTTATTGAAGGGTTAGCCAATGCTTAGTTAATAATAATGGAGGTGAGGAATTGGATGAATTCATTAAAGACCATTGACTTGGGTGATAATAGAGGTCAAGACTTGATGATAACTAAATTATCAACTAAGGTAAATAATAAAATAACTCAAGTTGAAGAGTTAGCTCAAGAAATTTCTCAACATTTGGTTTTAGGAATTCAACAAGCTAATCCTCGACCTATGAATTGTTGGGAGTGATGGCTGGATGCACTCAGAAGATCAAGTTGGTGCTGCTAGACCTGCTTCACACCTGCCCTCCTTTCTCTTCAGGTATGCTTAGTAGACTCCTTGAGCTTCCAAATGACACCAAAATATGCTATATGTACTTTGGAAAAGGTTTGAGTAATGACTTGATCAAAACAGACTACTTTGAAAATCACAAGACTTGAAAACTTTCTATTTTGGTCTTGATACCTGCTCAGTGTTATACTCAGTGTGACCAGTGTAGTTATAATTAGCAAAATTCCTTCTAGAGATATTCTATTAGCTTAGTAAGCTTCCATTTGCAAGTGGAATGAAGGAAAATGATAAACCACACTCAGAGAAATCACTTTAGCAAAATAAGATGTACCCCCGATTTTTTAGGAGACTTACAGTCACAGACCAGTGAGCACCCCGACTGAGATTTCTCTGTGATGGTAGATCCAATGGCCTTGAAACTTTGTAGGTGTATAGTAGACTTTGAGCTGAATCCAATGCACTTTGAATCATCCAATTTGGTTCAGTAGATCTTGAGATATGCTTCTTGGAAGTTGACAGAGTTGAAGGTAGTCACTCAGAGAAACCAGAAATTGTAAATGTAAGTATATTGATTAAATCTAATGATTGTACATTCCCATTGGCATAGAATGTGATGCTCAATGGTACTCAGAGGTGTAGGCTATGGTGTAGCACTCACACTCTTACTGAATTTGTCAGAAATGCCTCGGGAGAAGTGAAGTGAGCCGCGACTTTTGACTTGTGACTTATATAGAGATTGAGTGAGATTTTGAATTTCAAATTCATGTCAATCTCCTTGAATCATGTACCTAAAAGTGAATGAGATATTCTCTCAATCATTCACCCACTCAATCAATCAAAGTTTCCACGACTTTCTTAGTTAGGTGTGATTACATGAGTGATTAAGTCATATTGACTTTTACATTGGATAAAAAGTAATAACCAATTAAGCATTGGTTCCTATGGTTCATGGTTCATGTAAATACATCATTCAAGGGTCCAAGCTTTATGTGAAGTCTTCAAAGTTGATATCCAAGCCAAGTGTTAAGGCTTGAATTACACCAACAGCTCCCCCTCAAGCCAAACACTTTGGCTCAAGTCTTCATCTCTAGTCTTCAATTACTTCCTGCAATCCAATCATGGATTTAAATCTGCATAGCTTGCTTCCATCCAGAGCTTTAGTAAGTAAATATGCACATTGTATATTAGTAGACACATATGACAATTGAATTTCTTTGCTAAGTAACTTCTCCCTCACATAGTGGTAATGAACCTCTATGTGTTTTGTCCTAGCATGATAAATTGGATTAGCTGCAAGATGAAGAGAACTTGTGTTATCCCCAAATATGATTGGTGGCCTTGTGTATAGGCCCAATTCTGAATATAAAAGCTTCAACCATATTGCTTCTTGGGTGGCATTGGCTAGCCCTCTATACTCTGCCTCAGTAGATGATAAAGCTACTGTGGGTTGTTTCTTGGATGACCAAGAAATTGGTTTATCACCTGCAAAACATATGTAACCAGATGTGCTTCTCCTGTCATCCTTGCAACCTGCACAATCTGCATCTGAATATACTTTAATATCAATGTCTGATGAATATGGAAAGTACAAACCATGATTTTGTGTTCCCTTTAGGTACTTTACTATCTTCTTTGCTGCCTCTAAATGAGGTACTCTTGGTTTGTGCATAAATTGGCTAAGTACACTAACACCATATGATATATCAATCCTGGTTAAGGTAGCATAATTAAGACTACCTACCAAACTTTGGTAACCTGTAATATCTTTGAGTTCTTCTCCATCATGTGCACTGAGTTTGTGGTTGACCTCCATAGGAATGTTTGAGACTTTAGCTTCCTGCAAATTAAACTTCTTGACCATGTCCTGAATGTACTTCTTCTGAGTAATAAAGATACCTGAATTTGTGTAGACCAATTCAAGTCCTAGGAAGTACTTCAATAATCCAAGATCATTGATCTTGAATTCCTTCATCATCTGTCCTTTGATGTGTCTAATTCCTTGAACATCATTTCCTGTAATAATGATGTCATCAACATAGACACACAAGTATATTACCTCTGAATTGTTCCTTTTGATAAACAATGAAGTATCTGCTTTACTCATTATGAATCCTTGATCTAGAAGATAGGTTGTCAACCTGTAATTCCATGCTCTAGGTGCCTGCTTCAATCCATACAGAGCCTTCTTCAATTTACAAACATGATTTACCTTATTGGGATCTTCATAGCCAGGTGGTTGTGACATGTAGACTTCTTCAGATATCCATCCATTCAAGAATGCATTCTTCACATCCAATTGGTACATGTTCCAATTCTTGGATGCAGCTACACTCACCATAACTCTGATAGTTGGCATCTTGGCCACAGGAGAAAATGTCTCCTCATAATCAATGCCTTGGGTTTGTGCAAAACCCTTGGCTACCAACCTAGCTTTATACCTGTTTATTGTACCGTCTGAGTTCCTCTTGAGTTTGTAGATCCATCTGGATCCTATCACCTTCATAGACTCTTTCTTGGGTACCAAGTCCCAAGTATCACTCTCCTTGAGAGCCTCCATTTCTTCATCCATTGCTTCCTTCCATTCTGGTTTAGTAATTGCTTCTTCAAATGTACCTGGTTCTTCATTCAAGAGATCCTTTGCAAGATATACAGAATGCTTGGTTACAAGTGAAGTATCATACCCATACCTAATAGGTTTTTTCTTTTCTCTCTGAGATCTCCTCATAGCTTGAGTTGAGGATTCTGGATTATCTTCAAGTTGCTTCATCTTCATCTTCCCTTTGGATTTCCAAGCTTTGAATTCTTCAATGTTGATGGTGTCTTCATCATCTGAACTTGTGTCCTCTTTCTGAATTGGTTCTTGCTTGATAAGCTTGGGTAAGTCTTCTTCCATGTCATAAGGTAAGCTAACTTTCCTGCACTCATTTTCATACCATGAATCATTTTCATCAAATATGACATCTCTGCTTACCTTGAAGCCTTTGTTTGAGGGGTTATAGAACCTGTATCCCTTCTGATTCAAATCATAACCAATGAAGATACACTTTTTAGCTTTAGGGTCTAGCTTTCCCCTTACCTGTAAGGGAATATGCACATATGCAACACAACCAAAGATTTTGCAATGATCCAGAGATGGTCTCTTACCATGCCAAGCCTCATAGGGTGTCATTCCATCAAGTGTCTTTGATGGCAACCTGTTAATCAAATATGTGGCAGTAGATACACTCTCTGCCCAAAGATAATTTGGCAATTTCTTTTCATTTAGCATAGACCTAGCTGTCTCTACAATGAGTCTATTCCTTCTTTCAGCTACCCCATTTTGTTCAGGTGAGTACCTTGTAGTAATCTCCCTCTTGATGCCTCTTTCCTGCAAGAAATCTTCAAAGTCATTGGAGAAGTATTCTCCACCACCATCTGACCTTAGCTTCTTCAAATGTCTACCTGTTTGATTTTCAACTAATGCAAGATATCTTTTGAAACAATTAAATACTTCATCTTTATGCTTCATGAAATATAAGACAGTCCACCTGCTATAGTCATCAATGAAGGACACATAGTACCTTGATCCAGATATGGATGGCTCCTTGCTAGGTCCCCAAACATCTGTATGCACCAATTCCAGATAATCTTCATGCATAAAACCTTTCTTTGTATAGGGCAATCTGTGTGACTTACCAGATTGACAAGCCCCACACTTGTATATCATGTGTTGCTTGGATACATTAGGTATCCCAAGCACACATTGATCCCTACTCATTTGTTTTAGAGTCCTCTCTCCAATGTGACCTAATCTCTTGTGCCAAATCTCCAATTCTGATAGGGTTTGATCCTTATAGTTGTACAAAGCAATACTCTTAGTGTCTTCAAGTTCAAAGGTAAACAATCTACCTGATTTTTCTCCCTTGGCTATCCTTCTGAATCCATGTCTTGGATCCTCCACATATGCACCATGTTGAGTGAACCTGACTTGTAGACCTTTTTCCACAATCTGACCTACACTCATCAGATTCTTGGTGATTGTTGGAACATACAACACTCTGCTCAATAGATTCTGATTACCATCACTAGTTTTGACATTGCCTACTTTAACAACTGAATGTTTAGTGTCATCACCTGTCTGCACTTGGTGCTTGCCTTTGGGTTCTTCCAAATCAGAGAGTAAGGCAACATTTCCAGCTACATGGTTAGAGCAACCTGAATCAATATAGAACAAATGATCATCATTGATACCTGATTTAGATGTCATGTTCATAATCAACGAGGAATCATCTTGCTCCTCTGCATAATTGTTGTAGTCTTTCCTATTTCTGTATCCACCTTGATAGTTGCTATTGTGATTGTAGTTGTTGTTATAATTATTGTTGTAGCCATGGTAGCCTTGAGATTGGTTGAATCTGCCTCTGCTTTGAGAGTATCCTCCTCTTTGGTGACCTCTTCCTCTTTGGTTCTTGTAGTTTTTGAAGCATTCATCTGTGGTATGGTTAGAAAAGCCACAAATATTGCATGGAGATTGGTTGTAGGGTCTCCCCCTACCTGACTTACCTCCTCTGCCCCTACCTCTAGATGATCTACCTCTCCCTGCATAGTTTGCTTGAGAGGTAGAGCCTTCTTCATCAACCTTTTTGTTTTTACCCTTGTCTTTAGTCTTCTTATCAGTATATAGGGCAGAGGGATTGTTACCTTTTGATTGCTCTCCATTCTTTGTGATCTTTGCTTCATGTGTAAAGAGTTGTCCAATCAGAGTTGTTAGATCAGGTGCTTGGATGTCCATGTACAAGTCCATTGCTGTGGTAAAGCTCTCCCACTTGTCATCTGCCTTTAGTCCATTGATCACTTGTCTGACTATTTGCTCTTCCTCAATCTCCTCTCCAACACTTGCAAGTTGATCTGCAATGTCTTTGACTTTGGTGACAAAATCTGAGACACATTGTTTTGATTGCTTCCTAAGAGTTGTAAACTCAATCCATAGCTGATTCTTTCTGGCCCTTGTGCTTGATGAGAAGTAAGTTGACAAGGTTTCCCAAGTCTCTTGGGAAGTCTTACAATTCCTTACATGAGGTAAAAGAAAGTCAGATATAGAGTTTAAGAGATATGACCTTGCCAAGGCATCTTTTGCACACCATTGATTGAGCCTCTCATGTTCATCCGTTGTAGGTAGGCCTCTGGTCTTGAATGAGGGCAATTCCTCATCTCCTGATATGTATCCATACAAGCTTCTCCCTTGTAGATAGGTCTTCATTCTCAATGACCAAGCCTGGTAATTATTTCTGTCCAATTTGTCAATGAAGGAAGGGAAACCATCACCCATGATTACCTTATTTGCTCTGATACCATTGTTGGGAGTGATGGCTGGATGCACTCAGAAGATCAAGTTGGTGCTGCTAGACCTGCTTCACACCTGCCCTCCTTTCTCTTCAGATATGCTTAGTAGACTCCTTGAGCTTCCAAATGACACCAAAATATGCTATATGTACTTTGGAAAAGGTTTGAGTAATGACTTGATCAAAACAGACTACTTTGAAAATCACAAGACTTGAAAACTTTCTATTTTGGTCTTGATACCTGCTCAGTGTTATACTCAGTGTGACCAGTGTAGTTATAATTAGCAAAATTCCTTCTAGAGATATTCTATTAGCTTAGTAAGCTTCCATTTGCAAGTGGAATGAAGGAAAATGATAAACCACACTCAGAGAAATCACTTTAGCAAAATAAGATGTACCCCCGATTTTTTAGGAGACTTACAGTCACAGACCAGTGAGCACCCCGACTAATATTTCTCTGTGATGGTAGATCCAATGGCCTTGAAACTTTGTAGGTGTATAGTAGACTTTGAGCGGAATCCAATGCACTTTGAATCATCCAATTTGGTTCAGTAGATCTTGAGATATGCTTCTTGGAAGTTGACAGAGTTGAAGGTAGTCACTCAGAGAAACCAGAAATTGTAAATGTAAGTATATTGATTAAATCTAATGATTGTACATTCCCATTGGCATAGAATGTGATGCTCAATGGTACTCAGAGGTGTAGGCTATGGTGTAGCACTCACACTCTTACTGAATTTGTCAGAAATGCCTCGGGAGAAGTGAAGTGAGCCGCGACTTTTGACTTGTGACTTATATAGAGATTGAGTGAGATTTTGAATTTCAAATTCATGTCAATCTCCTTGAATCATGTACCTAAAAGTGAATGAGATATTCTCTCAATCATTCACCCACTCAATCAATCAAAGTTTCCACGACTTTCTTAGTTAGGTGTGATTACATGAGTGATTAAGTCATATTGACTTTTACATTGGATAAAAAGTAATAACCAATTAAGCATTGGTTCCTATGGTTCATGGTTCATGTAAATACATCCTTCAAGGGTCCAAGCTTTATGTGAAGTCTTCAAAGTTGATATCCAAGCCAAGTGTTAAGGCTTGAATTACACCAACATGAATAGGAGATGTTTTAACTATGGTGGTGATAACCCCCCTAGCTTTTGTCAAAAAGCTAGAAATCAATTTCGAGGTGATAGAAGAGTTATACAACACTTTCAACCAGAATGAAATTGGAACACTGATATTGGGGATAAAGGTGCTTTCAAACATCCTCCAATAGAGATAGGACATCATATCAAGCTAATCATCACATAAAGGAAAAACAAACTTAGTATGTAGTTAAACCTATCCTATAACAACAACCTCCATTGCCTAGAAATGTAGTAGGTACCAAATATATAACATTGGAAGAAAACCTAGAATGAGCTATAACTCCATCCACTTCAATGTATTTAAATGACTCAAAAGAAAGATGTTCTACATGTTACAATGAGGAATACTCAAAAGATGCATGGGAATACTCTAATACAAGAGGTTGTCAATACATGGCATATCAAAATAGCAATGGAAACTATGAAATCGATCTAACCACATTCATGTTTATCACAAACAGGTTTTCAATCTACACAAAGAATAGTGGGAGGACAAAATCCTAGGACATTCGAGAGAGGAACATGCTATAGGTGTGGGGGGATCACTTTATAGGGGATTTCCCTCAACCTCATATTTTGAATGTTGAAGTTTGTTGCAAACATTGTGCTAAGGAACATCTTATAAAATATTGTTTAAATAATCCCAATAAGCAAGTAAATATTTTTACTCCCATGAAATCAATGGTGGTACTAGAAAGTTACAGTCAAAATCATGAATCAAGTGATGGAATTAGTAGTGACTCAGAGGAAAATGTAGCAATGAAGGTAATAACTAGAGCACAATCTCTTAAACTGAAGGAAAAGGAAAGTGTAAGGAATCTTATTGAGAATACAATCAAGGAAAGAAGGGAATAAAATCATGGAAGAAGAGAAAAGAAAAAGAAAAAATCAAAATACATAAGATGGTACAAGAACAAGAGTAAAATTTACAATTAAGTAAGAAGAATAAGAGAAGGAAAAGAGGATCCATGTTGGTTGAACCATTAACCCACCAAATGAAGAAATTATTGGAGCAATATCAATCCATATTGAAGTAAGGTCCTACAATGGAGACATATGATCAAGAGTTGTTGATATATTTAGGTAGTGATGTGTGTGAACACACTAGGACCGCCGGGGCACTTTTTTCCCTCTTTAGGAGGTTTTTTCCCCTGGCTTGTATATACGCCTATTGCCCTAATGGGCTACTTATCTTTGTACATTCTCAAGTAATACATTCAGTATTGTGTGTTGTGCTCCAAGCTTCTTCTTCTTCCTTGTGTTGTTTGCGTGCTTCCACAGACGTCTAACTCCAACAATTGGTATGAGAACAGGTCGTCGCCTCATCTAGGGTGCCGTCGACACTCCTCCGGTTGTAGTCTCAGAATCACACGAATTTTGGTGAGCATACTCAGCGTGTTTTCAAGATCAAAACGGCTTCGCTCTATGGTGCCGAAATCGTGATATGAGCTCGTTTCGGCCTCCGAATGCATTATCACAGTGCTTGTGTAGGCTATTTTTCTTTTTGTGCCAAAGGTATATACGAGTTTTTGTTTGCTAGTATAAGCATCTCGAAGTCTGCTACAGGTCTAGCAGAATTTGTCTCAGCAGTTTTGTTCAACTTTTTGAGATACAGCCAATTTTCTGCATCAAGGTATTTTAGTCACTAGCCATGGCTAAAAGCAGTGATGTATTCCGTATGCTGGTTGTTGAGGATAAGTTGGATGGTACCAACTACCCGTTATGGGCTTATATGATGCGACATGTGTTGGTTGCAAAAGGACTGTGGAACATTGTACAAGGTGTCAAAAAATGTCCTATCACACCTGCAACTGTTACAACTACAGGTACTGAAGCTAATGCAAAAGGTGTCGAAGATGATAATATTCTGCATATTCCTGTTCGTGTTGCGGTTTCTGCTACACCTACTGTAGAGCAGATTTGTTGGGATGGCACAAATGCCCAGGCACATGCATTGATAGCCTTGTCAATCAATGGAGATGTGAGGACTAGTATGATGACTATGAGCAAGTGAAGGCACAAGTGCGTGAGTGAGAAGCACACAAGCATGCACACACATACATGTTGGGATAGACGGATGGATGCTCCAAGAGACTGAGTAGGTACTGCTAAACCTGCTTTGTACCAGCCCTCTTTTGCTTCAGAGTTGATAAGTAAATCTTCTTAGCTTTCCAATAACACCAGAAAATGACCTATGTACTTTGGAAGTGATGTGTGTAATGATTGAATCAAAACAGATAACTTTGAAGTTCAGAAACTCAAGAAACCCTTCTATTTATGTCTTGACACCTCCTGAATGTTTTGCTCAGTGTGACTAGCATAGTAGAAATTGATAAAATTCCTTCTAGGGGTATTTAATTAGCTTAGTAGCTACCATTTGCAAGTGGAATGATGTAAAAAGATAAACTATGCTAAGAGAAATCAATGTAGCAAGTTTAGCTATACCCCCGACTTTTTAGGACTGTAGCAGAAAATGATCAGAGTTCACCTCGATGCAGATTTCTTTGAAATGGCTGAATAGAATCAATTAAAATTTTGATAGAATGTAGGTGACTTTGAGCTGAATCCAACAAGCTTTGAATCACGTGATTTGGTGAAGAATTGACCGCGATATGCCCTTGACAAATTGACAGAATTTTGAGTAGACTAACAGAGAACTCAGAGATGAATGATGTACATGTATCTATTAATGAACAATTGTATACAATCCATTGGCATGAACAACATTGCCTAATGGTGTAGAGAGGTGTAGGCTATAGTATAGTCCTCACACACACTCAAAATCAGTAGAATGAGGCTTGGGAATGATCTCTCTCTACCCGCGACTTTTCATGTTCACTTTTTATATGTAATGAACAAAGATTTGAATTCAAATTCAAATTTTGGCTCCCTATGATCAAGCTCCTAAATGCTTGGAGATATTCCTTCAATCAAATGAGCTACTTTTTCCATGACTCATGTTGGTAGGTGATTACAAAAGATTCCAAGTCAATTTGACTTTTACAATGGGGTAAAGTGGTAATTAGCCACTAGCATATGTTCCTATGCTTCTTCATGTATGTGTAGAATTTAATGCATCCTTTGAGCCAAATGTGCAGGCTTGCAAATTACACCAACAGCTCCCCCTCAAGCCAAACATTTTTGCTTAAGTCTTCATCTTCAATCTTCAAGTATACCCTGCAATCCAATCATAGATTTGAACCTACAAAGTTTTGTTCCATCCAAAGCTTTAGTCAACAAATCTGCACATTGCATGTCGGTTGATACATAGGTAAGTTGAATGTCCTTGTTTATCAACTTCTCTCTCACATAATGATAATGAACCTCTATGTGTTTGGTCCTATCATGATAGATAGGATTAGCTGCAAGGTGAAGAGAACTTGTATTATCCCTAAAGATTATTGGAGACCTAGTATATAAGCCCAATTCTGTATACAAAGGCTTAATCCAAATTGCTTCTTGTGTGGCATTAGCGAGTCCTCTATACTCTACCTCTGTGGAAGACAAAGCAACAGTAGGTTGCTTTTTTGAAGACCATGAAATTGGTTTGTCACCTGCAAAGGAGATATATCCAGAAGTGCTCCTCCTATCATCCTTGCATCCTGCCCAATCTGCATCTGAATATATTTTGATATCAATATCTGAAGTGTAAGGGAAATACAAACCATGGTTCTGTGTACCCTTGAGATACTTCAAGATTCTCTTGGCAACCTCTAAGTGAGGTATCCTTGGCTTGTGCATAAATTGACTTAGCACACTTACACCATATGCAATATCAATTCTTGTAAGAGTAGCATAGTTCAAGCTACCTACCATACTTTGATAACCTGTAATGGCTTTGACTTCATCACCTTCATGGGCACTTAGCTTTAGGTTTACCTCCATTGGAGTAATTGCTATTTTAGCATCCTGCAAGTGAAACTTCTTCAACATATCCTGTACATACTTTTTCTGAGTAATGTATATCCCTGAATTAGTGTAAACTAATTCAAGCCCCAAAAAATACTTCAATAAACCAAGATCATTGATCTTGGACTCCTTCATCATCTGGCTTTTGATATACCTGATTCCATTGACATCATTACCTGTAATGATGATGTCATCAACATAAACACAGAGATATATTACCTCTAAATTACAAGTGTCAGCCTTGCTCCACCTTGGTCTTGGAGGTATGTAGTTAACCTGTAATTCCATGCCCTAGGTGCCTGCTTCAATCCATATAAAACCTTTTTTAATTTGCACACATAAGTTACCTTCTTAGGGTCCTCATAGCCAGGAGGTTGTGACATATAAACTTCTTCTGAAATCCATCCATTCAAGAAAGCATTCTTGACATCCAATTGGTACATGTTCCAATTCTTTATTGCAGCCACACTTACCAACACTCTGATTGTTGGCATCTTGGCCACAGGAGAAAATGTCTCTTCATAGTCAATGCCTTGGGTTTGTGCAAAACCCTTGGCTACCAATCTGGCTTTGTACCTATTAATTGTTCCATCAGAATTTATTTTCAAATTATAGATCCATCTGGATCCACATTACCTTCATAGAATTCTTCTTGGGTACTAACTCCCATGTGTCACTCTCCTTGAATGCTTGAATCTCCTCATCCATAGCTTCTTTCCACTCTGATTTGGTTATTGCTTCTTCATATGAACTTGGTTCTTCATTTGACAAATCTTTGGCAAGATAAACTGAATGTTTAGTAACAAGAGATGTATCATACCCATATCTGATAGGTTTCTTGCTTTCTCTTTGAGATCTTCTAATGGATTGAGTTGAAGATTCAGGTATGTCTTCAAGCTTCTTCATCTTCATTTTGCCCTTGGACTTCCATGCCTTGAATTCTTCAAGGTTGATAGTGTCTTCATCATCTGAACTTGAGTCTTCATTCTGAGTAGGTTCCTCCTTTGCAAGTTTTGGAAATTCCTATTCCAAATCATAGGGTAGTTTAACCTTCCTACATTCATTCTCATACCAAGAATCATTTTCATCAAAGATCATATCTCTTCTTACCATAAATCCCTTATTGGTAGGATTATAAAACCTGTAACCTTTTTGATTTAAATCATACCCACTGAAAATGCATTTTTCAGCCTTTGGGTCTAGCTTACCTCTTATCTGAGAAGGAATGTGCACATATGCTACACATCCAAATATTTTGTAGTGATCTAAAGATGGTCTCTTACCATGCCATGCTTCATAGGGTGTGATACCATCAAGTGACTTAGATGGTAACCTGTTTATGAGGTAAGTGGCAGTAGAAACACTCTCTGCCCATAGATAGTTAGGTAACTTCTTCTCATTAAGCATAGATCTAGCTGTCTCAACAAATAACCTATTTCTTCTCTCAGCTATCCCATTCTGTTTAGGAGAATACCTTGTGGTTATCTCTCTTTTGATGCCTCTGTCTTGCAAGAAGTCTTCAAATTCATTGGAGAAGTACTCACCTCCTCCATCTGACCTTAGCCTCTTCAAATTCCTTCCTCTCTGGTTTTCAACTAATGCAAGATATTTTTTAAAGCAATTAAATACCTCATCCTTGTGCTTCATGAAGTACAATACAGTCCATCTGCTATAATCATCAATGAAAGACACATAGTACCTTGAACCTGAGACTGAGGGTCTTTGCTAGGTCCCCAAACATCTGTGTGTACAAGCTCTAGGTAGTCTTTGTGAAGAGATGGATAGGTATGTGCTTGAAGATGAAGAGGTGTTGCAAAATCCTTGATCTACACCAGCCAAATGAACTCTAGGAGTATATGGTGGGCCCTTTTAGCTTGCCAATGGATGTATTAGACACCCTATGTACCTTGGAAGATCACTCTCAAAAAGATAGATCAAAACAGATAAGTTGGAGTTAGCTCAGAGGTGAAAACTTGCTATTCTTGGTTCATACACCTGTCCAGTGTTTTACATAATCCTCTGAGCAAAGCAGCAATTAGCTCAATTCCTCTTGGGTAAGTCTAAGAAACTTAAAGAGCTAACTTTCAAGAGTAATCTCATAAAAAATAATGAACCACACACTGAGAATGAGTTTTAACAAGTGATGACATCATCCCGATTTTCACGGGCTGCTATAGAAATAGACCAGTGAGCAGAAAAATCAACATAACTCAAAATGTAGAAATTCAATGATTATGAAAATTTGTATGGTTATACTGGACAGTAAGCTAAATCCAACAAGCGTTAAATCACTGAATTTGGATAAGTAACCACTGAGCAATAGATCTTACAAGATGAGTGAAAAAGTCGGGTACCTGATAGAGAAGTGAAGATGAACAGACCGTGTTGACTTAAAATGAACATAACTGAAGATTGCAAAATCCAAATGACATGGAAATTTGTGAGCATATAGTAGACTTATAGAGCTAACTTTACCAAGTTAAATCACTAAAATTGATGCACCAAGATCAGAGAAAACATCTCTGCAAGCTGACTGAGAAAACTGAGAGTAATGGCAGTGAGTAGTACACTTCACAAGAACATGGAAAGATGAACTCAAATAATCATGAAAATGAAAGTATATTGCTTGTACAATACAATGAATTACTGATACATATGTGTGCCTTGTAATAACACCTTGATATGGCATAAAGCTCAGCTCTTGGAGGTCTTCACATAGGTCTCACTAACCACGACTAAAACTGCCATCTATTTATAGTTGAGTTTGGGAGGCTAACTTCCCTCAATCACTCTCCAATCAATCAATGATTGATTGATTCTCTACCTACCACAAATCACGAATTCATGGCTCCTCTTTCCATTCTTGATCATGTGGACTCAACCACTTAAGATTCTCTTACTTTTACATTAAGTAAACTCTTCAAAAGTTACAAGAGGTAGTTCACAAGTGAACTTTACATAGTCTTCTTTTTAAAGCTTCTTCTAAGACTTTGTGAGACTCAAGCCAATACTTAGGCTTGTCATAGACTTGCTCCAACAGCTCCCCCTCAAGCCAAGTATGCTTGAGGTCTTCAATCTTCCAAGATTACCTGCAAACCAATCATAGCCTTGAATTTGCAAAGCTTTGTACCATCCAATGCTTTGGTTAGAATATCTGCACATTGTTGATGAGTGGACACATATGATATTTGAATCTCTTTGCTTAGTGTTACCGTTAGTGTCCATGTGAAAGGCCAAATGGCCACCGGACACTTCTTTGTATATGTTCTTTAATAAAACATATAGTGGCCTGGTCAGTCACATACTGTAAGTTCGACCGCATTTGTAAGACCTAAGAAGTCTGTCTTCGTGCTCCCTGTGTACTGCGTTTTCTGCGTATTCTACAACATCTGTGCGGAGTACTGTGTATGGCGACAGGAGCTCGGTTTTCTACTTTGAGCATATCGTCGTGGAGCTCTCGAGAAGGAGAGTCCAGTGTGGTGCACGCCATCGAAATACTTCACTGGTATCAGAGCAGTTCGAGGCAAAAAGCTTTGTTCCTTTTGTGCGAGCGAAGCGAGCACCCCCCCCAGGTTTTCTCCAAGGGTTACAACTAAGGTGGCGACCAAGGCATAGACCTTGGCATACCTTGTCATCCGAGTCACCGAAGTCACCGTTGGCGCCGTTGGCTGCGCGCGAGGGAGGACCTCAACGATCAAGGAATATAGAGGTTCCCGGTACTTCCCGGGAGGTCACCCATCCCAGTACTGTTCCCCCCAGAGCTCGCTTAACCGCGTCAATCTCTTGCCACTAAGCTACACTCTTGTGGTGTTTGAAGAAGGGGAAAGACTAAGGTTGGCATTACCTTGAACAAGTTTTGGTCCCTCAAAGCTTCATTTTTGCTTTTAAAGCCTATTTCTGAAGCAATTTTGGGGTGTTTTTGGAGCCATTTTGGAGTACTTTCACACGTAGTTCTCTTCACACAGGTCCAAGAACATCAAGAAGAGTGTTCCTTGTACTTCTCAGACAATAAATATCAACCTTTGGGGCTGTATTTTCAGCCACACTCGTAAAACTACAGGTTTCTCGAGGGGTTTTCAGTTTTGGTGGGAGCAGTCGCTGCAAATTTATGCAGGTTTTTAAAGCCTAAAACATCAGAGTTGACAGACACTTGCAGGTGTTATTGGCTAGTTTTTTGGGCTGTGTATTCAGCCTTTCAGTGTCATTTTACTGCATATATTGAGCACATACACACCATGTACGCTTCTGTGGATACCGCTTATGTACGTCCATGTGGGCATTGATATAGCGGTTACGTTCTTTGCATAAAGCCTTTTACGTTTGATAAAGAGGGTCGTGGTGAGGTTTTCTTAACTGGGAGACACCCAGATGTCGGGGTCTCTTCGGTGATGCAGGTGGAAGACTTACCCAGCCTCGCCATAGGAGATGTATGATAGTTGTTCATAGGTGCTCGATAAGCCTAGTTGGCTTCTATTGGGTAACTGATTATATGCAGTGGAGTCAGTGATTCACTATGCAGGTAGACATGTTAGTACTTGCAGTTTTATGATACTTTGACACTGGTCATATGCTAATTTTGCAGAGGATACTCTGGCAAAATTTTTCCAGATTTCTGGTTTAGTCAACTATATAGTGGTCGATTTACTCCTTGATACACTTATTTGTTGGTGTTTGGACTCTTCTAGCTCCATTATCATTCTATTCAGTTCTCTACGATCATGGCATCAGAGGTCTCAGGCACATCCGGTGGATCAGGGTCTAGTGCTAGCGTTCCGAGGAGGAGCTATAACTTGCAGGGCAAAGACCATTTTGAGATCCGAAAATTTGATGGCACAAACTTTGCTCTATGGAAGAATCAGATTAAAGATGTGCTGATTCAAAGAAGGCAATGGAAGCCAGTAAATGGGATTTCAAAGAAGCCTGCTGACATGGATGAAGATGATTGGGATGAGTTAGATGAAATGGCCAGGTCTACCATTCACTTGCACCTAGCAGATAATGTTTACTTTACAGTATTAGACTGTGAAAGTGCAGAGGAGCTTTGGAAGAAGTTATGCAATACATATGAAAAAGAGACGGCATCAAATAAAGTATATCTGATGAGAAAATTATACGACCTTCGTATGAAGGACACAGATAGTGTTGCTGCTCATCTAAATGAGTTTGATGCCATATTCTCCCAGTTACAGGCTCAGAAAATGGATATGGACAATGAAATGAAAGCAGTATTGCTGTTATGCACCCTGCCATCATCATGGGATACATTTTGCACAGCTATTAGCAATAGTGCACCAGGTGGTAAACTCGTCTATGATGACATATGTGGAGCACTCTTGAGTGAGGAGATTCGTAGAAAATCTATGGTTGGCACTCAGAGTGGAGATGCATATAATGTTCGTGATTCTTACCAAGGAAAGAATCAACAACGTGGCAGGAGCAAGAACAAGGAAAAGAATGGTCAACGGAATAAGAGCAGAAGTAAATCAAGGAAGAGGGATATTGAATGCCATTATTGTCATAAGAAAGGACACATGAAGAAAGATTGTTATGCATTAAAGAATGCTAAAGGTAAAGGACAGAATGTTGATGGGCATGTTAAACAGTTACCTGCACCATCTACTTCGACTGTGAAGATTGAAGAAATTAATGCTATTTCTGATGATGCTGATGTGTTGACACTTGATAGTACTGTGCCATCTGAGGCACTTATGGCTGATTCTCTTTCCCACACCTGGCTGCTAGTTTCTGGTGCTTCTTTCCATGTGACACCACATAGAGAATGGTTCTCTAATTATGCAGCAAAGTCTCTTGGTACCGTGAGACTTGGTGACTCTTACCAGTGTGATGTTGTGGGGATTGGAGATGTGGTTGTGCAGTTCATTGACGGTTCAAAATTTACTATGCATAATGTATGCCATGTACCTCAGTTATCACGCAGTTTGATGTCAGTTGGTCAACTTGATGACCTTGGTTACAAGGTGGTCTTCTATGCTCAGTCCT
This sequence comes from Ceratopteris richardii, assembly GCA_020310875.1. Taxonomy (NCBI): domain Eukaryota; kingdom Viridiplantae; phylum Streptophyta; class Polypodiopsida; order Polypodiales; family Pteridaceae; genus Ceratopteris; species Ceratopteris richardii. Next base: position 36,851,070 of record CM035414.1, on the reverse strand, counting down.
TTCGTATATCAAAGGGCAATATGGTTATTGCAAAAGGAAGGAAAGTTGGCTCACTTTACCCTTTATTTGTATCACAGAAAGAACACTTGTTAGCTGTTACTGAACAGCCTATGGCTTGTATTTGGCATGGTCGTTTGGGACATATATCTCGTAGTGGAATGGAAAATCTTTCTCATTCTGGCTACTTACCTGTGTTATCTTTCTCTGATTTTTCATTTTGTGAGCATTGTCAATATGGAAAGCAAACCAGAAATGTGCATAAAACGCACATTGACTCTTCAATTCAGCCTTTAGATCTTGTTCATACAGATGTGTGTGGTCCTATGCCCACTAGGTCCTTAGGTGGTTCTCTTTACTTTGTTACTTTCATAGATGATGCTACTAGAAAAGTTTGGGTATATCCTATCAAATCGAAGGATGATGTATTCCCTACTTTCAGAAAATGGCTTGCTTCAGTTGAGACTGAAAAAGGAACTAAGCTTAAGGCTTTACGTTCAGATAATGGGGGTGAGTATACCTCACATGAATTCAGCCTTTTCTGTCAGTGTAGAGGGATTCGTAGAGAGTTTACAGCTCCTTATACCCCAGTACAGAATGGTGTAGCTGAGAGGATGAATAGAACTATTCAAGATAGAGTAATCTCTATGTTGCATCATGCAAACCTCTCACAAGGTTTTTGGGCAGAAGCAGTATTGACTGCAGTTCATGTGATTAACCTTTCACCTAGTACTGCCAAAGGTCTGAAAGTGGCACAAGAGTTATGGACAGGGAAACCACCATATTATGATCATCTTCGAGTTTTTGGGTGTGAAGCATATGTTCATATACCCAAGAATCTTAGACAGAAGTTGGACCATAAGTCAAAGAAATGCATTTTTCTTGGATATGGTCGAGAAGGACAATTTGGATATCGCTTATGGGATCCTGAAACACGGTCAGTGATCAGAAGTAGTGATGTCACTTTTAATGAGTCTAAGATGCATAAACAGCCAATTAAGGAGGTTGAAGTGAGAAGAGTGGTGTTTGAGGATACTAGTCCTCCGGTTAGCATGCATAAAAATGCTGCACATAGGGATGTTCAAGAGAATGTCCATTCAGATCAGTCTGCACATGTTCCTGTTCAGCAACCATTGAGACGTTTTGCACGTGTCTCATATCCACCTGATAGATATGTTCCAGGTTTAGATTTTGTTATGCTAACAGATGCCGGTGAGCCCTCTTGCTACAAAGAGGCTATGTAGATAGAGGATCATGTCAAGTGGGAGCGTGCCATGAAGAGTGAGTTGGATTCTATTCACAAGAATGGTACTTGGGACTTAGTACCTTTGCCAAAGGGAAGGAAAGCTTTACCATGTAAATGGGTATATAAGCTGAAATTCACATCAGATAGTGCTTCTCCAAAATATAAAGCACGACTTGTTGCAAAGGGTTTTAAGCAACAACATGCTGTTGATTTTGAGGAAATCTTCTCCCCAGTGGTCAAGATGACTACTTTGCGCATGTTGCTTGGATTCGTTGCAATGGAGGACTTAGAGCTAGTCCAAATGGATGTGAAAATAGCTTTCTTGCATGGAGATCTTACAGATGAGATCTATATGGAACAACCAGAGGGTTATGTAGTTCCTGGCAAGGAAAGTCTAGTTTGTAAGCTCAAGAAGAGCTTGTATGGACTTAAACAGTCTCCTAGACAATGGTACCAAAAGTTTGATGCTTTTATGAAGTCCCAAGGCTATTCTCGGAGCAATGAGGATCATTGTCTCTACACAAAGAGATGTTCTGATGGCAGCTTGATATGCTTGATACTTTACATCGATGATATGTTGATTGCTGGGAAGTCCTCTTATGATTTGTCAATTCTCAAAAAGAAGTTGAGTCAGACATTTGATATGAAGGATTTGGGGGATGCCAAACATATTCTTGGCATGCGCATTACTCGTGATAGGAGTAAAAGATGCATATACTTGTCTCAAAGTGAGTACATATCCAAAGTACTTCATCGATTCAATATGCAGGGTGGAAAGGCATTGAGTACACCTTTACCCACATATGTGAAATTGAGCAAGGATGACTGCCCCAAATCAGATGAGGAAAAGGAATTCATGACCAAAATTCCCTATCAGTCTGCTGTTGGTAGTCTCATGTATGCTATGGTAGCTACGAGACCAGCCATTGCATTTGCAGTGGGAGTTGTGAGCAGATATATGTCTAATCCTGGCAAGAAACATTGGGAAGCGGTCAAAATGATTTTGAGATATCTGAGTGGCACTAAGGACAAGTGTCTATGCTTAGGTAGAGGGAAAGCATCCATTATTGGTTACACAGATTCTGACTATGCTGGTTGTGTAGACAATCGTAAGTCTACATCAGGGTACATTTTTCATTTTGCTGGAGGTGCTATCTCTTGGAGATCTCGTCTTCAAGAATGTACAGCTGTTTCCACCACAGAAGCAGAGTATGTTGCAGCAAGTGAGGCATGTAAGGAAGCATTGTGGCTTTCTCGTCTTGCTTGTGATATGGGTTTGCCTCAGCATGTACCTCACTTGCTCAGTGATAGTCAGAGTGCCATTGCTTTGGCTAAGAATCCGGTCTATCATGCAAAGACCAAGCACATTGAGGTGAGGTATCACTTCATTAGAGATTGCTTAGCCACTGAGAGCATTATTCTTGAGAAGGTTCACACTCGAGATAATGCTGCAGATGCTTTGACTAAAGCTCTACCACAGGATAGCTTTCGACACTGTTGTCACTTGATGGGGGTTACTTGATTCTTGATCTTACGCAGTCACTTGTATACTGTGTAACATGCCCATCAGGTGGGAGGTATAGTTTGTATACTTACACTCAGGTATTCTTTATCATTCTTTCTTTTTTCTCCCATAGTTACTATGGCCATATTGGCCTTTAGTGGGAGATTGTTACCGTTAGTGTCCATGTGAAAGGCCAAATGGCCACCGGACACTTCTTTGTATATGTTCTTTAATAAAACATATAGTGGCCTGGTCAGTCACAGACTGTAAGTTCGACCGCATTTGTAAGACCTAAGAAGTCTGTCTTCGTGCTCCCTGTGTACTGCGTTTTCTGCGTATTCTACAACATCTGTGCGGAGTACTGTGTGTGGCGACAGGAGCTCGGTTTTCTACTTTGAGCATATCGTCGTGGAGCTCTCGAGAAGGAGAGTCCAGTGTGGTGCATGCCATCGAAATACTTCACTTAGAACCTTCTCTCGTACATAGTGATAATGAACTTCAATATGTTTAGTCCTTGCATGAAAAATAGGATTAGCAGCCAAATGAATAGAACTCATATTGTCACCAAAAATAGTTGGAGTTCCAAACTCCAATCCAAGATCTTTGAATAATGTCTTCATCCACATAGCTTCTTGTGTAGCTATGGCAAGACCTCTATATTCAGCTTCAGTAGAAGAGAGAGCAACTGTGGGTTGCTTCTTGGATGACCATGAAATAAGCTTTGAAACTGCAAAGGTAAGATAACCTGAAGTGCTCCTTCTATCTTCCTTGGAGCCAGCCCAATCTGCATTAGAAAATAGCTTCAAACCTAAATCAGATACATAAGGATAATAAAGTCCTTCATTTATGGTTCCTTTGAGATACTTGAGAATCCTTTTGGCAGCATCCATATGTGGTTTCCTTGGTGTGTGCATAAATTGGCTTAGCACACTCACATTGTAACATATATCTACTCTTGTCAATGTGGCATAATTGAGACTACCCACTAGACTTTGATATGATGTGATGTCCTCTATGAGTTCACCTTCATGTGAGCTCAATTTGTGATTGACCTCCATTGGAGTACCTGCAATCTTACAATCTTGCATCTTGAATTTTGCCAACATGTCCTTAATGTACTTTCTTTGAGTGAGAAACAAACCATGATCTTTGTAGATAACTTCCAAACCTAGGAAGTAGGTAAGTGAACCCAAATCACTTATCTTGAACTCTTCTCTCATCTGATCTTTGATCTTCTTCATACCATCTGCATCATTTCTTGTCAATATAATATCATCTACATATACACATAGGTAGATGATCTCAGAATTACTCTTTTCAATAAAGAGTGAAGGATCTGCCTTGCTTGGTTGAAAGCCTTTGTCCTGCAAGAATGAAACAAGCCTGAAATTCCAAGCTCTTGGAGCTTGCTTGAGACCATACAATGCTTTGTTAAGTTTACACACATAATCAGGATAAACTTGATTCTCAAAACGAGGTGGTTGTGCCATATATACCTCTTCTGTTATCCAACCATTCAAGAATGCATTCTTTACATCTAGTTGAAGTATCTTCCAATTCTTGGAAGAGGCAATACTAAGCAAAACCCTAATAGTAGGCATCTTTGCCACAGGAGAGAAAGTCTCCTCATAATCAATTCCCTGAGTTTGTGCAAAGCCTTTTGCTCTAAGCCTTGCCTTATACCTGTTAATTGAACCATCAGAATTCTTCTTGAGTTTATAGACCCATCTTGAGCCTATTACCTTCATGGATGAAGTCTTGGGCACCAAATCCCAAGTGTTGTTTTCCTCAAGTGCTTTGATCTCTTCCTTCATTGCATGCTTCCATTCATTTTTTGCTTTGGCCTCTTCAAATGATGATGGCTCCTCTTGGTTTATGTCCTGTGCTATGTAGATAGAATGTTTAGTTACTAATGAGGTGTCAAACCCATACCTTTCTGGTTTTTTCTTTTCCCTCATAGATCTTCTTAGGCCATGATGTGATGATTCTACCTCATGTCCAAGTTCCTGCAATTTCGCTTTACCTTTAGACTTCCATGCTTTGATCTTTTCCATGTGAGATTCTTCATCATCCTCTGAGATGTCTTGTTCTTCAATCTTTGATTGTTCTCTACCAAGCTTTGGAAAATCTTCTTCAAGATCATATGGTAAATTGATCTTCCTGCATGAATCTTCATACCATGAATTGTTCTCATAAAAAACTACATCTCTGCTTACCAAGAATCCTTTGTTGGTAGGGTTGTATAACCTGTAGCCCTTTTGATTGTTGTCATATCCAATAAATACACACCTTTCTGCCTTTGGATCCATCTTGCCTCTAACCTGTGAAGGAACATGAGCAAAAGCAATACATCCAAAAATTTTACAATGATCTAAGCTTGGTCTTCTTCCATTCCAAGCCTCATATGGAGCCATCCCATCAAGGGATTTTGAAGGCAACCTGTTAATCAAGTAAGTGGCTGTAGAAACAGCCTCAGCCCATAAGTAATTAGGTAAATGCTTTTCATTTAACATAGACCTTGCAGCTTCAACAATTGTCATATTCCTCCTTTCTGCCACTCCATTTTGCTCAGGAGTGTACCTTGTAGTTACCTCTCTTTTGATTCCTCTTTCTTGAAGAAAAGAATCAAACTCATGGGAGAAGTATTCTCCCCCTCCATCTGACCTTAGCCCTTTTAGTGATTTACCTGTTTGATTCTCCACAAGAGCCAAATATCTTTTGAAACATGAAAAAACTTCATCTTTGTTTTTCATAAAGAATAGGATAGTCCATCTGCTGCAGTCATCAATAAAGGAAACATAATACCTTGATCCAGATATTGAAGCTTCCTTGCTAGGTCCCCATACATCTGTATGAACCAACTCCAAGAGATCTCCATGCATATAACCTTTCTTCATGAATGGTAACCTGTGAGACTTTCCAAATTGACATGCACTACACTTATAAATCATATGTTGTTTTGACAAATTAGGAAGTCCAAGTACACTTTGGTCCCTGCAGACTTGCTGTAATGACCTTTCACCAATATGTGCTAACCTTTTGTGCCATACTTCCAATTCTGTGAGTGTCTGACTACCATAATTAAAGAGAGCAATGTTTCTAGTGTCCTGTAATTCAAATGTGAACAATCTACCTGTCTTTTCACCTTTTGCAATTCTTCTGAATCCTTGACTTGGATCTTCAACAAATGCTCCTGCCTTTGTGAACCTGACTTGCAACCCTTTCTCTACTATCTGCCCAACACTTATCAAATTCTTTGTAATGGTAGGGACATAGAGTACCTTACTGAGTAGGTTGATGTTTCCATCAGGTGCTTTGACTTTGCCTGTTTTCTCCACAGGATGTTTTGTATCATCTCCTGTTTGTACCTCATGCTTATTCCTTGGATCTTCTAAATCTGATAGGAGTGCCACATTTCCTGCCACATGATTTGAACAACCTGAGTCTATGTAGAAAACATGCTCATCAGATTTACCTTGTGGCATAGCCATGTTCATGATCAATAATGAATCCTCTTTGTTTGAGTCTTCTGTGTAGTTATTGTAGTCTCTCCTTCCTTTGCAGCCTCCTTGATAGTTTGAATGATTGTAGTTGTTGTAGTTGCCATGGTAGTTGTTGAACCTTCCTCTTGAGTAGCCATAACTTCCTCTATTGTATCCTCTGCCTCTTTGATTCCTGGAATTCCTAAAGCAATTTTCAGTTGTATGATTAGTTAATCCACAAATAGAACATGAGTTGGAGTCTTGGGATCTCCCCCTGCCTTGTCTACCTCCTCTTCCTCTACCTCTGCCATGTCTTCCTCTACCTGCATAGTTAGCTTGATATGTACCTGCTTCATCATCCACTTTCTTTGCCTTTCCTTTGTTATCTTTAGACTTGCTTTTATCCGTGTATAAAGCTGAAGATTGATTACCTTTAGAGCTTTCTCCATTTTTGATAAGCTTTGCCTCTTGAGTAAGTAGTTGTCCAATGAGTGTGTTGAAATCAGGTACATGCATGTCCATGTACAAATCCATAGCTGTGGTGAATGCTTCCCACTTGTCATCTGCCTTCAAGCCATTGATGACCTGCCTTACAATTTGCTCTTCATCTATTACCTCTCCAATGCTTCCCAACTGATCCGCTATGTCCTTGAGCTTTGTGACAAAATCAGTCACATTTTGTTTGGGAGCCTTCTTGAGGCTTGTGAAATCCAGCCATAGTTGATGCTTCCTAGCTTTGGTACTTGAAGAAAAGAAGGCTTCAAGTGCATCCCACACTTCCTGAGATGTCTTACAACTTCTAATGTGAGGCAACAAAAAATCTGAGATAGAGTTGAGGAGATAAGACCTTGCAAGTGCATCCTTGGAGCACCATGTGCTCAATCTTTCTTGCTCTTCTTGTGTTGGTTGACTTTTGTTCCTGAAACTTGGCATAACTTCATCTCCAGCCACATAACCATATAAACTTCTACCTTAGAGATAAGCTTCCATTCTTAATGACCAAGCTGAGTAGTTACCTCTGTCCAATTTGTCAATTGATGAAGGAAATCCATCTGCCATGTTGTCCAACCTTGCTCTGATACCACTGTGAAGAGATGGATAGGTATGTGATTGAAGATGAAGAGGTGTTGCAAAATCCTTGATCTACACCGGCCAAATGAACTCCAGGAGTATATGGTGGGCCCTTTTAGCTTGCCAATGGATGTATTAGACACCCTATGTACCTTGGAAGATCACTCTCAAAAAGATAGATCAAAACAGATAAGTTGGAGTTAGCTCAGAGGTGAAAACTTGCTATTCTTGGTTCATACACCTGTCCAGTGTTTTACATAATTCTCTGAGCACAACAACAATTAGCTCAATTCCTCTTGGGGAAGTCTAGGCAACTTAAAGAGCTAACTTTAAAGAGTAATCTCATCAAAAATAATGAACCACACACTGAGAATGAGTTTTAACAAGTGATGACATCATCCCAATTTTAACGGGCTGCTATAGAAATAGACCAGTGAGCAGAAAAATCAACATAACTCAAAATGTAGAAATTCAATGATTATGAAAATTTGTATGGTTATACTAGATAGTAAGCTGAATTAAACAATCTTTAAATCACTGAATTTGGATAAGTAACCACTGAGAAATGGCTCTGACAAGATGAGTGAAAAAGTCGGGTACCTGACAGAGAAGTGAAGATGAACAGACCCTGTTGACTTGAAATGAACATAACTGAAGATTTCAACATCCAAATGACATGAAAATTTGTGAGCATATAGTAGACTTATAGAGCTAACTTTACCAAGTTAAATCACTGAAAATGATGCACCAAGCTTAGAGAAAACATCTCTGCAAGCTGACTGAGAAAACTGAGAGTAATGGCAGTGAGTAGTACACTTCACAAGAACATGGAAAGATGAACTCAAATAATCATGAAAATGAAAGTATATTGCTTGTACAATACAATGACTTACTGATACATATGTGTGCCTTGTAATCACACCTTGATATGGCATAAAGTTCAGCTCTTGGAGGACTTCACATAGGTCTCACTAACCACGACTAAAACTGCCATCTATTTATAGTTGAGTTTGGGAGGCTAACTTCCCTCAATCACTCTCCAATCAATCAATGATTGATTTGATTCTCTACCTACCACAAATCACAAATTCGTGGCTCCTCTTTCCATTCTTGATCATGTGGACTCAACCACTTAAGATTCTCTTACTTTTACATTAAGTAAACTCTTCAAAAGTTACAAGAGGTAGTTCACAAGTGAACTTTACATAGTCTTCTTTTTAAAGCTTCTTCTAAGACTTTGTGAGACTCAAGCCAATACTTAGGCTTGTCATAGACTTGCTCCAACAGTCTTCATGCATATATCCTTTCTTGGAGAAGGGTAACCTGTGAGACTTACCAAATTGACAAGCACCACACTTGTAAATCATATGTTGCTTGGATACATTAGGTATCCCAAGCACACATTGGTCCCTACACATTTGTTTCAAGGTTCTTTCTCCTATGTGCCCTAATCTTTTGTGCCAAATCTCAAGCTCTGAAAGTGTTTGATCTTTATAACTGTATAGTGCAATATTCTTTGTATCTTCCAACTCAAAAGTGAAAAGTCTACCTGATTTTTCTCCTTTAGCAATCCTCTTGAAACCATGTCTTGGGTCCTCCACATATGCTCCATATTGATTGAATCTGACCTGCAAACCTTTCTCCACAATCTAACCAACACTCATCAAATTTTTGGTAATGTTTGGTACATAGAGTACCCTGCTCAACAAATTTTGATTACCATCACAAGTCTTAAAATTTCCAACTTTAACTACTGAATGCTTTGTATCATCACTTGTTTGGACTTGATGTTTACCTTTTGGTTCCTCAAGATCAGAGAGTAGTGCCACATTGCCAACCACATGATTTGAGCACCCTGAGTCAATGTAGAATAGGTGGTCATCATTTGTACCTGACTTTGAAGTCATGTTCATGATCAAAAGAGAGTCATCCTGCTCTTCTGTGTAGTTGTTGTAGTCCTTTCTGGTTTTGAATCCTCCTTGGTAGTTGCCATTGTAATTGTTGTTGTAATTGTTATTGTAATTGTTGTTGTGGCCTTGGTGATAGTTGAACCTTCCTCTTGACTGTGAGTATCCACCTCTTTGGTAGCCTCTTCCTCTCTGATTTTTGTAATTCCTGAAACACTCATCTGTAGTATGATTTGATAAACCACAAACGTTGCATGGTGATGAGTTATAGGGTCTCCCCCTACCTTGCTTACCTCCTCTGCCCCTTCCTCTTGAAGATCTACCTCTCCCTGCATAGTTGGCTTGGGAGGTAGAGCCTTTCTCTTCCATTTTTTTGCTCTTTCCTTTATCCTTAGACTTCTTATCAGTGTATAGGGAAGAAGAGTTATTACCTTTGGATGTATCTCCATTTTTGGTGAGCTTTGCTTCATGTGTAAATAGTTGTCCCATGAGAGTTGTAAGATCTGGAGTGTGCATGTCCATGTAGAGATCCATTGCAGTGGTGAAGCTTTCCCATTTGTCATCAGCCTTGATTCCATTGATCACTTGCCTTACAATTTGTTCTTCTTCAATCTCTTCTCCTATGCTTGCTAACTGATCTGCAACATCTTTGATCTTGGTCACAAATTCTGAAACAGCTTGCTTAGGTTGCTTCCTTAGTGTTGTGAATTCAATCCACAACTGATTTTTCCTAGCCCTTGTATTGGAGGAAAAGTATGATGACAAGGTTTCCCAAGTTTCTTGGGATGTCTTACAATTTCTGATATGTGGCAAAAGAAATTCAGAGATAGAGTTGAGTAAATAAGACCTTGCCAATGCATCCTTAGCACACCATGTGTTGAGTTTTTCTTGTTCTTCCTTGGTTGGTAATCCTCTTGCTTTGAATGAGGGCAATTCCTCATCTCCTGCGATGTATCCATAGAGACTCCTTCCTTGTAAGTAGGTCTTCATCCTTAGAGACCAAGCTTGATAGTTGTTCCTGTCCAATTTATCAATAAATGAAGGAAAACCATCTCCCATTTTACCTCTATTGCTCTGATACCACTGTTGGGATAGATGGATGGATGCTCCAAGAGACTGAGTAGGTACTGCTAAACCTGCTTTGTACCAGCCCTCTTTTGCTTCAGAGTTGATAAGTAGATCTTCTTAGCTTTCCAATAACACCAAAAAATGACCTATGTACTGTTAGCCCGGGAATTGGCTGGTTTTGATGCACTAATATGTTTCTGTTTGGCAGAAGAATATAATTGATTTCAGGTACTTCAAGGGTGATTAGGTGATTGATGGGAATTATCTAGGGTGCATTGTTGCCATCGAGACATGGATTTGCTCTTCCACGTTTATGAAGAAGGCCTTTTCGCAGCACATAAAGAGGCTCGACTCTCCTGTATTGTGGAACTCCCGGTCCGTCAAAATGGCAGCATGGCATGTCAAAGGACTTCCAGATGCGGAAAAAAATTCGTACCAACACTTGCTACTATTCGATATGCATTCCAAAGTCCGGGGGTTGTTTAGGGAGACCTTGGAGCTTCTCCCTTGTATGTGTATAAAAGTATTTTTCCGGAAGGATTTGCAGATAGAGAAGATATTATGAGAGTTCTTGCTCTCATTACTTACGTGCTATTCTTGCTGCCCCTGCTCAAGTATACGTTCATTGTCATGCGAGCAAATGATAGTGGAGAGGGAGGCTCTTTTGCTCTATACTCATTGATATGCTGCCACATAAAGATGAAAACTATTCCTAATGAGCACCCAACAGACCATGAGCTAACCACATATTGTAGATACCATACTGATGTGAAAACCGTAGCAAACTGGATTAAAAGGTTGCTAGAAGAGAGCTACTATGGGCCAAAATTTCTTCTATTGTTAACGCTTCTTGGCACCTACATGCTCATAGGAGATGGCATATTGAATCTTGCAATTTCAATGATTTTTTTTCTGTTGATGGTCTTGATTAAAACAAGAACCATATCAGCAATGATTGGCTGGTGGTGATTGCCTCCATCATCTTAGTTGTCCTCTTCAGTGTTCAGAGATTTGGTACTGGAAAAGTTGGTTGGACCTTGGCCCCCATGACTTTTCTTTGTTTTTTTTGCATTGGTGGCTGCAACGGCTCTGACCGGAGAAACAGAAAAGGGCATGGTTCAGAGAAAACAAAAATAGCAACAGAAAAGGAGGGAGGAGGCGTATGTTTTTTGGGGGGGTACCTCCAAAAAAGGGCGGCTTTTCTATTGTGCATTGAAGGAGAGAGGTCGACTGCTGCAGGGGAATTGAATTCTGACAGAGAGGGAGAGTGGAAAGAGGACGCCTGAAGGTGGCGACAGGAGGAGATGTTTTTTTTTGGGGATTATGTGGGCAGTGGTTCATCTTCAGTGGAGGAGGTCTGCACAAAAAACAACCCCGAAGGGGGGGAAAGCTTCAGTACTCAAAGGAGGGATCAATTTTTTGGCAGAGGAAGTCGACGAGAATAGCGGGGAGGGCTTCTCTGCAAGCAGCTGGCTGGGCGGCTATTCTACCTTGCTGGGGAAAGGTGTCGAGGGAACCACAAGTGGAGGGATAAGGTTGATCATCTGAGGGAGGCCCGCAACTATGGTGCATGAGTGGCAGCAAGATTAACGAACGAGGCCATTGGAAGGGGAACCCCTATTTTTGGGCTGTGCATACCATAGAGGGGAGCTCGGGAATATTGATCGGCAGTGTGACGCTTTTATTTGCTTATTGAAATTGACCCCAAGTGGAGAGGTGCTGCAGAAAGAAGGAAAAAGGAGTATGAGGGTGGCCTCTGTTGGGAGTTGAAGCAAACATTTGTTCCGGAGCATTGCAATTCTTGGTACTTTTCCAAAAAAGCATCAGGTGTGGGCGAAAAAGAGAAGAGTGAGAGAAGCTGATCGGTACGTCTGCGGAGAGGAATGAGACTTCTATGACTGTAGAGCAGGTTCTGGGGAGTGTAGCAGAAGGAGGCAATGGCGGTTCTTCTGCTTGATTCCAATTGTTGGTGGGTCCAAAACCTGTGCGAGTGTCAACCTCATTGAAGATCTGAAGGGATGACCTGAGGAGGGCATTCGTGACACAAAGTAAAAAGGCTTGCGGAAGATTCCAGGATATATACAAAGGTTGGAGGATGGTGCAGTTCTGTCCGCTCACAAATAATCGAATTGAAGAATGGAGATCATAATGGTATTTGACAACTTGGTATTTTGTTTCAGTCATTCATTGGGTTCTGAAATAAGATAGTAATGTACTGATTGTGAGCTCTTCTTTAGAATTGATATGCCCACACGCTAGAAATTTATGTATTATGAAGGTTACTAAGTGAATGCCACACCTTCGGACACGGAATGATTCCATGATGTAATCAAACTAGATGAAACATTTTCTATCTGGATATTGACGCGCACACTCTGCGTTACAACTTATTGCATGTAGACAACTCTGTGCGCATAGTCTGCTCAGCTCAATTATAATGTCGATGTGTTTCCATAAATGGAAGGGGCTCGAGATTACCAAAGTTCATGAATATGAAATGTGGTGGGAATCGCCTTTGGTCGTTTGATCAGAAAATGGAAGAGCAGGAGTTGGTGCACTATCGTAGAGAATTTGTTGTTTTTAGTGTCCATGAATGAGAGCATAGAGGGGTTCCAGCAGACACCTGTGTCCCTTAACGTTCTTGGGGATTTCATTGGGCTATGAGTAAAAGCATTTTGGGAGGGAGTCCGACCTGCAGCAATGGCCACTTTGAGGGAGGGTGTCACATACTTGAGTACTAGTCATGAAGTTTTATAGCAGATGAAATCCGGGTCGCTGTATTGTAAGGGCTATGTTCAACACGGAAAAAAAGGGGAATGGGAGAAGAGAGTGTGTGTGGTAAGAGTGACTGTGGGAGTGAGAGGGATAGGGTGTAAGTGAGACAAGGAGGCAAGGAGAGTGTAAGAGAAAGAGTGTAGGAAGGGTTGAGGAGAAGTAAGAAGAGGGCAAGGAAGGGTATGGGAAAGAACAAGAGGGTGAGAGCATGGGGGTTGAGGGGTGTGTGAGTCAAAAGGTGTGCAAGGAGGAGAGAAGAGGAGAAAGGTGGCAAGGAAGTGAGAACAAAAAGAGAAAGGAGAGAGTGAAGGGAAAGGGTGGAAGAGTCTGAGTATAAGTGTGTGTCTTGTAGGTGTATAAGTGGGTGTGTGTGTGTGGGGATGAAAGGAAGCAAGTGCAAAAGTGAGAGGACAAGAGTCAACTCTGGGAGTGGGTATCAGAGTATGTATGTATGTAGGTCTTCTCTCTCTCCTTGACGGTTGTCTTTGGGTATGATTGTAGGCTTAGAGGAGTGCAAATAGGCCAAATCTAAGTGATTCAGGCAAATCAATTGCGTTTGTGGGCATCTTTTCCCTTAGACTAAGAGGCTATCATTTTGGTGCGTTTGCCGGGAAAAGCTTGGCACGTCTCTATAAGAGAGTGCCATAGGTTCGCCTAGCGCCACATGTTGGCCGAGCTTGCGGACTCCAGATCTAGTACATGAGTGAGGGGAGCTCATTCTCAGGAGCAACACAAACTCAAAGAGAGGAACGCGCTCAGAGAAGAGCCCTTGAAAGAGAAAGGAAGAGGTGGGAATCACAAGTTGAGTCAACCTCGACTGGCTCAAGGAAATCTGCCAAAAACGTGTATTCTCGTAGGAGAGTCGCGAATCAAGTGCGAAAGTTTGAAGGAGGGATCCTGAAGCCGCGTGCATTAAATTTTTGGGATCGAAGTGATATTGACATCACACCTCTGTTCAAAATGGCTCAGCAGATTTTGGTTCACTTGGGGGACTTCACCAAGTTCTCAGGAGCTTGGGACGAAGATCCAGATGGTTTTATCCAACTGTTTGAGGTTACTTGTGAGGCCAATGAGGTAGTTGACTAGGGTCAAAGGTTGAGAATTTTTCCGGCTATTCTTCGTGATGAGGTAGCCAATTGGTATGGGAATCTGACACCACAAGAGCGTGGAACTTATCAAATTCTCAAGGAAGCCTTCTTGGCAAAGTTTCGACGACAAGGCTTCCAAGATAGATTGGCACAACAGATGGATTACCTGCGACACGGAGTCAATGAGAGCATCGATAACTACATTCAGAGAATGGAAACGTTGGTAAGAAAGATGGGCGTGAATGCCCCGAACAATGAGACATTGAAAAGAAGATTCATTTCGGGATTGAGAGATCCTACGGCACAACAGCATATCAGCCTGACAAGACCTGCAACTTTAATGGATGCTAAGGAACAAGCAAGGCTTTGGGAGGAAGTACAATTATGTCAACAGAGGAAGATGGAGCTCTTATACGAGCCAATGGGAGGCCTAGGAAACATACCGATCAAAGATCCTGGCCAAGGAAGTCCCGTATTAACGACTCCAGCTTTTGTAGCTGCCACCAGCACGCCAGGCGAGGTAAAGCATGCGCTAACTGAAGAGCGAATATTGGAGTTGGTCACACAAGCTATAAAAGCTGCCACAATGACCCAGGAAACATACACAGTAAAACCAGAGGTGACTACAAACCCCAATCAAGTGTTTCGATCAAATACATGGTGTGGAAAGTGCCATGGTTACGGCCATTTGGCTTCATAATGCCCTACGGTCTCAAGAGTATTCACAGATAGATCACCACCTAGAATGTGTTGCACTTTTTGTGGAAGAACAAATCACACAGAGGACCGATGTTACAACAAGAGAGCCTATGAAGAGAGGACCATGAAATCGGGAGATACAAGAGAAAGACCTTACACGGAATTGCCCGCTCAAAGTGTCCCACCTACATCTCGTTGGGAAAACAGACCTACTTATGGATATGGTGCTCAGGGTCAAGGAGGAGACTATCCAAGAGGAGCCGCACGTGATCAAAGAAGAGATGGTCCAATCCAGTGCTGGAGATGTCATGGCTTTGGCCATACTCAATCTAGATGTCCAAACGAAAAGAAACCAATTGATTATACCCCACAATGTAGGTACTGTAGTGGAGAGGGCCACTTTGATGAAGATTGTCCAAAACGAAGAGCCGCCACCGGCAAGGAAAAAGGACCAGTAGGGTCCTCAAATTATGTTGACACTCAGATGCATTCCACAACGAGAGCTCAAGAGCACATTCCTACGATCGGAGTAGTGTTCAAGACACCGAACCCTCAAGAAGGCTCTAGCTCGTCAATGCACTTTGTGGATGCTTACGAGGCCAAGAACCACATAAAGATCCAACTGTGGCAGTAGTCACAAGGACTCAAGAGTATTCGAAGAAAAATCCAGGAGGCGAAGGTGAAGAAGGGAGTCAAGAGAAGATTGTTGAGCGTGAAGAGGTAGAAAACCAAGTTGGAGGATTTGCTGAGCAGCAAGAGCTTGAGGATGGGGAAGAGATTGAGATTCTTCCACCAGTGACCAAGGAGTTTGTGCCGGGCATAGCGCCATTCCCCGAAAGATTAAGGACTCCGAGATGTAGGAAAGAAGGACAAAGTTTAGGGGAAGTGGATATCGTAAAACTGTTGGCTGACACAGAAGTCACGCTGGACATTAGCACATTGCTGAAGTGTTCACCTACCTATAGGAAACAATTCTACAATGAATATATTAAGAAGCCGATGAAAGCTCGAGAGAAAAAGAGACAAGATAAAGATGTCCAAGGAATCATTCAAAGTATTACGACGCAAATCGATTCGAATGCTCCAGCTGTGACGGTCGAGATTAAAGGATATGCAGTCCCCGGTGCTCAGTTAGATAGTGGAGCCGTAGTCAACCTTATGACTGAGTTCATGATGAAAGCTTTGGGCCTCAACCACATGGAAGAAACGCCGATGTCCTTGAGAATGGCAGATCAAACACAAGTGAAGCCTGCGGGTCTTTTGAGAATGTAAGCACAATTGTGGGCGGTTTAGAGTTTAAAGTTGATTATCTGATAGTAAGACCAAGGACCTCAGAGGCTACCTTCTCGATCTTACTTGGACGGCCATGGCTAGTGCAAGCCGAATGTGTGCATGACTGGCGCACAGGTTTTATTTCAATAGGGCCAAAGTCTGATCGGATTCAAATACAAGTATCCCCACCCTCGAGCAACAAGAAGAAAACAATAATAGTTGATGAGATGGAAAAGAAAGAAAAGGAGAAACCAAGGCACGAAATTGCACGAGCTAGGTTTTCCTTGAACACGGACACCTACAAGAATCTGCTTCAAGACGGGTTCAACTTGCAGCTCTTTAAGAATCAAGGCACGAAGATGGGAGAATATCAAAATCCATTGCTCTATAACGACGATTCCGATCACGAATTGCTGGGATGGTTGACACATACAAGAGAATTTGAGTGCTACATGTTGAGTATAGACGCAAGTAAAAACAAAGCTACTCAATCCCTGGAGAAGGGAACTTCAAAAGAAGAGCTGGAACTGGAGTTAGCTCCGACAATGGAAGTGCAACAGTTGAGAGAAAGAGTTAGAATGCTAGAAGCAGAGATTCTAAAGAGAAGTCGAGAATCAGAAAAGGAAGCGGAAAGTAAAACTAAAGTGCGGGAAGCCATTGCAAAAGCTGAACTTAAGAAATTGGGTGCGGTTAAAAAAGAACAAAACAATGATTTACTGGCCAACCATGCATGCGTGATTGGAGAGCACGTTCCAATCACAGTGTCATCAAGGAATAAAGAATATTCGCGAGAAGCCCAGTTTGAAAAATGGAAAGTTTTTCCAGGAAAGTTCTTGAGTGTGGGGTCAGAGCTACCAGATGGAGTACGAGATTGCATTAAATTGGCACTAAAAAATTTCAGCAAGGCCTTTGCATGGTCATATAGTGATCTGAGAGGAATTGATCCCCGAATCTGCCAACATTATATAGATTTGGAAGAAGGCACCCGACCAACATGTCAATGACTTAGGCGGACAAATCCAGTCTACTCGGAATTGATCAAGCTGGAATTGACTAAGTTATTGGAAGCAGGATTCATATATCCCATCGCATCCAGCGAGTGGGTATCACCAATTGTAGTTGTTCCGAAGAAAAATAAGAAAATCCGTATTTGCATAGATTATCATAAGTTGAACGAGCGCACAAAAAAGGATCACTTCCCTTTGCCATTCACTGATCAAATCTTGGACATAGTGGCTGGCCATAAATTGTACTCATTTTTGGATGGTTTCAGTGGGTACAACCAGATCCAAATCCATGAAGAAGATCAATAAAAAACTACTTTCACCACAGAATGGGGTACGTACGCATATCGTGTGATGCCATTTGGATTATGCAATGCACCGGCCACATTCCAGAGAGCAATGATAGCTGCATATCAAGACTATTTGCAGGATTGGATGGAGATATTCCTTGATGACTTTGCGATCAGAGGCGACGATGAAAACATGATGGAGAGGATCGAAGCGATTTTAAGAAGAAGCATTGAAAAAGGCATCGCATTAAATCTTGAAAAGTGTACATTTGGAGTACGAAGAGGATTGTTTTTGGGACATGTTATTTCCGAAAAAGGGATTGCGGTTGACGAGGATAAAGTGGAAAAGATCGGACAACTTCCACCTCCACAAAACTTACGACAACTCAGAGGATTCTTGGGGCATGCTAATTATTATCGACGATTTATATTAAATTTTGCATCCTTAGCGGCACCACTGACGAATATTTTGAGGAAGGACCAACAATACCAATGGACTGGAGAGTGTCAAGTTGCATTCGACTCTATCAAAGAGAGATTGATAAATGCACCGATTTTGGTAGCACCCGACTGGACAAAAGAATTCCATGTGCATACCAACGCTTCTCATACTGCGGTTGGAGCAATACTATGCCAAGCCGATGAAAAAAATTTGGACCACCCTATTTATTATGCAAGTCGCAACTTGAATAGCACTGAGAGGAACTACACGACTACAGAGAAGGAATGCCTCTCGATGATCTTTGCGGTGAACAAGTATCGGCATTACTTGATGGGAAAGCATTTCACAATTTTTGTGGATCATGAAGCTCTTAAGTATATCATTAATAAACCCGAGCTGTCAGGGCGACTGATGAGGTGGATGCTACTTCTCCAAGAATTTCAATTCATAGTGGTAACCAAACCAGGCAAAGCGCATATATTGGCTGACCATTTATCTCGAATTGTTAATGAGGAGCCAATCTCTGGTGTGCCCGACGATGCTCTTGATGGGCATCTATTCCAGGTTGATGCTAAAGTACCTTGGTATGCCGACTTGGTGAATTTCTTGTGCACTACTAAATATCCGCCAGGAGCAAACAAGAGAAATCGGAGGTGTCTCGAGGAAGAAGAAGCAGCCCTAGTTTTGAGGGCATTGCATGACAAACCCTGCGGTGGACATTTTGCTGGTGAATTGACGGCAAGAAAGATTTTATTGGCTTGGTATTGGTGGCCAACGCTGTTCAAAGACTCGCACACATACTGTAAGAAATGTGACAAATGCCAACGAATGGGCAAACCCACATTAGCACATGCAGCTCCTCTCACGCCGGTGCTCGCTCTTAAGCCCTTTGAGAAGTGGGGAATTGATTTTGTGGGGCCTATTGATCCTCCCTCACGTCAAAGATCCAATAGGTATATCTTGGTCTGTACTGACTATGTTACCAAGTGGGTAGAAGCCAAAGCTCTGAAGACTGACCGAGCTGTGGATGTTGCTAAATTTTTGTACGAACAAATTATCACCCGATTCGGATGCCCGTTGGAAATAGTGAGTGATAGAGGAACGCACTTTGTCAACGAACTGATCGAAGAATTAATGGACTTATATAAAATCAAACATAGGAAAAGCACTCCATATTACCTGAGGGCAAATGGACAAGTGGAGGTCACCAACAAGGTCCTTGAACAGATTGTGACAAAGACAGTAGTTGTGCATAGGCGAGACTGGGATGAGAGACTTTTGGAAGCTTTATGGGCGTATAGAACATCCTACCGAGTGACGACTAAGAGCACTCCGTTCTCCCTAGTATATGGCGAGGAAGCCATCTTTCCCATCAAAAAAGAAGTCCCAACATTAAGAGTGGCCATCGAAGCCAGGTTGGGCGAGGAAGAGTCATTGAAGGAAAGGTACATACAACTAGTTAAGCTGGAAGAAAAGAGACTCATTGCACAGCAAGGTTTGGAAGCTATTCAGAAGAGACGTAAGGAGAGGCATGATAAGAACCTCAAGACCTATGCGATTCAAAAAGGGGATTTGGTGCTAGTCTATGATAGTAAATATTATAAATTCCCAGTTACAGACAAGATGGGCAGGACCGTTTAAGGTGGTGGAACTCAACTCCAATGGTTCCATGCAAATTCAAGATTTAGGAGAAGAATGTGCTCCCGTGAAGGTTAACGCGCTTCGAGTTAAACCGTATTTCAAGTAACATTAGGACGGGAGAAGCCAGACGAGATCCAACGAAAGGACGTAGTAGACTCCTTGTACATACATGTATAGTTATATAGATATATATGCGCATATGTTAGTTATGATTTTTTTTGCCATAAATATTATCCTGTGCTAGCTCAAGAATTTTGGACTTCTAATATTTTTTTGTGTTATGCAGAGACTGTTAGGAGCTAAGTAACAAAATGGCAGACCTTCTATTTATGTCTTGACACCTACTGAATGTTTTGCTCAGTGTGACCAACACAGTAGAAATTGATAAAATTCCTTCTAGGTGTATTTAATTAGATTAGTAAGCTACCATTTGCAAGTGGAATGATGTAAAAAGATAAACTATGCTAAGAGAAATCAATTTAGCAAGTTTAGCTATACCCCCGACTTTTTAGGACTATAGCAGAAAATGACCAGAGTTCACCTCGACGTAGATTTCTCTGAAATGACTCAATAGAATCACTTAAAATTTTGATAGCATGTAGATGACTTTGAGCTGAATCCAACAAGCTTTGAATCACTTGGTTTGGTCAAGAATTGACCGAGATATGCCCTTGACAAGTTGACAGACTTTTGAGTAGACTAATAGAGAACTCAGAGATGAATGATGTAAATGTATCTATTAATGAACAATTGTATACAATCCCATTGGCATGAACAACATCGCCTAATGGTGTACAGAGGTGTAGGCTATAGTATAGTCCTCACACACACTCAAAATCAGTAGAATGAGGCTCGGGAATGATCTCTCTCTACCCGCGACTTTTCATGTTCACTTTTTATATGTAATGAACAAAGATTTGAATTCAAATTCAAATTTTGGCTCCCTATGATCAAGCTCCTAACTGTTGGAGATATTCCTTCAATCAAATGAGCTACTTTTTCCATGACTCATGTTGGTAGGTGATTACAAAATATTCCAAGTCAATTTGACTTTTACAATGGGGTAAAGTGGTAATTAGCCACTAGCATATGTTCCTATGCTTCTTCATGTATGTGTAGACTTTAATGCGTCCTTTGAGCCAAATGTGTAGGCTTGCAAATTACACCAACAATACATACACACACGCGCACACAAGGAAAGAACAAAGACAGGAACAATGGAGTGCTTTCTATTACCCAAGAAATCTCTTCCAATACTCAAAACTTTAACAAGCTAAGCTCAAAAATGCGCTCTCTAGCTCTTTTTATAGTTTTTGACTAGATTTTGGCCTTGTGTAGACCTAGTGTCCGTCCTAGTTAAAAATTAGGTTCCAAGGCTTATTTGAGGGTTCAAACGGAGTCTAAAAGTTAAGAAAATTGGTACATAGATACTTCCAATACTCTTCAAGCTTGGAGACTCCTTTGCTTGATCAAAATGGAGTCTAATCCACCAAAAATGGTATTTACAATGTTCATGTAGTGGTGATAATCACTATTAAAAGGATTTATCTTTGGAAAAATTGTGTGGCCTAATTTTCGGATCTTCTTAGATTACTTTGCCTACTTGGTCTTGCTTGGCTGTCCCTTTGCTCTGACTCTTTTCATCGGATCCCTTGTCTTGTAATTCCTTGAATTCCTTGACTACTACCAACACCCCCCTCTCTCACCTCTGTCGTCCCTGATAGACCCTTGTTGTAGGGAGTGTTTGATATAGTATTCAACGATATCAATGGCAGTGTGATGCTCTTGTATGCATATCCCTCTTGACACCTCTATCATCATTTGATCCCAATCAAGTGGACCTAGAACGTCCCATCAGTCTCCTTTGATTGTGGATGATGTGGAAGGTTCAATTTGGGCATGTTCCCACACTCTTGAGCTTGACAAAATTTCAACACTCCCCCTCAAGCTCAAGTCTTTTTCCTTCGTTGCTTCAACCTATGTCTCTTATGTTGATTGCTTCCTTGAATCCTCCAAGCTTTGTACCTTCAAGAAACTTTGTCATTATGTCTGCAACCTGCACTTTAGTGTTCACATACCTTATATCTAGCTCCTTTTCCATCACATTTTCTCTAATGAAGTGGTAATGAATCTCTATGTGCTTGCTCCTTGCATGAAACATGGGATTGTTAGCTAGGTAGATGCTTGAAATGTTGTCTCCATAAAGAGGAAACTCCTCCACTTCCACTTCCAAGTCCTTAAGTAGCTTCTTAAGCCATAATAGCTCACATGTAGCCAATGTTAAACCTCTGTACTCAGCCTTTGTGGATGAAAGAGCAATAGTGGGTTGCTTCTTAGAGCTCCAAGAGATCACTTTTGTACCTACCGATGTACTCCTTCGATCATCCTTGCTACCTGCACAATCAGCATCACTATATCCTTTGACACTTAGATCAGCATCATATGAGTAAAATAGACCTTGGTTGATGGTGTGCTTGATGTATCAAAGCACCTTTCTTGCTGCCATAAGATGATCATGAGTAGGTGCATGCAAAAATTGAGAGAGAACACCTACTACATATGCAAGATCAGGTCTAGTGAATGTAGCATAAATTAATGAACCAATTATGCTTCTATATAGTGTAATATCTTGTATAGTCTCTCGGTGACCTACAACCAACTTCGTATTGGGCTCCATGGGCTAAGAAAGTGGCTTACAACCCACTCATACCAAAGCTGTATAGCACATCCAACAAGTATTTTCTTTGAATCAAGAAGATGCCATTGTGTGCATAGATTATCTCTATTCCCAAGAGGTATTTTAGTGTTCCAAGATCATATATCTTGAACTCCTTTCCTATCTTTGATTTGAAATCTTTAATACCTGCAATATCACTTCTTGTGATGATCAAATCGTCCACATAGATGCATATGTATACCGTCTTGTCTCCTTGCTTCTTCATGTAAAGTGATGGATCTGCAACACTTTCTTTGTATCCACAACTTGATAAATAATCCACTAACCTCTAATTCCAGGCCCCAAAGTAATTCGATGGTGGTGCACCATAGTGCGCTCTCCTTCTCGAGAGCTCCATGACGATACACTCGAAGTAGAAAACCGAGCTCTTGAGGACGCACATAGTACTCCAAATAGAGGTTGCACAATACACAGAAAACACAGTACACAGGGGAGAACGAAGACAGACTTCTTAGGTCTTACAAATGCGGTCGAACTTACAGTTTTGTGACTCACCAGGCCACTATATGTTTTATTAAAGAACATATACAAAGAAGTGTCCAGTGGCCATTTGGCCTTTCACATGGACACTAACGGTAACAATCTCCCACTAAAGGCCAACATGGCCAAAGCAACTATGGGAGAAAAAAATAAAGAATGATAAAGAATACCTGAGTTTTAAGTATACAAACTATACCTCCC
The DNA here is from genome assembly GCA_020310875.1 of Ceratopteris richardii. Taxonomy (NCBI): domain Eukaryota; kingdom Viridiplantae; phylum Streptophyta; class Polypodiopsida; order Polypodiales; family Pteridaceae; genus Ceratopteris; species Ceratopteris richardii. Next base: position 36,828,166 of record CM035414.1, on the reverse strand, counting down.
ACCTGATGGGCATGTTACAGAGTATACAAGTGACTGTGTAAGATCAAGAATCAAGTAACCCCCATCAAGTGACAATAGTGTCAAAAACTATCCTGGGGTAGAGCTTTAGTCAAAGCATCTGCAACATTATCTCGAGTGTGAACCTTCTCAAGAATAATGCACTCAATGGCTAAGCAATCTCTAATGAAGTGATACCTCACCTCAATGTGCCTGGACTTTGGATGATAGACTGGATTCTTAGCCAAAGCAATGGCACTCTGACTATCACTGAGCAAGCGAGGTACATGCTGAGGTAAACCCATATCACAAGCAAGACGAGAAAGCCAAAATGCTTCCTTACATGCCTCACTTGCTGCAACATACTCTGCTTCTGTGGTGGAAACATATGTACATTCTTGAAGATGAGATCTCCAAGAGATAGCACCTCTAGCAAAATGAAAAATGTACCCTGATGTAGACTTACAATTGTCTACACAACTAGCATAATCAGAATCTGTGTAACCAATAATGGATGCTTTCCCTCTACCTAAGCATAAAAACTTGTCCTTAGTGCCACTCAGATATCTCAAAATCATCTTGACTGCTTCCCAATGTTTCTTACCAGGATTAGACATATATCTGCTCACAACTCCCACTGCAAATGCAATGTCTGGTCTCGTAGCTACCATAGCGTACATGAGACTACCAATAGTAGACTGATAGGGAATTTTGGTCATGAATTCCTTTTCCTCGTCTGATTTGGGGCAATCATCCTTGCTCAATTTCACATATGTGGGTAAAGGTGTACTCAATGCCTTTCCACCATGCACATTGAACCTGTGAAGTACTTTGGATATATACTCACTTTGAGACAAGTATATGCATCTTTTACTCCTATCACGAGTAATGCGCATGCCAAGAATATGTTTGGCATCTCCCAAATCCTTCATATCAAATGTCTGACTCAACTTCTTTTTGAGAATTGACAAGTCATAAGAGGACTTCCCAGCAATCAACATATCATCGACATAAAGTATCAAACATATCAAGCTGCCATCTGAGCATCTCTTTGTGTACCATGATCCTCATTGCTTCGAGATTAGCCTTGAGACTTCATAAAAGCATCAAAGTTTTGGTACCATTATCTAGGGGACTGTTTAAGTCCATACAAGCTCTTCTTGAGCTTACAAACTAGACTTTTCTTGCTAGAAACTACATAACCCTCTGGTTGTTCCATATAGATCTCATCTGTAAGATCTCCATGCAAGAAAGCAATTTTCACATCCATTTGGACTAACTCTAAGTCCTCCATTGCAAAGAATCCAAGCAACATGTGCAAGGTAGTCATCTTGACCACTGGAGAGAAGATTTCCTCAAAATCAACACCATGTTGTTGCTTAAAACCCTTTGCAACAAGTCGTGCTTTATACTTTGGAGAAGCACTATCTGATGTGAATTTCATCTTATATACCCATTTACATGGTAAAGCTTTCCTGCCATTTGGCAAAGGTACTAAATCCCAAGTACCATTCTTGTGAATAGAATCCAACTCACTCTTCATGGCACACTCCCACTTAACATGATCCTCTGTCTGCATAGCCTCTTTGTAGCAAAAAGGCTCATCGGCATCTGTTAGCATAACAAAATCTAAACCTGGAACATATCTATCAGATGGATGTGAGACACGTGCAGAACGTCTCAATAGTTGCTAAACATGAACATGTGTAGACTGATTTCAATGGACATTCTCTTGAACATCCCTATGTGCAACATTTTCATGCATGCTAACCGGAGGAATAGTATCCTCAAACACCACTCTTCTCACTTCAATCTCCTTAATGGGTTGTTTATGCATCTTAGACTCATTGAAAATGACATCACTACTTCTGATCACTGTCCGTGTTTCAGGATCCCATAAGCAATATCCAAATTGTCCTTCTCGACCATATCCAAGAAAAATGCATTTCTTTGACTTATGATCCAACTTTTGTCTAAGATTCTTGGGTCTATGAACATATGCTTCACACCCAAAAACTCGAAGATGATCATAATGGTGGCTTCCCTGTCCACAGCTCTTGTGCCACTTCCAGACCTTTGGGAGTACTAGGTGAAAGGTTAACCACATGAACTGCAGTCAATACTGCTTCTGCCCAAAAGCCTTGTGAGAGGTTTGCATGATGAAACATAGAGACTACTCTATCTTGAATAGTTCTATTCATCCTCTCAGCTACACCATTCTGTATTAGTGTATAAGGAGCTGTAAATTCTCTACGAATCCCTCTAGACTGAGAGAAAAGGCTGAATTCATGTGAGGTATACTCATCCCCATTATCTGAACGTAAAGCCTTAAGCTTAGTTCCTTTTTTAGTCTCAATTGAAGCAAGCCATTTTCTGAAAGTAGGGAATACCTCATCCTTCGATTTGATAGGATATACCCAGACTTTTCTAGTAGCATCATCTATGAAAGTGACAAAGTAAAGAAAACCACCTAAGGACCTAATGGGCATAGGACCACACACATCTGTATGGACGAGATCTAAAGGCTGAATTGAAGAGTCCATGTGAATTCTATGCACATTTCTGGTTTGCTTTCCATATTGACAATGCTCACCAAATGAAAAATCAGAGAAAGATAACATAGGTAAGTAGCCAGAACGAGAAAGATTTTTCATTCCACTACAAGATATATGGCCCAAACGACCATGCCAAATACAAGCCATAGGTTGTTCTGTAACAGCTAAGTGTTCTTTCTATGATACAAATAAAGGATAAAGTGAGCCAACTTTGCTTCCTTTTGCAATAACCATATTGCCCTTTGATATACGAAAGGACTGAGCATAGAAGACTACCTTGTAACCAAGGTCATCAAGTTGAGCAACTGACATCAAACTGCGTGATAATTGAGGTACATGGCGTACATTATGCATAGTAGATTTTGAACCATTAATGAAATCCACAACCACATCTCCTTTGCTGCATAATTAGAGAACCATTCTCTGTGTGGTATCACATGGAAAGAAGCACCAGAATCTAGCAACCAGGTGTGGGAAAGAGAATCAGCCATAAGTGCCTCAGTTGGCACAGAACTATCAAGTGTCAGCACATCAGAATCATCAAAAATAGCATTAATTTCTTCAATCTTCACAATCGAAGTAGATGGTGCAGGTAGCTGTTTAACATGCCCATCAACATTCTGTCCTTTACCTTTAGCATTCTTTAATGCATAGCAGTCTTTCTTCATATGTCCTTTCTTATGACAATAATGGCATTCCATATCCCTCTTCCTTGATTTACTTCTACTCTTACTCAGTTGACCATTCTTTTCCTTGTTCTTGCTCCTGCCACGTTGCTGCTTCTTTCCTTGGTAAGAATCACGAACATTATATGCATCTCCACTCTGAGTGCCAACCATAGATTTTCTACGAATCTCCTCACTCAAAAGTGCTCCACATATGTCATCATAGACGAGTTTACCACCGGGTGCACTATTGCTAATAGCTGTGCAGAACGTATCCCATGATGATGGCAGGGTGCATAACAGCAATACTGCTTTCATCTCATTATCCATATCCATTTTCTGAGCTCTAACTGGGAGAATATAGCATCAAACTCATTTAGATGAGCAACAACACTATCTGTGTCCTTCATGCGAAGGTCATATAATTTTCTCATCAGATGCACTTTTTTTGATGCCGTCTCTTTTTCATATGTAATGCATAACTTCTTCCAAAGCTCCTCTGCACTTTCACAGTCTAATACTGTAAAGTAAACATTATCTGCCAGGTGCAAGCGAATGGTAGACCTAGCCATTTCATCTAACTCATGCCAATCATCTTCATCCATGTCAGCACACTTTTTTGAAATTCCATTTACTGGCTTCCATTGCCTCCTTTGAATTAGCACATCTTTAATCTGATTCTTCCATAGAGCAAAGTTTGTGCCATCAAATTTTCGGATCTCAAAATGGTCTTTGCCCTGAAAGTTATAGCTCCTCCTTGGAACACTAGCACTAGACCCTGATCCACCGGATGTGCCTGAGACCTCTGATGCCATGATGATAGAGAACTGAATAAAATGATAATGGATTTAGAAGAGTCCGAACACTAATGAATAAGTGTATCAAGGAGTAAATCGACCATTGTAGAGTTGACTAAACCAAAAATCTGGAAAATATTTGCTAGATTATCCTATGACCAGTGTCAAAATATCATAAAACTGCAAGTACTGACATGTTTTCCTGTATAGTGAATCACTGAATCCACTGCATATAACCAGTTACCCAACAGAAGACAACTAGGCTTATCGAGCACCTATGAACAACTATCATACATCTCCTATGGCGAGGCTAGGTAAGTCTTCCACCTGCATCATCGAAGAGACCCTGACATCTGGGTGTCTCCCAGTTAAGAAAACCTCACCACGACCCTCTTTATCAAACGTAAAAGGCTTTATGCAAAGAATGTAACTGCTATATCAATGACCACATGGACGTACATAAGCGGTATCCACAGAAGCATACATGGTGTGTATGTGCTCAATATATGCAGTAAAATGACACAAAAAAGGCTGAATACACAGCCCAAAAAACTAGCCAATAATACCTGCAAGTGTCTGTCAACTCTGATATTTTAGGCTCAAAAAACCTGCATAAATTTTGCAATAGCTGCTCCCACCAAAACTGAAACCTTTCAAGAAACCTATAGTTTTACGAGTGTGGCTGAAAACAACCCCAAAGGTTGATATTTATTGTCGGAGAAGTACAAGGAACACTCTTCTTGATGTTCTTGGACCTGTGTGAAGAGAACTATGTGGAGAAGTGCTCCAAAATGGCTCCAAAAGACACCCCAAAAATGCTTCCAAAATAGGCTTTGAAAGCAAAGGATGAAGCTTTGAGGGACCAAAACATGCACAAGGTAATGTCAACCTTAGTTTTTCCCCTTCTTCAGACACCAAAAGAGTGTATCTTAGTGGCAAGAGATTGCCACGGTTAAGGGAGCTCTGGGGGGAACAATACTGGGATGGGTGACCTCTCGGGAAGTACCAGGAACCTCTATATTCCTTGATCGTTGAGGTCCTCCCTTGCGTGCAGCCAATGGCACCAACGGTGACTTCGGTGACTTGGATGACAAGGTATGCCAAGGTCTATGCCTTGGTCACTGCCTTAGTCGAAAGCCTTGGGGGGGGGGGGGGTGCTTGCTTCGCTTGCACAAAGGGAACAAAGCTTTTGCCTCGAACTGCTCTGATACTAGTGAAGTAATTCGATGGCGGTGCACCATAGTGCACTCTCCTTCTCAAGAGCTCCACGACGATACACTAGAAGTAGAAAACCGAGCTCCTCAGGCCGCATATAGTACTCCGCACAAAGGCTACATAATACGCAAAAAACACAGTACACAGAGGAGCATGAAGACAAACTTCTTAGGTCTTAGAAATGCGGCTGAACTTACAGTTTTGTGACTGACTAGGCCACTATATGTTTTATTAAAGAACAAATACAAAGAAGTGTCCAGTGGCCATTTGGCCTTTCACATGGACACTAACGATAACAGGTCCTTAGGGCTTGCTTTAGTCCATATAATGCTTTCCTTAGCTTGCAAACATGATTTGGGTACCTCATACTAGCAAATTCTTGAGGTTGGCTCATGTAGACTACTTCTTCGAGCTCTCCATTGAGGACGGCATTCTTCACATCCAACTGATATAAGCTCCATTTCCTTGATATGGCCACTGCAATCAAAATCCTAATTGTTGGCATCTTGGCTATGGGGCTGAAAGTTTCATCATAATCTATCCCGTAGCTTTGGGAGAAGCCTTTCACCACCAACCTTGCTTTGTAACTAGCAATGGAACCATCTGAATTTCTTTTAATTTTGTAAATCCACTTATTACCTATCACCTTCATGCCTTATTGAGATGGTACCAAGCTCCAAGTATGGCTCTCATCAAGTGCTTTGAGCTCTTCCTTCATTGCCTCTTGCCATTCCTTGCAATCCTTAGCTTCTTCATAACTAGTTGGTTCTTTGTCCTTGATTACCTGAGTCATGTATGCATAATGCTTTGCAATGAAATTATCATATGTTAACCTTTGTACTGGATATCTTACTCTTGAATACCTTCTTTCACTTCCTTTAGGTGTGGTTGCCATCTTCTTTCTTTGTTTTGCCACTCCTAGAGTTTGAATTTCTTCTATCTCTTCATCTTCCAACATGCTCTCGTCCACATAGCTTCCTTCTTCAACTGAAATCTTCTCTTTGCCTTTGAATTTGCTTTCTTCAGAGCTGGTCCCTCTTTCCCTAAGCCTTCCACTCCATGGTGAGGATGTCCTTTTGTTGCATGAGTTGCTTGGACCACTTAAATCCATGCTTTCTTGAACTCTATCATCATTCTTCAAATCTGTCTCACCTATGTCTTCAACCTGCAATGGACTCGTGCATGCATACCAAGGCTTCAACTCATCAAAGACAACATCCCTACTTACCTTCAACTCCTTGGTGATGGGATTATAGCATTTATACCCCTTTTGTTCCATGACCTCAAATCTTGAGGTACATGTACATAGCATATACAACCAAAGATTCTAAGATGTGAAATGCGAGGTTTTCTTCCACTCCATGCTTCCTAAGGGGCTAGATGATGTATACCTGATGTAGGACATCTATTCATGATGTATATGGCTATATATGTAGCCTCTCCCCAATAATAATGCGGCATATTCATTTTGTTGAGCATACACCTTGCTGCCTTTGCTATGTGTCTGTTCTTTCTCTCTGCTACCCCATTTTGTTGAGGGGTATACCTGCATGTAAATTGTCTTTTGATGCCATTGACCTGCAAAAATTCAAAAAATTCATGGGAGAAGTACTCTCCTCATCCATCAGATCTCAAAGAGTTTTGATAAACTTGACATATTCCTTCTCCACCTGTGCTTTGAATTTCGAAGTAGTGGAACACATCTGATTTGTTTCTAATGCAATACAACCATACTCTTCTTGAAAAGTCATCAATGAAGGTTACACAATACCTATTTCTAGCAAGGGAAGCTTCTCTTGTTGGACCCCAAACATCCGTGTGAATGAGGTCTAAAACATTTGCACTTACATAGGTACTCTTCTTGAAGGGTAGCCTTGATTGTTTTCCTTGTTGGCAAGCTACACAAATTTCATGCAACATTGTAGATGTAAAATTTGGTAGGCCTCTTACCAAGCTCCTCCTTTGCATGTCCTTGAGCTTTTGTAGGTTGATGTGACCTATTCCTTTATGCCATAGATCCAAATATGTTATCCTCTTGTCTCCATATGTGACATACATTGAATGGTGTGGCTGATTTATGTCCATTGTGAACATTCTCCCTTGCTTCTTTCCTTTTGCTATGAGCTTGAAACCTGCCCTTGGATCCTAAACAAAACATCCTCTTTCATTGAACCTAACTTGATATCCTTTTTCTACCATTTTGGCCTACCGAAATCAAGTTTTTGGTAATAATAGGGACATGTAATACCTCTGATAAGCACTTTGCTCTTTGATTTCCTTCCAAACTTATATCTCCCACATGTTGAATGGTATGCTCTGAGTTATCACCTATTTCCACATGCCCTTGATGCTTTGGGACCTGCAAATTACTAAAAAGATCCTTTCGACATGACATATGATTGCTACATCCACTGTCTACATACCATACACCACTAGCTTGAGTTGTATCTTCACCATACCTCATGGCAAGTAAATAATTATTCCCTTGGCTGGATGATGTGTTTGCATAATTACCTTGCCCTCTATAATTGTTGTTGTTGCTTTGATTCCCTTATCTTTGAACTCTATGATAGCATTCATTTGCAAAATGACCGGGCTTACCGCATACAAAGCATCCATTTGAAGTGGGTTGTCCTCTTCCACCAAACCTTGCACCTCTTCCTCTATTTGTGGCTCTTCCACCTCTTTGACCTGCATTTTCTTGTTTTCCTTGACCTCCTTGGTTGCTTTGATATCTTTCTCTTCCTCTTGTAGCACCTCAGTCGTGTCTTCCTCTTCCTCTACCTGCATACAATAATTGCCCTTGCCTATCCTTGGCATTATGACCACCAAGGTTCATCTCCTTTGTCACCATGAGAGTGATTAGTTGATCAAAATCTGGAAGAGAGTCCCTTAAATACATTGAAGTTGTGAAAGCCCTCCATTTCTCATCATCCCTAAGTCCATTTAGGGTGTGGGTGACAAGATCGTCATCATCTAGGGCACAATCGATTGACCCTAGTGCATCTGCAAGCTCTTTAACCTTTAATATGTAATCATTAGCACCTTGAGAGGGGCTTTTCCTAAGATTATTTAGCTCATACTTGAGCTGAATTTTTCTAGCTTTTGTGGAGGTTGAGTACAATCTCTCCACGCACTCCCACACCTTCTTCGATGTATCCAAATGTTGAATATGCCCTACCATAGAGTTGCTGATATGCCCTACCATAGAGTTGCTAATATGCTGAGATAAAATGAAAATGACCTTTTTGTCCCTTTCATCCCACTCTCTTACTGCTCTTCTCTGGTCGTTGTTTGGATTTACTTCATCTATGTAGGGTTTTGGCTCTCCACCACTAAAAAGACCCCACAAACCTTTCCCCATCAAAAAATTACTTATTCTAAATCATCATGGTTTGTAGTTTCCTTTTTCAAGCTTCTCAATCTGAGCATTGAGATCAGCCATGGTGCCTCCTAGCTCTTTTGAACCTCCCCCTTGATGTAATGAAGTTGAAAAAGATGGCTTTTACCTCAAAAAATAGAGCTACTCCTCTTGATGAAGCTTCGTCTTTGATTTGATGATGTATTTGCTTCCCCTTGTTGACGTGCCCGTTCTTTGCTTCCTTCCTTCAAACTTTGATGAAGTCTTTACTTCACTTGAGTAGCTCCTTCTTCTCTCTTTGATACTCCACTTATAACTCTGACACCACTGTTGGAGGATAAACACTCCTATGTGCACAACAAAAGCAAATGAACCCTCCTAAGATCCTGAAATTTTTCAGACATAGGCTCTGTATTTTCTGAGTTTCTCTGAGTATATGTAGAGACTGAAAATGATGTTTTGCAAGCTTAAAATAGAATTTAAGAGCTTTCAAATCAAAGTAAAATCACTCCATTTGAATACTGGATGATGCCTCAACGAGCTGCAACAAAACAGATAACTTGATCTCTTCACAGAGTATGAGCTAACTAGACAGACACTATTCTAGACATTTCTCTACAATGTGCAGGCACTAAATTCGAGACTCATACCACTAAAAGTAGAACTTATAAGCTTTCCAACAAGACAAAAATTATTGAAAATAGATTCCTAATGAAGGAGAAACAACAATTACAAGACCGGGGGGTGTGCCAAAATCATCTAGATAGATAGAGTGTGTTAAAGTAAAATTTGCGCAAAATATGCAGAGAATAGCTAGTAGGGGGTGTGCTTAAGCAAGGGGGCAGCCTGGGCATGTATTTCCATGACTCTAAGTCATAATACAACTCATTAGAGGTTTTAAAGACCACATACTAACCTCTTTAACCAATCAAAAGCATATACATGTCAAAAGTGAGGTCCAATCACATCAAGAGGTGAGCTAAATCTTCTCTAATCAACTTCTTTCCATTATGAGCATAATTTGATGCCTGTAACTTCTGGAAATAAGCCTCCATTGATTGTGGATGATGTGGAAGGTTCAATTTGGGGCATGTTCCCACACTCTTGAGCTTGAAAAACTTTCAACAAATTAGAGAGGGTGGCCTTTGATATGGTATGAGTCTTGCTTGTAGTTCTTCCACCTCTTTTCTTAGGGGTTCCACTTCTACTATAGGATGAGGGAGGATTGTTGGATCCTGTTGAGATGTGTTGACTGTGGTTAGCTACTTCTTGAGATCTGCACATTCTGATTCCAGCTTCTCATATGACTCCAAAAAGTTGGCATGTTCCTCGAGTAGCACCCTTATGTCTTCTGAGGGAACAGCTCGATACTTTGTAGGATTGATCTTTGCGCATGGGGTCCCTTCTGTAGCAGCTTCAATGTTATCTTGGTTTTGTTGTTGCAATTGCTTGTTCTCTTCCAATGCTCTAGTCATGTGCTTCCGGAGAAGCCCTAGGTTTCTTTGTAGCTTTGCATTGGTGAGATTTTGCTCGTGAAGCATTGGCTCCAAGTCTTTGATAGCTTGATCATCCATATTTGATGTCTTGGATTCTAGCTCGGCATGAGCTTGCTGTAAGGTGGAGTATTTTGCCTGGAGGGTTTTGTTGGTTGTCTCCAAAGTTATGACTCTTGCTTGAAATCTTTGGGATTCTGCCTGGAAGGCAACACTCTTATCTTCTAGTCTTTGATAATCCTATAGTAGCAACGAGACACATTAAATGATTGTATTGAATGTATTATGTATAGTATGAGATTCAAGGGAGACGGGTTGGAATGCAAGGGGAATGGGAATAGGGATGGGAATGGTGGATGTAGTGTCGAACAAAGAGGTGGGTGCACGTGAAGTTGGTGGTAGGGGAATGAGGGATGGTGGAATCGTGAGGCAAGGGGGAAGTGCGATGGTTGGTGAAATGTCCATAGGATCAGATAGTGTGGTACGTACAGGAGCTACCATGTAAGTGGGTATGGTAGGTGAAGTGGGAGTGGGTGTGTGTTGTCCTAATATTTGTGTGCTGTGGCCGTGAAGGAAATCTTCCATGACCGTAGTGTGTGTGTAGAGTGAAGTGGGAGTGGCTGTGCATTGTCCTAATATTTGTGGCTGTGGCCGTGAGACGTAATGGGGTGGGGCAATGGTGGCAACTGAGGTGTAGAGAAAGAGCGAGGAGGAAAATGGGAAGAAAGGGTTGCAGGGAAGAGGCATATGTGAATGGGGGTATGCAAGGATGACTGGACTACCTTCGGTAGGTCTTGAGTGTCCTTCTATGCTAAGTATTATTGGGTATCCAATGAGGGTTTCTATAGACCAAAATGGGAAAGTATATAGAGGGTTGGTAATTGAAGAAAATAGGGTGGGCTAGGAAGTTGGTTCACGAAAGGAAACGGATGTGGTTGAGATTGGGATTTGGGAAATGGTTGTTATTACTAGAATGGTTTCATCAGTGGTTGGTGGCAGAGGTGGAGGAGATGGAGGGTGCTAGGGTGAGATTAGGGATGTTTGTACAAATGTCTCTGCCATAAGATCAATGGTGGTTGTTGGGGTGGCTGTTGGTTCTATGGTTGCTTCTAGTTCGGATATGGGTATCCATATATTTTTGCCTATACGAGGCCTTGTTTGCACTCTATGTTTGTCATATCAGATTGATTGTCGGACTGCGGTATGTACAACCTCTTGAACTCCCAGTGACTCTGTTAACAATTTGAGAATAGTAATGAATTGAGGATCCACTCCCTCATGTGCAATCATCTCTTCAATCAAGGCTTGACATGATGCGAAGGACAATCTATGCCTCTCTTCTACCACCTTGATTGTGTCGTGTAACCTTTGTAACTGGGATATGTAAGCCAGAGCACCTACAAGTTCAAGCACGTCTTGTTCTTCTACCTGATATGTTCCTTCATCTTCATCATTGTCTCCTTTAGACTCTTTTTCCTCATTATCATCTTCATCTTCTTATTCGTCCTCATCGATAATAATAATAGGTATTTGAGAGGTGGTCGCTTGTTGTTCAGAGCGTTCCACTAGTTGTTGGTTAGCTGACTCATGATTCACTTCTTTTAAAATATGCTCAAAGTCCTCATTAGTGAGCTCCTCCAAATTTACTCCACTAGGGAATTCAAGGTCTATGGGAACTGGCGGGAATATCAAGTTGGGTCCTTCAATGCTGCGTCTAGGAAGGCATAGTGTAAACGGCCATACCCTTCATGGTGGAGGAGTGACATATGGTGTTAAAGTCGCTCCTCGTGGTTGAACACATGGTACTTGTACTGCTCCTCAGATCTTTTTGGAAGGGGGTCATGTGTATGTTCTACTCTTGAATTGTTGTACCCTACTCAACATGAGAGCCCTCTAGATAGGAATGTGGTAAGCTAAGTAATCTATAAATGATCCTTGTCAATGCACAACATCCATACAAGACTGAATTGCATGGCCATCGTTTGTGTGCCAAGTGTTTCAGATCGATAATCCAATGAGGCAGGTTGATTGTTAAGTTCGGAGTCTCTACAAGATACAAAATGAACCATATCTTCTTGGGTGGCATAGTGAATCTATCTTGGGTGGGGAAGGCAAAGTGTTGCATGCACATTCTTAGGTGAACTAAGATATTAGGCATCATAGCTACCATATCCTTGAGTTTAGTAAGGTTTTGATTCTTCATATTGTCTGATACTAGAACCTCCTTTTCGGTGGGTACATGCATTCCTTTCATATCCAGGGCCTCATACACTAAGTTATTGGTCAACTTAAACCTCTTCAACTCGTTTCCTCTTGTAAGAGATGGGAGCACAAATGTGCTTAAAGCTTGGGGATGATTACTAGGAATAAGAGTATTGATAAGATAATAGCATCTCATGAAATTGGGTTTGGGAAGTTGAGCACCAAAGTATGCATATAATCCCACCTTCTACCACACTAGGCATAGTGCTTCTGTATTCTGTAACTTTCCAAATTCTCATATAAAGAAATGGTACTTGCTCCCCTGTCTATTGAATTCTAGATCTACCTCCAAAGGTATGAGCCCTCGCCTAATGGTCTTGCTACTTCACTGAACCAATGAGAGGTTTTGCCTACAGACATGGTATGGCCACTCAGGGGGTCTTGTACCGGTATAATCTGTATAGCCTATGATTCCTTCCGTCTTTTAGTTATCTCAGGCATGATAGGCAAACTCTCCAGATCCAACACCTGTTGAATGGTGGCTACCTGGGAGGTGGTTCCTACTACTTCAACCATGTTATGCTTATTTGCTGGAAGAAGAAAGTCATATTAGTATTCCATCAAAAACATGATGATATTGTGTTCCCTCTACAATACCAACATGTTTATTGAGGTTAGAGGTTAGTCAAGTGGTGTATTGTTTGTGTGAGTGAGAGTTAGGAGGTCAATAATGTTCCTATATGCATACTCTGGATGTGCAATGTACTAAAATGCATCTATGTTTGTGTACAATAGTTTACAGGGTTAGGTCAGGGGATTTATTATAGAATTCAACTCTCAAAATTTTCTATGCGAGATGGCATCATTTGACAGTGATGAAATGTAAAGGTCTCTAGTCTAGGTCATCTTGGATTTGGGACTTTTTGGGTAACCATTTATAGATAATCCGAGGTGTGATTTGAGGTGTGGAGGTGGTGTGCAGATGTTTGCCATGAAGTATATGATATGTGTGATTGTGAGTGGCTATTCAAGCTTTTGAGCTTATGTGAAGCTACTTGAGCATGTAACAAGGTCTTGGGCACCCAAATTTGTCGTGCATGGGGGTCTGCCTTCCTTGACCACTTTGGGAACCAAATAGAAATGGTCTGACTCGATTGACTCCTAGCATACTCCTTCATTGTAGTCCTTGCATGAGTAGTTGGTTTGGTGCATCAGTGGGGTACTGTCTCTTGAACAGAGGGTTTCTCACCCTTTCATATCCAAATTTGCTTCACAGCTTGAGTCATTTGGCTTCGTGTTCTCCGGGAGCATAGACCATCTACTTATTCTATTTCTTCTACTCCTTGGTTCGCTTTGTCTCGATTAATTTTCAAAAAGAAAGGAGTTCCATCCGATCCTTGACTCCTTTGTTGAGAACCTCCTCCTTCTGCATCACATAGTTTGGACAAGAACAACATCTTTATCTACATGTGTACTCTTGGAAGGACAAAGATTTGGTGCCTCTCCTAGCTCCTTGAGTGCATCTTCTAGCTCAATTGTGATGAGGTTTTGACGCACCCAGAATTGAGGAAGTCCACTTCTTAGGTTTAGGTTGTCTACATGATCATAGATCCAGTCTTGACCCAAGACAAAAGGTTCTGTGAGGTCCTCATCTTGACACACTAGCACCTTCACTATCATAAGAACATCTTGAATGTACAAGGGAAGCTCCACCTTGCCCATGCAAGGGGTTTCCACACCTCTCAATCCTAAGAGATATGCTTCTATATGATTGAAACTTAATTGCAATTCTTGATAGTAGGAAAGTCTAACTGCACTAGTGGCTGCTCTTGATTCAATCAAAGCTCTTACAGTCCTCACATTCTTTCCCTACCCTACCTTGATCAGAAAAGGATGTCGTTCAACTATTCTATGAGAACATATTTCTGATGCTTAGCACATTGCCATGGGATATCTTGGAGCTCCATAAGCATCTGACCTTGGCTGGTCTCTACCCTTTCATCTCAATTTCCTTCATGAGATGCATTCAAAGGCTTTTGCTTGTGCTTCTTCTTGAACTCATTTTTCCTCTTCCTTCTGTTTTTTTGTAGTGTTGAGTCGCCTAAGCATTTCCTCTGTGAGGGATTGTTGATATAATTTGACTCTACATCCACTAATGTAACTAGGTCTCTACATCCACTAATGTATTTAGGTAGGATGTCACCTTCTAGGGTGGCTAATTGGACAACTCCACTTGTTGATATTTTATTGATTATCATGGGTCCATAGCCACACTTCTCCAACCTCTATGCATGTTGCTTCAATGTGTACACCAAGACTAAGTCTCCCGCTCTCAGGCCCTTATCTTTTACATGAACATCAAAGTATGCCTTTTGTCTTTTCTTAGGTGCATAAATTCTTGCTGTTGCTCTCAATCTTGTTCCACCTAAGCGTTCTAGATCAAAGATTCTAGATGAGAGTTCATGGCCAGTCCATTGATGCTCTTGTGCTACTTTCAATGTAGGTATCAAGAAGTCTAATGGTAGCACTGCATTTTGGCCAAATACCATCTGAAACGGTGTGGCTTGGATTACTGTTTTATAGGTGACTCGATATGCCCAACCAACATGATGTAGCTATTTATCCCAATCAGAGCGTTTATTATTTACCAATTTTGTCAATACATTACATAGAATCTTATTTGTGCACTCGGCCTGGCCATTGGCTTATGGGTGATACGAAGCCGACTTCTTATGAAACACCATGAATTCTTGTAACAAGTCTTCAATGACCTCATTCAAGAAGTGGGTGCCTCTATCACTTACTAACTCAATTGGTAACCCATGTCTTGTGTCCCAATAAGAACTTAGTTGTTGTTTGAGCATCGTTCTTCGTTGTGGCCTTCACTTCCACCCATTTAGTCAGATAATCAGTGGCCACAATGATGTATTCAACATGTGAAACCTTATCTGGGGGATGAATAGGACCGACAAAGTCTATTCCCCACTTAGAGAATGTACATCCACCCATCATAGGTTTCAAAGGCATCTCATTTTTATGTATCGGGTACTGAGTTCAATGATAAATATCGCATCTCTTCACATAGGTATGTGCATCCATGTGAAGTGTTGGCCACTAAAGACCTGCAAATAGTATAGATTTGATCACCCTATCTAGTCCAAAGTGTCCTCCTACCACACCTTGGTGAGGAGTCTCCAAGATCTTAAGATATTCACTCTCATGGACACATAGTCTTAGGTATCCATCCTTTTCATGCTTGTATAAGTTACCTCCAATAAGTGAATAACCTAGTGCTTCTTGCTCTAAGCTCTTTCATCTTGCCAATGTGATCTCGTGAGGGAATGTTTTCGTCCTCAAGAAGGCTACTGATGATTCACTCCATTCCAGTGCTAAAAACACTTGATATAATGTGGCGTGTTCCACTGGTGATGTAGTAGCATAGGTGGGGAATTCCTTGCACATCCTATGAACATCTACTTCCATTGTTGGCCAATATACCCCTAACCTTCGCAGAGTCTATAGGGTTCGATGTTTGGAGTGGTGTTACTATAGTGCATCTACATGTGCTATTCGCAACCATTTTTCATGCTCCTCTTCATCTACACAGTAAGCTAGTATACCTTGGTTGGTGTGCTTGTACATATTCCCTGCCATGATTGATATTTTTGAGATCTCACCACTTCTTTATCTTTAGCTTTCAATACAAGATTTTTAGCTCCAAAGGTGAGAATAGGCACTATAGGTTTGGCCCATTTAGGCACTACTTCTAGATTGAACAAATAGGCATCAAGAAGGTCATCTGACACTCCTTGAGGGGACTCCCCTGAAGTTAGTCTAGGAAGGTGATCCACCCTAAGGTGAGTCCTGGCTTTCCTAGCCACAACTTCAAAGTCATATTCCCTTAGTAAGAGGAACCATCTTACTAATCAACCAGTATTGCTTCTAGTATAGCTTTCAATACAAGATTTTTAGGTACAAAGGTGAGAATAGGCACTATAGGTTTGGCCCATTTAGGCACTACTTCTAGATTGAACAAATAGGCATCAGGAAGGTCATTCGACACTCCTTGAGGGGACTCCCATGAAGTTAGTCTAGGAAGGTGATCCACCCTAAGGTGAGTCATGCCTTTCCTAACCACAACTTCAAAGTCATATTCCCTTAGTAAGAGGAACCATCTTACTAATCAGCCAGTATTGCATGGTTTGTTCACTAGATAGAGTAATGCTTGATGATTAGTGAAAAAAATAAACTTATTTGCAAGCAAATAATTTCTAAAATTTTTCACTGCATACACCATGCCTAATCCTTCTCTCTCTGTAGTGGTATAATTTTGTTTCAGACGCATCCGATTGTCTACTGGCATAAGCAATGTGAAGATCCATATTACCTTCACCAGTAGGTTGTGCTAGTACACACCAATAGCATAATTGGATGCATCCACATGAACATGGAATGGATTGTTGCAATCTGGTGTAGTCAAGATTGGTGTTGAACACAATTGTCACTTAAGCTCGTTAAAGGAGTTTTTGCATTTTTCTGTCCATTCAAAGTTAGTCAAAAGGGAGTACAGAGGCTTGCAATGATTCCATACATATGAATGAAACATCAATAATACCTGAAATGCCCCATGAAAGCTTGTACTCGACATTCTTTGGCCTAGGTAGCTCTGCAATTTCTCTAACTTTCTCCTCATCTATGGATATGCCATTCTTTGACACTATGTGTCCTAGAATCTTGCCTTGTTTGACCATAAAAACACACTTTTTTGGGTTCAAAGACCTGATATTCTCTACATTTGTCAAAGATTTGTCTGAGTTTAGGTATATGTGTTTGTATAATGTTAGAATGAGCACAAAGGTCATCAACATAGACTTCCAAGTTTTTCCTCAAAAACTCTTTAAACACATGGCACATCAACCTCTGAAAGGTAGCTGGCGCATTGGTGAGCCCAAATGGCATTACCCAAAAAGAGAATATGCTCCACTCTATAGAAAAAGTTGTCTTATGTTGATCTTCTTCAGCAATGGCCACTTAATTGTAGCTAAAAAATCCATCAAGGAAGCTATAAAATTCCTTACCTACCACTCTTTCTAATAGATGTTTAGTAATAGGAAGTGGATAGCTATCTCTAATAGTGGCTTTGTTAACTTTCTTCAAGTTAATGCATACACGTAGCTTGTAATTCTTTTTGGGCACCACTACGATGGGGGATACCCATTTAGTGTGCTTGGTTTCATAGATAAATCCAACTTCTGCCAAGCAATCTATCTCTTCCTTGATCTTGGCTGCATAATTGTTGTTATAAGTGTATGGCTTTTGCTTAGAGGGTTTGGCTTTTGAGGTCATGGGGATTGTAAGTGAGCATATTTCAAGGTCTCCTCCTTTTAAGTCCGTATACCTCCATGCGAACACATCTCTATATTCTCTTAATAAGTCAATCAACTCTCTTTCCTCTTCTTCACTCAAGTCGTGTCCTATGGAGGTGCATCACTCTTCACCTTCTTCTATGGTCACAAAAATTTTCTTAGTCACCTCTTTGTTATCATAAGCCACTCCTATGAAAGCTTCTCATTTAGGCATTCTGATCATGACTTTTCTATCCTCAACCTCGTACTTGTTAAAGTTTTCAAGGATCTCAAACAAAGATTCTTCTTCTTCAAGTGGGAGTTCTCTCCTTTCTTCTTTCCTTCACTCTTGGTGGTTACGTGTGTAGCTAACCTCACATCATTCATAAGCTCTTCTTGTCTTTGAGGGTGAGCTTCTACTTCATATAGGTATTCTTCATCTGATGCAAAGAAAAGGTCCATAATATTTGACTCTAGATCTGAGTCGCTTTCTTGTTCAAGTTCATGTATGCTAGGCTTGCATTCTTCTATAATGGAATCACACATAATTGTCTCTATAGTGAAGAATAAAATTTCATAGTCATCTTCATCACAGTGTGGTGTCCATTGCTCTTCATTGATGGCTACATCCATTGTTTCTAGAATTTCAGCCCAACCATGAGGTTCAAACTCTTCATCCAAACTACAGGTGCATAGGCTGGGTCTCGAATTGATCTTTGGGTTTCCTTTGCATCTACCTCTCTAGCGTTCTATCTTTTCTCTTGTTCCTCTGAAACTTTACACATCCATAAGTGAGTGTCTTCATGCATCCACGAGGATCCTGATCATATGGAATGCACTAATTCTGTGTTGTATGTGGCTCTATGGATGGGATTCCACTCTATTGGGGGCACGCCTCTATGAGAGTAGTCTTTGAGATTGACTTTGGTTGTAACTCCTAAGTGTTGCAGATACAAGGAATTGGTTTCCCAATATTGCATTATCCTTAGCTTTATCTTTATCCGTGTATAGGGTAGAAGACTGATTACCTCTTGAGGATTCATCATTCTTGCTTATCTTTGCTTCATGTGTGAAGAGTTGGCCCATAAGAGTGTTGAGGTCAGGCACTTGCATGTCTATGTATAGGTCCATGGCAGTTGTGAAAGATTCCCACTTGTCATCAACCTTGATTCCGTTGATGATTTGCCTTATGATTTGCTCTTCTTCAATAACCTCTCCAATGCTTCCTTACTGATGAAAGATCTCCTTCATTTTGGTGACATAATCAGTCACACCTTGCTTGGGACTTTTCTTCAAGGTAGTAAACTCCATTCATAGCTGGTTCCTCCTTGCTCTAGTATTTGAATAGAAGAAGGAAGCAAGTCCTTTCCAAGTTTCTCTTGAGGTCTTGCATCCTTTCACGTGAGGTAAGAGAAAGTCAGAGATTGAGTTTAAGATGTATGAAGTGGCTAGTGCATCCTTTGAGCACCAAGTTGAAAGCCTTTCTTGCTCTTCATGTGATGGTTGTCCTTTGCTTCTAAATCTTGGCATGACTTCATCTTCAAATATGTATCCAAATAGATTTCTCCCTTGAAGGTAGGCCTCGATCCTCAGAGACCAGGCTAAGTAGTTGTTTCTAAAAATACACCAACATGACATGCACCCCCTTAGCCTACAGGTATATATATGGATGGATCTGGATGGGTGGATATGTATATTTATTCTCACATTATGGAAACAAGTATCTTGAAGATCACTTAACATTGATTATTAGAGCTATGGTTTTCTGTGACAAATATATGCTCTCTTAATTTGTGTGTAGAGATAAATTTTAGAGGTTTCTTAAAGGCATGTCACATGAGAGTCCAACCGCTCAAAGTTTTTGGGAGATGTGTTGCATAAAGTCTCCAAAATCTCTCTCTCTCTCTCTCTCTCTCTCTCTCTCTCTCTCTCTCTCTCTCCCTCCCAATCCTAGCAAAAGATCAAGCCCAAAGGCTGACTGGAGGTTGTAATCATCTTGTACTAGAGTTTGCAAGGCCCATAAGACCCTCTACTTCCATTACATTCAAGAGAGTGCTCCCTCGACCATCGTGTCTAGAAAGAAGGAACCCCCAAGCTGTGCATGCACTCACATCCTCCCTCGTCTTCTTGTTGCTGAAGGAAGTAAAGAAGAGATTTGCCTCTTATACCTTCTTTTGGAACCTCTTTGCATGTGGGATAAAGGTGATAGCCAACAAAAGCCACATGCACATTCATGTGAGCTCTCTCTTACTATTCCTCTCTACAAGTCCTTCTCTTTGCACACCCAGCAAGTTTGAGAGCTCAAATGGTTATACTTGAGAGCCTTTTCAAGCATCTTCCAAACCACATACTCAACCGTTACGAATCTTCGATCTTAAAGGATCACCTACCCTACCATCTTCCAAGAGATTTTTCTTATCATTTCCAAGAAAGGAGGTCTACAAGAAGACACCCCAAAGAAGGCTTGGAACTTGTTTTCATATCTATTTTCAAGACAAAACTCAAGGTTTGTGGTGCCTCAAAGAGGAAACTTCAAGTTCAAAGGGAGTTATGACTCATCCAACAAGTTTGAGAGCTCAAATGGTTATATTTGAGAGCCTTTTCAAGAATCTTCCAGACCACATACTCAACGAATCTTCAATCTTGAAGGATCACCTACCCTACCATCTTCCAAGAGATTTTTCTTATCATTTCCAAGAAAGGATGTCTATGAGAAGACACCCCAAAGAAGGCTTGGAACTTCTTTTCATATCTATTTTCAAGACAAAACTCAAGGTGCATGGTGCTTCAAAGAGGAAAGTTTAAGTTCAAAGGGGGTTATGACTCATCTAAAGGTAGTCCTATCTGACCTAGAATGAAGTAGAAGCTTTGGAAAATTCATACGGGGGAGTACTCTAATCGATTTCCATGTATTTCTATTTTCAACTAGGAAGGGACACTACATTATTCTTTTGTTCCAAAATATTCAATGGAGGGACAATTGCTTAATGGTAGCAACATGAAAATAGATCTACCTAGGCAAGAATCAGACTATAGGCTAGGTGAAGGGGTAAAAATAATAGAGTCACTAGGAAAAATAGTTAAGAAAAAAAGAGTAAGGTGCATGAGGTATACATATATCAAGAATTACAAGGTTTGGAAGAGAAGATAAACAATATCCAAGTGATATTATTCTTTGTATTCTCCTTTTGTTTATGTTATGTTATGCTTTATGTGTTTTAATTGTTATTCAAGTTTTGTTTACATATGAGTGACGAATAGTTCAATTGAAAGCTCTATTGTTGAGTGGCTAACAAATCAATCCAATAATTATGAGTGTATTTCTGTATTATCTGTGTGTTTCCACTACAAGGAATACATGCATATAGCGACGGTTAAGGCGACAGAATTTCGTCACTATAAAATTGCAACATGCATCGTAATGAGCGTCGTGCGTAGACCGTCGATTAAACGACAAACCAAACGACGTTTTTTGTGACTTGCGGCACGACAGGGCTGCGATGCTCCCATACAGCATCACTAACACGACGGTTTTAAATAGCGTCACATAAGCGACACTTTGTTACGTTGCATAAGCGACACTTTGTTACGTCACATAAGCGACATTTTGTGGTGTTGCATAAGTGACGCTAAAAACATGTCGCTTATGCGACGCCAACTCGATGTGTCGCATCGCTTACACGATGGTCTATTAACGGAAAAAAATTAAAATGTTGGAGGTTCTTCGATCGGCATTTTCACGCATCTGATCGAAGAGCTCTCCAACATTCACAATTGCACTACACTTATGAGTTGAAGCAAGTATATGCAGAATTGTTGTTTTGCCTAAGCTCTCTCTTATTGTCTCCCTCTATCTTTGTTTCTCTCTTTCTACATCTTTCTCTCTTTGAATTCTCTCTCTCTCTCTCTCTCTCTTCTTTCTCTCTTTATTGCAGATTATTCAAGAAGCTAACCAAGCAAAAAGTATGGCTAACCATTGTAAGTACAATTTCTATTCTTTGTATATCATTTGAATTGAGTTATTTTCATTAGATAGCATACTCACACTTATTGATATGCACTTATACACTTATACATGATGAAGATGCACTTTCATACATATACACATATACACATGCACATACACACACATATATAATACACACAGATACATCTGCACATACACTTAGACATACACACATATACACATGCATATGCACAAACATTTCTACAACCACATAAAAAGACTTACATGCATGCATTATTGCATTATATATATATATATATATATATATTTATATATTTATATATACACACATACACACATTAACATATACGCAAATACATGTATATGCACATCCACATGCATGCACATGGATGCAAATGGAAATGCATCCACATACACATGCACGTGGAATACATATACACATGCATATACATACATTATACACATATGTACACATATATATGCACATGTGTACACACACATATACACATGCACATACCTACATATACACATATACATGCACATGCACACATATACACATAGAGTTACACATATACATGCACATACATATACACACATATACACATGCACATGCACATACTCATACACACATATACACTTACACATGCACATGCACATACTCATACACACATATACACTTACACATGCACATGCACATACATACATATACACACACATACACATGCACATACATATGTATACACACACATACATATACACTTAGGTACACACATATGAATGAACTATATAATTAAAGTATTAAAACACATATACACATGCACACACACATGCACATACCTACATATACACATATACATGCACATACACACATATACACATAGAGTTATACATATACATGCACATACATATACACACACATACACATGCACATGCACATACTCATACACACATATACACTTACACATGCACATGCACATACATACATATACACACACATACACATGCACATACATACATATACACACATACATATACACTTAGGTACACACATATGAATGAATTATATAATTAAATTATTAAAACACATATACACATGCACACACACATGCACATACCTACATATACACATATACATGCACATACACACATATACACATAGAGTTACACATATACATGCACATACATATACACACACATACACATGCAAATGCACATACTCATACACACATATACACTTACACATGCACATGCACATACATACATATACACACACATACATATGCACATACATACACACACACATACATATACACTTAGGTACACACATATGAATGAATTATATAATTAAAGTATTAAAACACATGCTTAATATAAAAAATAATAACAATCAATAGAACAAAACTCTTCATTACTTAATACCATACACACAATTCAAAACATAACTCAAATGAAAAATATATAGATTATATATATATATATATATATATATATATATATATATATATATATATATATATATATATATATATATATATATATATATATATATATATATATATATATATATATATATATATATATATCAATGTAAATACATATAATCAAATGCCATAATCAACTAAAATCCTAATCATCATCATCATGATCATCATCATCATCAACAATATCATGATCATCCTGATCTTCCTCATCCTCATCGTCATGATCACCCTGTGACGGTCGAGATCATCCCTCCTGTGTATGTCTCTCCACCTCATCCACATTTGTCTCTCCATAATACTCCTGTATTACATATAACAAAAATAAATAAATAAAACAATTAAACCATTCATAAAGATAAAATAATTATATAAAATTTAATAATACTCACAAAGGCATCAAGATGATCTTGCATATACTCGCTCAAATGCCGATATCCAAAATGTGTAGCATACTCGATCTCATGTTTCATAGGATATCGGCCATAATCCTTCCGCTGCATTGAAACAAATAAAAAAGATTAATTGCTTGCATTTTAACTAAAATAAAAAATATACTCACAATAACACATATACTTACAAATGTAGCTACAAAACCATTATGGCCCATTTGGCCTAGGTGCGATGTGTGGCCCGACTCCACTCTCTTCTTTGCAGGAGCCTGTTTATTCAAGAAAAAAAATACATAAATTAAATATAAAAAATTACTAAAATATATAAAAATTATAATTATAAACTATTAATTTGTTTACCTTCTGCTGAGGAAATGAATCCTTAAGATGTAGCTGTCTACGAAAAAACTACCACGTCTCAGGTGTTATGTTAGCTCGCCTCTTATTTTTTTCCACCATACAATATCTCTTGTTAATTTAATCTCAAACAGAAAAAAAAATCAGAATACATACACATATATACACACACATACACATACACATACCCACATACACATATACATGCAAACATATACGCATACATATATGTATACATATACACATATACATACATATAACATAAACACACTTATACATATCCACATATATACGTACACACACATGCATCCATATACACTCATTCATACAAAATACATGCATTTATCCCACAATAATGTGTAGTTGTGTATATGTGAATATGTGTGTATGTGTAAATGTGTATATGTGAATATGTGTGTATGTGTAAATATGTATATGTGAATTTTTTGTGTATGTAGATAATCAGATTATTAATATCAAATACCATTATTTGTAGATTCTGATCAATCAGATGGAACTCCACCACCGTCTTCTCATCGTGCAATGTAAGTATATCAAACATTTAATTTTAAATATATTTGATGGATACATAACTTATATTTTTTTTTTCTTATTATGTGCAGATTCTGATCAATCAGAGGGTACTCCACCACCTCCTACCCCATGCAACGACTTCAGATGTGTGCTCTGATAGGAATTATGATGAATTTTACTATGAAGAGCATATTATATGTTGGTGTAACTCTTGTTATGGCACGTATCAAAGACCATGATTGGAATGTATTGAACATGAGGCAGAGTATGGTACTTTTGAGTGTGCACCATCACCTAGTCAACGTGATAATGCTTGGATATGTATTTTCTATATATATTAATGTCATTATTTTATTTAAAAACCATATACAAAATCAAATTACTGTTGATATACAGGAATACTTGCTCGATGATGATGATGATGATGATAATTATTCTCATAATGTGAATATACCCCGTACACGTCATGGACTTACTGTTCATCAATTACAAGCAGAGGTTTCTAGAAATCCTCTACCTCTTGGTTTAGAGAATGAAACGCCTGGAGATTATCCATTGCCAGCTCGTGATTGTTCTTTAGTACAAACATATGATAGAAGAAGATATGGAGAATGGAATAGAGGACCACTTCCTTTAGATGGAGAGGTTTTCAACTTTTGGGGTAATCGCTATATGATTGCTCCATCCACAATTACTAATGTTGGTCATGGTCTCTTTATTGTAGAGGATTTGTATGTGCCTCCGAACTCTGAAGTCACTCTTATGTCATTTTGTGGTCCTATATATGGATGGGAAGATTGGCATCGACTTTCACGTTATGTTCAAAGCATGAGTACTTATGGAATATGCTTGAACGCAGCATCCCTTACTAGTAGAAGGATTTTACATACAGAAAATGAAAGATTATATATTGATGGAAGACCTTACACACATGGAAATATAGCAGGTTTAATAAATAGTAGTCAAGGGTTACATAATAGTTCAAGGACTAATTGCACATTTGAGGAGTGTAAAAATAGTCATGAATCACCATACATGAGTAGAGATGTATCAAGATACATAGTTGTCAATGCTATTACTACATTACATGCCTGTGATGAACTATTAATGAATTATGGATGGCGTAGACCTCCAAGAGCACCTTTTAGCTAGAGAGAATAAAAATTTTCTATCCATATTTAATAAGTTATATACTTAATTTTATATTTAATGTTTACTTTTTATTCATTTATGGAATACTAACAAATTTTATTTATATGTGTAGATTTCAACGTATGATGTTGATGATATTCCTCCACAGCATTCACAATTACCAGTAAGACCTCATTTATCAGAAGCTTCCATGAGGAGGCTACGCAAAACTAATCCTGTGCAATATGCAAAGTTGAAAGATCTATATTCAAAAGACGATAAAGTACAAGATTTGTGTGACAATGATGAAGATGATGGCATTGCAGATTTTATTGAGGATTGGTATCAAAATGACAGTGAGAGCATTGATATTTCTAAAAATGAGAAATATCTTCGAGAGGAATGTCTAAAGCATGTATATGAAGGAAGTCGTTTGACACGACTAAATGCGAGCTTACTTATTCTCAACCTTCAAAATCGTGTTGGATGGAGTAATGTATCTGTTTCAACACTATTAAGGTATAATTTTCAATTTTCTATCTATTTATATATATATATGCATATATATATATATATATATATATATATATATATATATATATATATATATATATATATATATATATATATATATATATATATATATATATATATATATATATATATATATATATATATATATATGTGTGTGTGTGTGTGTGTGTGTGTGTGTGTGTGTGTGTGTGTAGGTTTTTATTCTTACTTTAGATAAGGTAAGAACAAGAACTTGAATTGAATGGACACTTTTTGTCTGTACATCTTCTAAAAATATTAATGCATCTTTCAAAATATTCGCGAAAAATTTGATTGTTTGGATGGCAGGATACGATTGTTTGTTTTGGAGGATATGAAGTATGTACCTTCATTGAATGATTTGTCGATTCTATCATATGTTCAATTTGAAAGTGTGAGAAGCGGATTTATAATTGCTATTCAAAGAATTTTGCACTGTTTATAGGCCATACGATGGTGACCTGGATGAATTGCATGCACAGAGGTTACTCAAGATAGAGCAACCTGATTATAATGGACTAGTGCCAGCAAGATTCCTAGGGTATGCAGTAAACCTCTTGCATGTCAATGATGAGCATCTGAACTTTAGGATACAAAGTGGAAATCATGGTGGCTTGAGAGGATC
Organism: Ceratopteris richardii; assembly: GCA_020310875.1. Taxonomy (NCBI): domain Eukaryota; kingdom Viridiplantae; phylum Streptophyta; class Polypodiopsida; order Polypodiales; family Pteridaceae; genus Ceratopteris; species Ceratopteris richardii. The sequence goes on along the minus strand of CM035414.1, from coordinate 36,801,500 downwards.
ACTTTTATACAGCTTGTTCAAAAAACTTCAGTGTCATAAACCTGAAGTTCTTGAACAAGCTGTATAAAAGTGATCCTCTCAAGCCACCATGATTTCCACTTTGTATCCTAAAGTTCAGATGCTCATCATTGACATGCAAGAGGTTTACTGCATACCCCAGGAATCTTGCTGGCACTAGTCCCTTATAATCAGGTTGCTCTATCTTGAGTAACCTTTGTGCATGCGATTCATCCAGGTCACCATCGTATGGCCTATAAACAGTGCCAAATTCTTTGAATAGAAATTATAAACCCGCTTCTCACACTTTCAAACTGAACATATGATAGAATCGACAAATCATTCAATGAAGGTACATACTTCATATCCTCCAAAACAAACAATCGTATCCTGCCATCCAAAACAATCAAATTTTTCGCGAATATTTTGAAAGATGCACATAAGCATACACATATATAAAATTATATGCATATATATATATATATATATATATATATATATATATATATATATATATATATATATATATATATATATATATATATATATATATATATATATATATATATATATATATATATATATATATATATATATATATGTGTGTGTGTGTGTGTGTGTGTGTGTATGTATGTATGTATGTATGTATGTATGTATGTATATTTATTTATTTACTTTTTTTAATATATCTTTGATAAACTTACAGGTTATTATCAGACTTCTTCCTACCTCACATGATGAAATGAAGAAGATAATCAACAATCTTGGTATAGATTATCAATTTATACATGCATGTCCTAACGATTGTATTTTATATAGAGATGAATATGCAGACTCTTTGACATGTCCCAAATGTCAATCTCCTCGATATAAGGGCGAAGAAGGTAAAATCCCAAAAAAGGTATTCAGACATTTTCCATTGGATCCACAGATTAAACATATGTTTCAAAGCCCCAAATTATCAAAGCTTTTGACTTCGGGACATGATCACCAAAGTATTGATGGAATAATCAGAATTCCTCATGATAGTGTTTCTTTTCAACATATTGATTCTACATGGCCTGAATTTGCACAAAATCCACAGAATCTAAAGTTAAGAGTTGCATTAGATGGGGTTAATCCATTCTCCATGAAATCTAGTAAATGTTCAACATGGATAGTGGTAGTCATAAACTACAATCTTCCGCCATATCTTAGCATTAAAAAGGAACATCTAATGCGTTCACTTTTAATCCCAGGCAAAAGACAAGTTAAAGATATGAATATATATCTTGCTCCTCTCATTGACGATCTTCAAGAGTTATGGAGAGGTATTAATGTCATTGATGCATCGAAAAGCATCAATGAAAGACATATTATGGTTCGTGGTATTGTGGCTTGGACTATTTACGATTTTCCAGGATATGGTGTTTGTTCAGGTATTGTGTAACTTTTTTATTCAATATGCATGTAAATAAATATGATTTAATCTAATTATATTTTTATCATTTCCATGATGCAGGAATATCTACTAAGGGTTAGAAAGCTTGTCCATATTGTGGTGATTGGTTGAGATCAATCTATAGTAAGAATCTCAACAAAAATATTTATCTTCGACATCAATGATTCTTGGCTGGTGATCATCCATTAAGATCTAAAAGAGAAGCAATACATTTTAATGGAAAGCTTGAAACAGGTCAGTGTCCAAAACCTATGATGCCTATGGATTGGTATAAAAAATGGATAGATGGACCTCTGATAGATCCAGAAGGAATTACCAGAAATAGATATTAATCCATCAATAGATGATGTGATTCATGAGAACATAGATTTAATAATAGAAGAAATAAATGAAATCAATAAGGATAATGAAGATGATACTATATTGATGTCTTACCAAAATGATGGCAATAATGAAAACATATGAGCAGATTAGATAGTAAATTCTACTCTAGTTATTTATCAATAACTTGAAGCTTCTGAATGGATATCAGATAATAGATTCTTTTATGCTATAAAGTTCTTTTTGCTTCGATCCGCATTCGCGCGTACACACATAGAGCAGCCTGTTGTTCAATCCTCCCAGCCATCGCCCGAGCGTCCTCAGTCCCATCACAAGACTCTCCTCTTCCCTCACTACCAACGTGGAGTCGTCATAGTAATGCCATGTGGCATTCTCTATTAACTCCCATATATACATCATGTGATATTTCCTTCCCCTTGAAAGCATTTTCGTCCTCGAAAATGTAGATGAAATGTCCGTAATGGTAGAAGAAAATGCTCGGACTCCCCTGAACCCCATGTACTCTATGTACATGGTCATCTCTGTGTGTTGTTGTTTCCCCGTATCCTTCCCGTTAAGAAGTCTCATATGAGATCATCTCAAAGGTGGGAAACCGTCTAAGTGGTGCCTACTATCTCCCATATACACTCAACTTCCATACTACCACTCCCATGATATACTACATCATCCAAATGACCTAAGTCCATATGATGTATCCTCTATGGAGTAATAATATGAAAAGAAAGTGTAAAGTGTCAAACTTATAAGCTGACCGTATCATAATGGAGATAATAAACCATCAAATCCTCTGAAGTATAGAACAAAGTCCCATAACAAGTGACTCCAAACCCATCTAAGACTAAATGATAGATTGCCCTCATAACACTCCAGGTCTTCCTAACCTTGAGTGTAATCACAAGTAATAGTTTTGTCTAACCTACCTTGTGAACTATGCAAATCCATCATCTAGCTTATACATAAGAATTTCTTGGTAGTAAAATGCAATCTCTACATTTCTCCAACCGAGAAATCTGTGGTTTGTCATCCTTTACCATTGGACTAGGTTCTATTGGAAGAGCATCTATTGGCACTTGTGCAAACTCTAATGTTTCTCTTCCCTATAGTTTGCCATATGGATGCAAAAAGCATTCCATTTGAGATTCGGATAATCCCTAAGTACCCATCCTCCTCAGTGATGTTTACTCATCATACTAATGATGTAACACCAACTAAGAGTTTGGTACCATAATAGGTTAGATATATCCCTATCTCCTGGAAACTCAAAAGAGAAGTATCATCAATCTACTCCCAGTCTAACTAATGTCAATAACTAGATCATCTCATCTAGTCAAAGACCATCACTGGAGTAACATAATAGCTCCTCTCTAGAGTCTCCATGTGAGACTCAATCTAACCATCATGATTAACTGATCTCCCTCTTGTCTTTAATAGAAGAGTGCCACTCCTATCTAGACAATCTAAATGAGAAAGTGAAACTCTCTCCATGTCTCTCTCTGTAATCTCTTCTAAGGAAAAGAGCTCTGGTAGTGGAATCTATTCCACTTTCCCTTTCCCTTTGGAAGAGGTTCCTTTGAATCCAATTACTATACTCATCCATAAGTGAGAACATGCACATAAGTTCTCCATGTTTTTTCCTTCTAAAATAGTGGAGAAAGAAACTCCCATGTGAAGGAAAATTATACTGGAAAGTAGATTAATTGAATTCCTTCTGAAATAAAGACTAAGAGATGTTTTTCAAACACCTCTTCTCTATAAAGGAAAACCTACTGTATTCTTCTGCTATGAAGAAATTATGTTTTCCTTTCCTTCTTTCTCTTTCAAAGAATAGGAGCTAAAGTGAGACCTTTCATGAATCTCTGAATTGATTCCCACTTTCTCCTTTCCTTAAAAGAGAAACTCATGAATTTATTTAGTCCTCTCTTCCATATCTGGTGCATACTCCCTCATTACACAGATGGAGAACAGATCTCCCGTAACTGATGAAGGTGTATGTAGTGAAGAGTGGAGAAAATAAATTCCTAATAAGGGTCAAAGCCCTCTACTAAAATGGTCAGCAATGATGTGACATGATACCGTAAACACATGTGTATCCGTAGTAAAGAACTATCTCTGCCAACCATACTCTGTGCATGGATCTATACGATCCAATCAAACTGATGGAATTATCCTTCCTGAAAACACAACATGAGTATGTGATATCCATGGTGATAAAATCACCTACCACATTCTCTACTGGAAGAGTAAATCTTCCCTATACTGTGAAGGATAACTCCCAATCCTAGTAGGAGATGTCTAGTAAGATCTCTCCTCTGGTCTAGTGAGACATGACGCCATGAATGATGAGTCCTTTTCTCCCTGGCCATAGAAGAAGAGTGCTCAATGGGAAGTCGTTTCCACCGTCCCATACCAGTGGAACCTTCTTCCAATCCATGGTTTCATATCTACACTAAACCAAATATCTATTCCATATAATGGAATATGTAGGTGGACTCCAATGAATCCCATATCCTAAAACCATGTAGGTGGACTAAAGTAAGTCCCATGTCCTCGAACTAGTTAGTTTGGTTCTAGTCAACAATGTGACAATGGATATCCCCTTTCTGTTCCAAACCAACTTGTTCCTAGGTACAAAGACTAAGTCTAAGTACCTCTCTATAGATCCCGATATACATATATATGTATTGGGTACCCCAACTGTTCCTGACTAAGGGATCTATGCTCTATACCATAGAGCTCGTGCCATGCCTATGACCTTCCTAACCATCACTCGAATCACATAGCACCCGTCGATGCTGTTTCATGAAACCCATCTCTGTGATCCCATCTTATTGGTTTCCTTAGTAGTGGAGCAGAAATGCTTCACTACTCGCTGAAGTGATGTATATGAGTGAAACTAGTCACTCTTTGGGTATGCATCATGATACCCCATAGTCTCCTAATTCTACTGTGAGACTCTTGTGAAGATAAATAATTCTTCACTAACTTGGAGATTATCATAAATGTGTCTCCCGTATCTGTATGCAACTTCCTAAAACCTATAGGATTGCTTGTGCGCATTACTAATGGTGAAGGTGTAGCTCCTTCCGTTAGCAATCCTATGGTCTAAATCCATAAGGATTATATATAGGGATCCTGCTACTACCGAAGTTGCCTTATATATAATACTCTGATGGTCCTAAGTCCATCAAATACATGCTTATAAGCATGCTTAAAACTTATTGATGTTTGCAGAAAGGGCATACTACGATGCCATAACATTCCTACCTAAAGGCAAGTGCGTATATAACGCCATGTGGTAAGAAAAATTTCAACAGCATTTCCCCAGGAAATGGAATCCCAAAAAAAAAATTTACCATAAGCTCAGTGGCACTCAGGCCACCCAAAAACATAGGGCTTGACAGGCCCATGGCATGCACGCCATAAACTTGTATATGGATTCCATGACCTGCAAAAACACAAAAGTATTTGCTAGCAACCATTCCCGGTGTTGCATAGCCATATGGTTTCTGTAATCTTCTTTCCTGCAAACAATCAAAAAATATACTTCCTGCATGTTGATCCATACTTTTAAGAGCTTAAACAATGATCAACACTTGATGTATGCAATCCCATTCATGCATGTAATTACAGACATGCCATAACATAAATAAAATGCCAGAAAGCATAAAATATACATCCCTGAGTAGTCTGATTTTGGAATTGCATGCATCCAATCGCTCTCGACAAGCTTCGAGACCTCTGCACCTTCCTCCTCAGGTCCTAACATACACTTTGAAGTGTCCGAAAATATCGGAGCACTCCTCAAAACATAAAGCATGGTCAGGTGATTACAAAAATAATGCAAATTTAGCTCAAAAATGCATTAGTAATCCTTCTTTAGACCTGCAAAAACCACTTTAGGACCTGCAAATGTTCATAAACTGAAATATAAACCATGTGCAAATAGGTCGAAGTGAAATTACTCAAATCACCTTCCCGGTTTGAAAGATATGGCTCCCGGAAGGTAGTCGCCCAAAACTGCTCAGACTTTGCAGACCTGTTCAGACCTGCAAAAATTTTTTCTTTCCAAAATTTTTACTCATAAACTTAAAGTAAACCTTGTGCTCTTCGAAACGAGCCGTAGCACGTCCAATTTAGAGTTTCCTAGCCCAAGATATGGCCATTCCAAGTGGGACATGTCAAACTAGTGGACTGTTGGAGGGGCTGGAAAAAGTGTAAACATGTGATTTTTGGGGTGCCTAAAAGCATTCTTCCATCAAGCAAATGCTAAAATTCTCTCCATAATCTCAGAGAGTGGTATATGAAGATGCTTAGGCCTATTTTCACTCTTCCAAATCCTCCCTTGGTGCATGCTAATTCACTCCCCAAAAGAGGCCTAAATCAAGATTTTGCTTTTATGCAAAAACTTAATTGGGAGCTCTTAGCAAGCTTCTAATCCACTCTAAATGTGGATTTCTCTTGGATTATATACAATAATCCATGGGAAGCCTCTAAATGATCTTTTTTCTTACTCCGAGAAGTGGAGTTTGGCAAAAGATTAATTTCTGAAATTTTCCAAAAAGTGCGGGAAGGGGGTCTTTGAGGAAGTAAAATTCCTCCTTCACTTATCATTTTGATGAATCTAATGATTCGCCTAAGAAGTCCATGCACCATACTCTCAGTAAATATACTTTTCCCATCCATCCATAGCTATCGCACCTCTTTTTCCCTCTTCCAAAATGGGAATTTCTTAGAATTAGGTGCTAAAATTTTTTCTCAAACTGTGATGGAAGGGGATTTTGTGGAGCTTCAAACTCCCATCAAACTGAGGTATAATTTGAATTTCTTGATCTTACATGGAAGTCAATACACTAGACTATAAGTGTGCATGGTTTTTTTCATAAATCTATGAAAAATACCTCTTCTTTTTCCCTTCCCAAAATGGCTATTTATCAAAATAGCTCCTGAAATTTATGCAAAAATCATAAAAATAGAGTATTTTAGAGATACTCTAAACTTGGCCTTCTTGTAATTGGAGGGAATCTTTGATTCTAGATGAGAATATATATACCTCATACTCTCCGTACATATGATTTCCCTCCCGGATCTTGGCCTCCTAACAGTTCATGGTGCTTCTCAAAATTGAAATAATAATACCTGTGATTAACATGAAGCTCCATGCTTGTAAATTTGAAATCAAAATCTTGGACAAGTCCTGGAGTATATGCTCTTCATATGTAGCAGGTGCATCCCATCTCTCTCTCTTGTTTGTTCTCGATCTTCATTGGAAGACGTCTTCCGAGAACATTCTTCATCTAGTCCTCCAAACTATACCTAGTCTGACGGACATCGAAGGTTGAGGATGAGCTTTTCCATATTATGGCATGTCGACACAACAGTTTTCAGAGCCTCTGTTCATCCTCTGATTCTCGAAAAGAACCATCTTCCATCCTTGAAGACCGTTGCTTCTTCTTGTCCTCTCCTTTGAAGAAATGAAGCCTTTGTATTAGCCCATCCTTTGCATTCAAATGATGTATGGATGATGCTTCAAGTGAACTTTTGGATGCTGCCTTGAAGAATAACATTAGGGGGGTGCATATGATCATCTATGCTGTCTCGAAAATCTTCTATGATATCCATACGATGACTAAAGAAAGAACAAATAGGTAATGAAAATCCCTATAATGTAGGCTTCGATCTCCTTGAAGGATCACGATATGCACTCCCTCAATGTTGAAGCCAGGTCACCAGTTCTGGAGGTAAGTATCTTTGTATATATGATGTCAATAACCATCGTATATAATGTGGAACGCTCCCCATAAGAGGTAGCAAGCTCGAATCTCGTGACATGTCGCGGATGGCCTGCAAAGGCTGCCTCTTTTATCCAAGATAACAAGCGCTGCTGCTCATACATCATCACACAACGGCGACCAGCGCCTTGGCTAGCTCGTTGGCCCTCCATCCTTGTGATACGGGTTCAAGTCCCACTTGACGCACGCAGAGGACATGGCGATCGTACAAGCTCTGATACCAATGCTATAAAGTTCTTTTTGCTTCGATCCGCATTCGCGCGTACACACACAGAGCAGCCTGTTGTTCAATCCTCCCAGCCATCGCCCGAGCGTCCTCAGTCCCATCACGAGACTCTCCTCTTCCCTCACTACCAACGTGGAGTCGTCATAGTAATGCCATGTGGCATTCTCTATTAACTCCCATATATACATCATGTGACATTTTATTAACTTGAATAATGATGAATCCTACTAGAGAGATGAAATCATGTTCTTCTAAGTTAGAACATGAAGCTTGGGGGTATGCCTAATTATTTTATATATAGCTTTATCTTCGAGGAGCAAATTTTTATCATGTATGTATGCATATGTGTGTGTATTCATGTGTATTATATGTATACATATGTTAGTATGCATATATATGTATTTCATGTATATGTATGTGTTTGCATGTGTGTGATATATGTATACATGTGTTAAATATGAATGTGTATATATGCATATGCATTTATGTAAAATATTCATGTATTCATGTAATATATGCAAGTGTTTATAATTGTGTACATGTATATATGTATATGTGTATATGTGTAAATATGTACATTTAAATATGTATGCATGTATATTTATGTTTATGTGTGCATGTAGGCATGTATATGTAATGTGTACATGTATATATGTATATATGTCTATGTGTAAATGTGTACATGTAAATATGTATGCAGGTATATATATATTTATGTGTGCATTTATGCATGTATGTGTGATGCATAATATATCTACTCCATTTTATATTTATGTATGTGTATCTACATGATGTGTATATATCTTTATATATATTATGATCCTCGTTGATTCGAGTAGCTATATATAGAGGCATAAGGTTGGGAGGAGACACATCTCTCTAGTAGGACTTCGGAGGAATAGATGCAATGTGTACATATACTTCTAAAATAATGGCTAAAAGGTTGAATTAGAGTTTTTAAATTAGGGGTTTTAAAACCCTAATATCGAAATTAGTGTTTTCAATTTAGGATTTTCAAATAGGATTTATTTATTTATGTGTATGCATGTGTTGTGTATGTATGTGTATCTATATGTGCATATGCATGTGTTGTGTGTGTGTATATATGCATGTGTATATGTATATATGCATGTAAATATGATTATATGATTCTATGTGTGTGTACATATGATTATGCATGTGTATGTGTATGTGAGTATGTGTACGTGTACATGAGTATGTGTATGTGTCTATCTGTATTTATTATATGTGTGTAAATACCAAAGCGTCACATATGCGACGCTGTCCAGTTTGCCAACGTCACAAGTTAGCGACAGTATTTGCGACGCACTAATTTAGCGTCGCATAAGCAACGCAGGCATCGCTTATGCGACGAACGCCCGAAAAAAAAAATTGAAAATAGCACCGTCGCTTATGCGACGCTAGCGTCGCATAAGCGATGATGTTCGGTTTTTTTTTCAATTCAGGGCCGTCGCTAAGCCCCCCCTATTTCTTGTAGTGTTCTCTATGTATGTGTGTGTTACATTGTGAAACAAAAGTGTAGTGTAAGTTGATTCCAAGTTTCAACCACATTTGTGTGCAATTTGCTCTTGGGAATATGTGAAAAACTTTTATAGTCCACTTGCAATATATATTCTTAAATAATCTTATTTATCGAGTGGGCTTCCAACTCATTTTCCCATTGGGGTTTTGAGTGAGCCATCAACTCACCTTTTGATTGGGCATTGACTTGTCTTTGGACTAGGCTAATGATGCAGTTGGACTAGGCTATCAACCATCCTTTGGACTCAACTATTAATTGCTTTGGCATCTGCTATCGATTGGGCTTTGGAATAGTCTACAGATGGTCACACACTATCTCATCTGGATACATCAATACTAACTATTTGAGTTGATAGATGAGTCTAAAAACAACCTATCTATGTAGTGACTATGACTAACTCATACATATATGTGGAAGTGTATGTGTATGTACTCTCTTATTTGTCTCTCTCTCTCTCATTCTCTAATGCAAGAGAGAGAAACAAAGAGAAAGATAAAAAAAGAGAGAGAAAATAAGTGAGAGAAAACAAAAGAGACTAACCTTAGTGTACATGCTTTTAAGGCGAGAGTACACCAAGAGGGTGCTCCGAGTGCATGCTCTAAGGGAGAGAGTTCGTGAAGAGATGCTCCAAGGATGATAGTATGCAAAGAGAGTGCTTTGAAGGTGAGAGTGTGTCAAAATCTTGCTCCCAATTTTTGCATAAAGCTCTATGTGAAAGTTTCTTGCTTGTATAGTTTTGTGCAAGTGCAAAATACAAAGAGCTGTGCTCATGATTTATTTATTTTTAGTTTCAATCCATTGGTAGCCCAATCAATAGCTCTCTCAGTAGAGCAAAAAAGGAAAAAAAAATGAAGAATCTGGAAAGCTACATGGTCTTATATACATGGGCGTCCGACTAAGTCAATTGGTAGCACCAATTGTAGGAAAAAAAAGGAAAGTTTTGAAAAGTTTTAAGGTCCTAGACAATCAGTAGCACCATTTGATATCGAGTCATCACACATGTCAGTAGCACAAAAATGAAAAAGCAAACATGCATCCAATAGAATTTGATGAATTTTTGACATGTCCATATTTTCCTTTAGAATTTTGAGCATCCATAAACTTGGATTTTGTATTAATGGGTACTAAATATTTTTCATGTTGGCACACATACTATTGATGACCGTGGATAGTATAAACACTTTTTGTATGTGGGGCTAGTTTTCCTTTTAGGGAATGTTTTGTTAATATGTTTGACATCCCTCACTTTTGTGTTGCTATTATCAACCTAGTTTGTTGCCGTGGTTATGGTAGTGCTTTTAACATGTACATAATCAAATAGAAATAAGAATCATCTTCACATTACCATAAGAAATACCTATATTTGTTCGAGTGTTTAGGAGTTATTTTATGGCTTTGGTTTAGTTAGCCTTGCAAGTAGTGAATTTTGGTGGGAGGTAAACTATGGAAAAAATGGGTGGAATAATAGGCGAGAAGTCTAATCATTGGTGAAGATAATCCGACGATCTGAAATGTGTGGCTGAATTTTTATACATATTATCTTAAGGGATGTATCTATCAATAATTGTGCAAAGTCATTAGAAAAGGAAACCAAAGATTAAGCTTTTCTAGGTTTACTTCAAGATTTTGTAATGAGTGAAAATTTCAAGTGAATCTTACGTCAAACGTTGAGATATATGTTGGACTCAAATTATCGACACAAAAAATTGAAATGCATTTTTGTCCAATGTGGATCAAAAAATATTAAAACTTTCCAAGACTAGGAAGATTAGGATGAGAAATATATTATGTCAAGTGTCTTACTTATCTCATCTCTTTTCTATTTAGGATTTTCTACCTCTTCTAACGATTGAACCTTAAAATTTTGTTCTTTAGTGTAACGGTATAAGGATGGAGTCTCTTATTCTATGGTTTGGATTACCATATTTGGAGACAAAACCTGCTTCAATACCAAATTGATTGTTCGTCTGATCGTTATTACAATCATCCTCTCTGCATTTCTCTGCTTATTGTGTTCACAGAGAACGATGGAGCAATAAAATACGACACTTGAGATTTTGTTAAGCCATGGAGTGCTCCTCTACTTTCGTTCTATTTTCTCCGATATTTTATGACAGGAAATCTCTATGATCTGTGGTCGTACTTGAGGCCTTGCCCCATCGGGAATGACGGCAACACCGTGTGGAGGCGAGGGATGCGAGAGGCTGCTCTTTTGCGTGACTTGAGCTGCAGCCGCCTCTCTTGCAAAGACCAAAGAAAACAGTCCAACCCTGCTTTCCAGACGCGCCCTCCTCCTCCATCTTTCCTTCTGCCGTACCTTTCTGCCTTCTATATTCATATATTGAAGTCAGTGGCGAAGGAGGATGGGGTTGGAGCTCTTCCAAGCTAAAACGACCACTTTCTGAAATAGAAGTTTAATCTTCTCCGTTGTCTCCTCGAGGATAGACGACATAATTCAATTAGAGCGGGCAGCTTCGCAGGAGAAATTAGAGTGGGATTGACGACATATTTGAACTAGAGTGGGTCGCTTCGCAGGAAAATCATCGCATCTGGCTGCGTTTCATATCTTTCTTGTTATATTTCAAGCCAGACTGTCTGCATACGTAAAAGAGTTATGGGAAGAGCCCCTTGCTGCGAGAAGGACTCTGTAAAGAGAGGACCTTGGACCCCCGAGGAGGACGCCAAACTCCTCGCCTGCATAAACCAGTATGGCACGGGAAGCTGGCGCACTCTCCCCAAGAAAGCTGGTAAATCCCCGTCATTCTTCATCTATAGATAATAGTGGGTAAGGTGATAAGCACGGTCTATACATCAAGCCTTGCGCGAATGAACTAATGTCCAGCGGCAATCGACATCTTTTCTCACAGACAGTCTCTTCTTCACCTAGTTTGCATACAGTAACCTTTTTCCATAACATCGGCTTGCAACGTTCTATTTTATTGTTCTGTCTTTGTAGGGCTGTCATGCGTTATACTGAAGATATGATTCTTCAATCGCCGTTTGTTACTAACCGAGCCATTTTTATATGGTTGAGTCTGAGCAGGTCTGCAAAGGTGTGGAAAGAGCTGCCGTCTCCGCTGGACCAACTATCTACGGCCAGACCTGAAGCATGGTAGATTCAGCGATCAAGAAGAGCAACTCATTGTCAAGCTTCATGCCGCCCTAGGAAGCAGGTCAGTACATTATTTTTACCGCGAGCGTTCTCATCTTCTTGTTTAGCATCCGAAAACATACTTTCGGAGCAATTGTCTTTCTTCTTGCATTCACAACTCAAGCTGCGTTTTTCAACCTCGGCTCATCCTTTTCCTAGCAACAGTCAAACTGCAAGCTATGCAACTCGTGACAGTTTTTATTCGGTTTGGAAGTAATGAATGTGATATTGAGATTGCGTTTCCCACAGTGGCTCTCTTACCAGATGGATAGAAAGAAAAGCATAACGATTGATGACGGTATGACACACACGGATGCGCCTAAAAGTAATAGATAATAATAGGGCAGGCCAAAACAAACGGCATGACATAGATCAGAAGCTAGCACCATCTCAAGCCATGCATAGATCAGTAAAGGCAACGGCCAAATTTAAATGCATCAAGAATTTCCATTGTGTTCTTATATATATATGTTTTGTTTGCGCACTCTCCTTTTATTAGGTAGTAATTGGTTGAGTTCAATAGAGATACTGCCAACGAAGGCGTGATGAGCTCGTCGCTTGTCCACAGCCTACGAACCGTGCTTACGGTGGCTTCTACACTAGACACAACGTTAAGACGCTTTTGATCGTGAATAATTGTATTTTAATTACCAAGGAATCGATATGAATCCAGTGATGTTCAAGAATTCTATTAAGAGAGTACCAGTACAGATTCATTCTGTCGTTCGGGGCTCCTTCGCTACGGAATTTAACCAATGTAAAATCTAGGCAATGCAGTGTTACATTTTTTAAAAGGTTATCCAGCTGTACTCTTTTGCTGTAGCAAATTTAGCATCCCGTGTTCAATGCGTTTATCGCGAATGATTTTTTGCTTTTTACAAGGCATCGGCAGGGTAAGTAGTACAGATTGATCAACAGCATCCTTCGGGACTCCTTTGCTTACGGAATTTGACTTATGTAAACCCAAGCATGCAGCATTACATTTTTGTAATAGGTTATCCACCTATGCTCTTTGTTGTAGCAAGAACTTCGCTTATTTGTGCATCTCATGCTCAATGCTTAAAGAAAGAGAGATGTTATCAGTGGTATAACTCTTTCTTCTCATGATTCTTTAATGCCATTCTTGGTAGAAAAATGGTTGGACTTCTAAAAGTTTTCCACGACGTTCAGTTAGTCCCACCCGATCTTGTTTGAGAGCCCTAATCTGTTAACAGTTTTGTTATCGCCACGGCGATGGATCCAAAGCGCTTGTATTCCGTAAACGGGGCAAAATCGCTTGCGTTTAATTCTAGAAAGGTTCTAGAAGAAGTCTTAATCTTTGCAGATCATGTATTCCATCTCAGAATAGTTGTAAAATGTTCATTTTCTCGGACAAAACAGGTTGGAGTTTGACTAAACTCTGGTGAAATCTCTCCCAGATTCTGCTTTATTTCTCTGTCGCCGAGCTCCCGCCGATGTTTTTTCTTGTCATTTTCCTTATTTCGTATTGTCTTTAGAGTTTTAGAATGTTCATTATACAAAGCGAATCACAAGTTACGCAGTGACAGCATTCGGAGGACCTAGATTTAATAACTAAGATTTTTTTCAAACAATGTACCTGCAAGTTCACTTTGGATTCATCTTCTGTGTCATTGTTTTACTTTCTAGAACATATCTTTCTTCTTGTGATTGCCTTGCTTAATTTTGTTCGCCACCACGTGTGGCATTTCATAGAATGCCGTGGCAAGATTGAAATGACCCATCTACAGTTCGCGCTTTTGATAGATTATTAATTGTAGATTAGCAAACACCACGAATGGTCGATACACCACTCTATCTCCACTGACTCACAAATCCGTAATCCTCGTGCAAAACAGGCAAGCAAATTGGGATGATTTTTTATTTTTTTCGTTTAATATGGCCTCGGGCTGCATACTCCCGCTATGAACAAACTCACAAACCCATGAACCAACTCACATGCCCAGGGATCCCTTTATCCCCCCATCAGGGATTACTTCGGCCAGGGCTCAACTATATGTATATTTAAGAAAAAGGAAGTTCGATCTTGTGATCTATTCTTTATGATAGCTTGAACTTATGAAAAGTATAATAGTGAAACACATAGTACTCATAAGGCCCTCGTAATTCATGATAGCTTGAACTTATGAAAAGTATAATAGTGAAAGGCATAGAACTCGTAAGGCCCTCTCAATCCCACACAAACAAAGGTTGAACCCATAGCACCTATCAAGAATCAATAGAGCCTGAAGGCTCATTAAGAATAGAGACTAGCTAGGGACGATGAGAAGACTAGTTTCAATGAGATCGCCTTGATTTGAGTGAAGCACTCTATGGTCCACTAATTTTTGGAGGAAAATAATTTCACTTTTCACCACTACATGTGGATGAGAGTGTCCTGTGCTCTAAGGTCCACTATTCCCCGAAGAAAACTGGTTTCACTTCTCGCCACTACATGTGGATGCGAGTGTCTTGACAATGCAGCCCATGGAGCTTAAACCCATAGCCCCCCCAAAGGGAGGCAAATGACTCAACCCATCAAGTTAACTTGATGGACATGGGCTAAAGGACATTACCTCACCCCCTAAACATTTGAGTGATGGTCCATAGTATCTTAGGCCCTTTTCAGATAGTAGGGTGACACCAAAAAATTTCATGCATTGGCCATTCTACACCTGCCATGTGGACAATCCTTATGGGAACATTTCTATTCCATTGTGTGCTTCTTTTTTCTTTTTGAAGTTCGATCGGAGCCTACTCTCTGAGATAGCTTGAATTAATGGAAACAACAATTGTAGAAGTGAAGGTGGGCATAGTGTATCCACGGGACTCTAGTGTGCTATGTTGCTAATCAAGCCATAAGAAGTCTAAAATGGAGAGAGTTGGAAGGTGCAACTATTTCTTCTTTGCCTTATTGCACCTCGACGTCAGAATGGGTGGCGATGCTCCATCATAGGGATTCGGGAAGCTCAAGGTTCTTCATTAGACATGCGTGATGAGTAATGGGGTTGTAAGATAACCTACCACGTTTGAGATAACTGTTCCAAACATGCGTTTTATACTCCCATTCAAACATCTGATATTCATGACAATTGATTTTCCGCGGTCGGAACCACATTTTCGCGGAGCCTATCAATTTTACAATCTGTTGCTGAATACAGAAAAAGTAATTTTTGAAGATGAAGACCTTGTCATATCAACAGCTTTCGCCCTTGTTTAATCTTTTTCCTGTACCAAGCCATGGTGCAACAGAATTGTATGATCGTAAAAGGTGTTCTATATGCTCTCCGTTCATCGCAGAATGACGAAGATGCAGATAACAACAATGTAAAGAATACTATTGATGCTCATTGTTCTAAAACTCGGGTGCCGTGGCCTAATCTGCCAGCCATCTGACAGATGACTGCACACAAAGAAAAACCGTGAAGACGACACACTTGGCCTGCTTGCTAATTGATATGATCTATGCCGCGATGAAGTGATTCATTATTTATGACATTGTGTGGGAAGGGGTTTTGATTGACTGACGTTTCCTGGTTTCGGCAGATGGTCGCTCATAGCAGCACAGCTTCCAGGCAGGACGGACAACGATGTAAAGAACTACTGGAACACGCGCCTAAAGAAGAAACTCTGTGAAATGGGCATCGACCCGATCACACATAAGCCTATTTCGCAGCTGCTGGCTGACCTTGCAGGAAGCATGACTCTTCCCAAGGGGAGCGAGATAGCGGAGGCTACCCTCGGGTGCTTTAAGGACGATATGCTGAATGTCCTCATGCGGAGGCGCTCTGATCAGCACAGCTCCTCTCCACCAGTGGCAACGTCTTCTTGCTCCCCTATCGGCCACATGAATGGCTCTTCCTATATCGCGTCCTCCACCAACGCTACTTCAACCAACCACGTCCATAGCATGTCTTTCGCGCCTCTGATAAACTTAGCCACTCCAATAGCGATGTCATGTGGACCGGTTTCCCCTAATACATCTCTCGTCTCGGGCACACAGGGATTCGCCATTGAAAAATCTAATCCATTCCGCACCGTTCATATGTCTGAGCGCTCCATCACTGCGAGCTCCTCAAGACGGAAGAACTGCACCCCGGTGCCTTGTGGCCCGGTTAGCGGCATCCGTTCCGCGGCTGGCTCCGTTCTTTCCGCTCGTCCTAATGCTGGTAATCGTCCTTTTAATTTGATTAGTCACTATTCTGCCAAGCCAGAGACTACTAATGATCATGAATTGATTCCTGCTTATCCCTCTCTCAATGCGGAGGTCTCGAATGATCAATGCGAGAATGATGTGAACTGCAGTTCCCTGGGAACGGATCATAGCAGCTGCAACATGCTAGACATGCTTATTGATTCATCCAGTAACTCGGAGATGAAGCAGGTCCCTGATTTAAATCTGATGCAAATCCAAAGTTTGTCTGTGAGGCGTCCTCAATACTTCGATCCACAGAACTGCAGAGAAGAATTCAGCGATGGACAGAGGGACATATGCAGACCGATGGACTTTGCTGGAAACCTGACTAATCTGCAGGTCATGCAGATAGAAGATTTTATGGCAGAGAAATTCCATGGCAATACCACTTTAGGTCATCTTCAGAACGACCAAATGTACACACTACTATTACAGCAACAAGAATCCAAGCCCCATGACAAGGAGAACAACTATATAACCTCAGCAACGCTGCATTATAAGAAGATTCCCGACATGAACGTGCAGAACTCTATGAAAAGGAATGTGAACAATAGCAACACAGTCACGGTTGGTACTACGGCTAACGCGGATGAAGGGGTGTTGCAGTCATGGAGCCCAGTGAGCTATACGAATAGTGGTAGCAGCTCTAGTAATCAGAGCCTGAGTGTTACCCCTCACATTTCCGCGGTTGATACCGTTCTCACATCAGACGCCCTTCTCTGGGATCTCTCTGAACTCGGCTCCATGGTTTCCTGATCCATCGAACTAGGTAACGGCTTCTATCAATGAGATAGAACGAAGTTATATTTGATCATCAACGCATTCTTGTGCATCTTCCTCTCCACGAACTGCTCGGTGAATGATGAGCTGTGCTGAATAACCTCGCTTAATTTGGAAGCTGCTATGCAGTGCTTATGAACCCTCGCGCTCAATGGATCTTCGAACCCTAGAGCTCCTCAGCACTGATTCATATTTTCCTTGCTTATTTATTACACCTACCTCTTCCCAAAACTTTTGTGTATCATTGCTTTAATGCTGTACTGATCTATACAAGTAGTTACGAGTACGTATGCGTATCCTGAAGTTGGGTCAGAAGCGGCATGAATTAATGTCCTTTCCCAGGAGATACATTACAACTAGTTAAGGAAATGCTTAATTCTAATGAACCTACAATAGTCCTGGTTTTCTCCTGAAGTTGATTGTCTGATCGTTTAACATTGATTATCCGTAGATCGTTTAACATTATCTGATCGTTTAACATTGCTTCCAAATATCCGTAGATCGTTTAGCATTGATTATATGTCCGCTAATTGACGTCAACAAGCTCTTTATGCAGAACGCAGGTAGAGTGCGCAAAATAAATTTTACATTCTTGCCCAGCGATTTGATTTCCGGAAACAGATGCAAGTGGCATTCTATGAAGTAGACGCCTGGACTTCAAGGCGTGTAGGTGAATATCTGATTCCCAACAAGACATAATCATCAACTTACCTTGGTAAGTAGACGTTGATGTTTCAAAATCTGCGAACCATTCTTTTGTGCAACCCAATTAGAAAGAATATATCAAACTTCACGACCTCCGATTGATTCATTCGTAACGGAGATCCAGCTAAAGTTCTCGACTAGATATCTTGAAGTGCAAGTTGTGTTCTCAAAGGCCGCCTGGAATATCCACATTCTTCGTGATATGCTGTATGCTTAGCTGCTGCCTCCAACATATATAACTCGTGACATTAGACGAAAATTCTTGGGAAATAATTATGAGTTAAGATGAACGAAAACACGATAACATCAATCTCGGAGCAGGCAGGAAAGAATGACAATTTTTCAGTACAAGTATAGGGAATAATAACAAAACTTATGACACGTAGACATATGACTAACCACACATCTTTCTCCTCCAAAACACATGGCTAACGTATAGGAGCACATAAAATATGTTTATTAGAATTTAATTAAGGACCACTACTACAAACAAGGGAATCCCATAAGAAGATGGGACACTTTTGCTTCTCCAAGGATTTGGGTGGTCTAAAGATCCTCAATGTGATGGCTATGGGAGGAAAAAGTGTTCGATTGATTTAGATCTCCATGGTCTACCATTCGTCTACTTGCATTTGGTCGAGGACCCTAGTTAGGTCAAGGGTAGAGCTTAGGGGAGCCAAAGCTCTAGCATGAGTCGTCGAGGTTATTCCATCTCCTTAGACTCGCCATATGAGGGGTCTTTGGACCTTAGAGAGAAGAATCTAAATGTGCCAAACGCAAGGGATATTTAACATTGGGAGGAGAGTGGCAGGTAGCTAATTGGGATATTTTATTTGGTATCCAAGTTGTGGGAAGTTCTTTTAGCAAGTCCTTGAAGTTAAAACTCATCATCATCTTCATCCTTGCTGAATTTTGCTGAATTTTTTAAATAGTTGCTATGCATGGTATTCTTGGAAAAAGAAAGGGAGAGAAGTTGTTTGGTTCACATGGACGTCTTAGGACTTGTGTTGAGCTTGGAGCTCATTCAAAAAGCTTGCTTTTGTTTAGAACACCAAATGGGCGACATTGCATGACAACAGAGGCGAGTTCCACTAGGAAAGCCCAAATGCTACGATGTTTCTTCGGTTAGATATAGCCTACTTTTCATAGATTTTGCCCTCAAAATTTCATTTGCTTTGGAATTTTGAATGAAAAGAAATTGCAAGATTTCTCTGGTCATTGTGTAGGGAGTTGTCTCTGAAGAGTTGTTGTAGGTATGAAGAAACTTGGATGTTTCTCCCAATTGTTTTTTCCAAATGATATAAATGTTAGATTTGTGTTGAAACATTGCATTACCATGCCCATACATAAATTTCATATGATTTTGGATGAGTTTTAGAGACTATAAGGTATAAATTAGATCTCTCATCTTTTTGGCAAGGACTCACCAAAGAAGAGTGCAAAGGTCAGGTGATTATGTCATTTCTCCTCATTGGAATGTCCAATTAGAATATATTCTTTGGACATGGTTTAGAGCTCTTGCATCTTGTTGCTGACCAAATTTGAGGTGATTTGGGCGTCATTTGATGAGTCTATGGATGCAATCTTTTCTATGATCTAATCTCCGGGTCATGAAAAGTTTGGAGGTATTGTAGACATGTTTTTCTATTTTTCTCTCATATAGGTTAAGAGATTGATATGAATCCTACTACACTAATAAGTTCTAAGTTTAGCTTTTAATTGATCTAAATTTCATTGAATTTGGATTTTATTAGATCAATCTACTGACTGGTTCTTATAAGGTATGTATCACTCGTGGGACATCTTCCGCATAGGTGCAGACTTATAGAGTTTCGAACATACATTCATGGTCACAAATACAATTGATTTAATTCCATTTGGAGAGTAAAGATTACATCTAGGGCCATGTGGCTACCAAAAATCATTATTTTTGGAAATTTTTAGGTACTTCTGATTCTCTAGTAGTTTTCTGACTATACGTGGCTTTATAGGTAGTGATGTGTGTGAACACACTAGGACCGCCGGGGCACTTTTTTCCCTCTTTAGGAGGTTTTTTTCCCCCGGCTTGTATATACGCCTATTGCCCTAATGGGCTACTTATCTTTGTACATTCTCTAGTAATACATTCAGTATTGTGTGTTTGTGCTCCAAGCTTCTTCTTCTTCCTTGTGCTGTTCGCGTGCTTCCGCAGACGTCTATCTCCAACAATTGGTATCAGAGCAGGTCGTCGCTTCTTCTAGGGCGCCGTCGACACTCCTCCGTTTGCAGTCTCAGAATCGCACGAATTTTGGTGAGCATACTCAGCGTGTTTCCGAGATCAAAACAGCTTCCCTATGTGGTGCCGAAATCGCGATCTGAGCTCGTTTCAGCCTCCGAACGCACTATCGCAGTGCTTGTGCAGGCTATTTTGTCTTTTTGTGCCAAAGGTATATACCAGTTTCTATTCGCCAATTTAAGCGTCTCGAAATCTGCTACAGGTCTAGCAGAACTCGTCTGGGCAGTTCTGTTCAACTTTTTGAGATACAGTCAATTTTCTGCATCAAGGTATTTTAGTCACCGGCCATGGCTGAAAGCAGTGATGTATTTCGTATGTTGGTTGTTGAGGATAAGTTGGATGGTACCAACTACCCATTATGGGCTTATATGATGCGACATGTTTTGGTTGCAAAAGGATTGTGGAACATTGTGCAGGGTGTTGAAAGACGTCCTGTTACACCTGTAATGACAGGTACTACAAACACAGGTGCTGGAGCTGATGAAGATGGTGTCGAAGATGATATTCCGCAGATTCCTGTTCGTGCTGCTGTTTCTGTTGCACCTACTGCAGAGCAAATTCGTTGGGATGGAAGAGATGCCTAGGCACATGCATTGATATCTTTGTCTGTCAAACGTGCCATTATTCCTCATATTCGCTCTTGCAGAATAGCTAGGGATGCTTGGGATACACTTACTACATTGTACCAAGCTAGGAATGAGGCTCGTGTTGCTTACCTCCGAAAACAGTTGGAGAGTGAGCACATGAATGAAGGTGATTCTATGGACAGTTTCCTAATGAAGATCAAAGATTTGAAGGAACAGTTCATTTCTGCTGATCAGGTTATACCAGATAGCTCACTTGTGCAGACCGTTTTGAATGGTCTTCCTGATTCATATCAGAGTTTTGCTTCTACTCTTCGGTTGATGATGAAAGGCAATCCGAATGCCTTATCATTTGAGGAGTTAGTCTCAGTTCTGTTGCAGGAAGATCAGTCCAGGCAGAACAGGTACATTATGCGTGTTGCAGATCAAGCTTTCCCGGCTAGTCAGAAGGGCAAAGGAAAATGGAGCTCTTCTACTAGTAAGCAGAAATCTGCAAATGCTGCACATTCGAAGAACCAGGATAAAGATGAGAATAAATCAGAAAAGTAGAAATTGTTTTGCAAGTATTGTAAAGGGAATGATCATATCATAAAGAACTGTCCAAAATTGGCTGTAAAAGAGGCAAAGAAAAAGGAGGCTGGAATGGTTGTTGTAGAAGCCTCTACACCAAAAACAGAGTCTACTAATCTTGTGTAGGAAGAAGAATGGGCGTTTACTATTGTTTGCAGTTTTGACCCATCTTCTCATGAGCAGTGCATGTCTGCAGTAGACTCACATGTTTGGTATTTTGACAGTGGGGCGACCAAACATATTACCTCGCAGCGCAGTTTCTTCTCTTCACTCGAGCCTGCCCCTACAGGGAATAATGTTACATGCGCCAACAACTCCTCTTATCGTGTTATGGGAGTTGGTAAGATCATTTTGACTACTGCTGATGGTAGTTCTTTCACTTTGTCAGATGCTTTATTTGTGCCAGGGATCAAAAAGAACCTGTTATCAGTTTCTGCATTAGCCAAGATTGGCTTGGTTGTGAAATTTGTAGATGACAAGTGTACAATTCATGATCTGTCAAATGGCGATGTGATTATTGCTTCTGGCATTTTATGTCGTGGGCTGTATAAGCTCATAGACTATGAAAGATCTAAAAATGATTTGGCATGTGCAGTAAATGATTCTCAGGCTATGTCAGATGCAAAGCTTTGGCATGCACGCTTTGGTCATCTGAATGTTGCTAGTTTGCTACGCCTGTAGAAATCTGAAATGGTGTCCTCTTTGCCCAAACTTCAGGCACCTCGAAAACATGTATGTGAAGGCTGTATTTTGGGCAAAATGCAGCGTTCCTCCTTTCCAAAAGATGGTTCAGTTCGGGCTACGTAGAAATTGCAGCTTGTACATAGTGATGTCTGTGGTCCTATGTAGACACCCTCTTTTGGGAATTACCTTTACTTCGTGACTTTCATTGATGATTTTTCAAGGCATGCATGGGTATATCCACTCAAAGCAAAGTCCGAAGTGTTCATGTGCTTCAAACAGTTTTTGGTTTTGGCTGAAAATTTTTCAGCATGTAAAATGGGCACCCTCCGTTCTGATCGAGGGGGGGAATATATGTCTTCTGATTTTAATGCATTTCTGGCTGAACGTGGGATAAAACACCAGTGTACAATGCCATATACATCTCAACAGAATGGAGTTGCTGAACGAAAGAACAGGTCACTCATGGAGATGGCGAGGTGCATGGTCAAGAGTCAGGCTTTATCACATGGTTTCTGGCTTGAGGCTGTCATGTGTGCAGCATATGTACTGAACAGGTGTCCCACTAAAGCGCTGCAATCTATCACTCCATATGAGGCTTGGCATGACCACAAGCCATCTATTGCTCATCTGCGTGTTTTTGGTTGTTTGGCATATGCATTAGTGCCTGAACAACATCGCAAAAAATTGGATGATAAGGCAGTAAAATGTATTTTTGTTGGGTACAGTTCTGAAAGTAAAGGCTATCGTCTGTATCATCCACAGACTAAACGCATTCTGGTTAGCCGTGATGTTGTCTTTGTGGAAGATGCTATTCAGCCATTGCTTTCATGTACTAAGGAGACATCTGTTAGCTCCAAAGACATGTATGATACGTTGATGCCTCTTTTTACAGGTGGACAGTCTAGTGCTGGTCCTAATGAGGGAACTTCTCAACCTTTGCAGGTTTCATATGATGATGCAGATCATTCTATTTCTTATGCAAATTTACATGATGCACTTGTTGATGAGAGAGCTGATATTGAGCAGGCAAAAACTATGCCAAAATGGTTGGTGCAGACTTTGCGTGATAGCAAATTAGATGCACCTTTGTCATAGCGTACTCGTTCAGGCTCTCATAGTGCCTCCTTTGCATCAGATTGCTATGCTATGGTTGTGTCTAGTCTCTGTGATGAGAATGAGCCTGTTTCTTTTGATCAAGCACAGAATTCAAAAAATTGGATGGCTGCTATGCAATCTGAATATGATGCTATAATGAAGAATGGTACTTGGTCTTTATGTGACTTGCCTCCTGGCAAGAAGGCCATTGGCACTAAGTGGGTATACAAGCTGAAGCGTAAACCGGATGGTACAGTTGACGGGTATAAGGCTAGGCTTGTTGCAAAGGGTTATGCACAGGAAAGAGGCATTGATTTTGATGAGACCTTTGCACCTACATGTCGTATGACTACTGTTCGGAGCATCTGTGCACTTGCAACCCATCATGGTTGGAATGTACATCAGTTGGACATTAAAAGTGCATTTCTGAATGGTGATTTGCATGAAGAAGTGTATGTTTTTCAGCCCCGTGGCTTTGTGCAGAAAGGGCATGAAAACCACGTTTGCAGGTTAAAGAAGGCATTATATGGTTTAAAGCAAGAACCACGTGCTTGGTATGAGAAGATACATGCCTATCTGGTTGCACATGGTTTTGAGAACAATCCAACTGAAAACACCTTATATGTTAAGCGTGCTAATGATGTGCTTCTGATCATTGTTGTTTATGTTGATGACATGCTGCTCACTGGTCCTATTGAGACACTTATTGCTGATTTTAAGGCTGATTTGCATGCCTCATTTGAGATATCTGATTTGGGGCATTTGCATCACTATTTGGGCATTCAGTTTATGCAACTTGATGGTGGAATGGCTTTGTGTCAAATGAAATATATTGACACGTTATTGCAGCGTTTTGGCCTTGAAGACTGTAAGCCTATTGCCACTCCTATGGAGACAGGTTTACGATTGAGTCTTCATGATGCTGGAGATGCATTTGATGCTGTTCTCTATCAGCAGGCTGTTGGATGCTTGATTTACTTATGCATTACTCGGCCAGATATTCAGTTTGCTATCTCACAGATGAGCAGGTTTATGCATTGCCGAGGAGTCATGCATTGGAAGGCGGTTAAGCGCATCTTTTGCTACTTGAGTGGTACTCGGCTACTTGGGTTGTTTTATCCCAAGGGGGGATCACTACCGCCAGATTTGCATGCTTTTTCTGACTCAGATTGGGCTGGTTGCTATGACACTCGTGTGTCCACCAGTGGTTTTTGCTTCATGCTTGGTAGCTCATGTATATCTTGGTTGAGCAAGAAGCAGCCTACTGTGGCCAGTTCTAGTTGTGAGGCTGAGTATAGGGCAGCTTTCAGAGCGACTGTTGAGTGTGTGTGGCTCAGACGCCTTATGGCTGATTTGGGTGTTGGTCAGTCTTCTGCCACCACCATGTTCACTGACAGTCAGAACGCATTGCCAGTTGCGAGGAACCCTGTGTTCCATGCTCGCACTAAGCACATTGAGGTGCATTATCACTATGTCAGGGAGAGGTTCTCTGCTGGGGAGATCAGCTTGGCATATGTGCCCACGCAGGAGAACATTGCAGACCTTTTCACGAAGGCTCTGCCTAGGGAGAAGTTTGAAGCTTTCCGCAAAGCTTTGGGCTTACTTCCTTTTGCGGAGTGATTTCCACATAGCTTGACACTTCCTTATACATGTGTGCCAGCTCCTTGTTCACCGCATCACTCCCAGGGGGGATTTGTTGATATATTTAGGTAGTGATGTGTGTGAACACACTAGGACCGCCGGGGCACTTTTTTCCCTCTTTAGGAGGTTTTTTTCCCCCGGCTTGTATATACGCCTATTGCCCTAATGGGCTACTTATCTTTGTACATTCTCTAGTATTACATTCAGTATTGTGTGTTTGTGCTCCAAGCTTCTTCTTCTTCCTTGTGTTGTTCGCGTGCTTCCGCAGACACAACACTTTAATCGGCCGGTTCTTCTTGCAACAAAGATAACTTTTAATACAAGAATGAATCGGAGAGTTGAAGCAAAACTCTAATATGAACCTGGAACACCATTCAAAACAGTCTGCACAAGTGAAATATCAGGCAAAATTTCATTAGTAGAAATAAATTACTCCTTCAAATCTTTGATCTCTATCAAAGAATTGTCCATAAATTCTCCTTCATTCATGTGCTCACTCTCCAACTATTTTCGGAGGTAAGCAACATGAGCCTCATTCCTTGCCTGGTATAAAGTAGTTAGTGTATTCTAAGCATCCCTTGTTGTTTTGCAGGAGCAAATGTGGGGAATAGCGACACGTTTGATAGACAATGCTATCAGTGCATGTGCCTGAGCATCTCTGCCATCCCATCGAAGCTTCTCTACAATAGGTGCAGCAGGAACCACAGCACAAATAGGAACCTGAAGAATATCATCATCTTCAATGCCATGTGCATCACCTTAAGCAATTGTGTTTGCAAGTGAAATAGGACGTTTTTCAACACCTTGCACAATATTCAAGAGTCCTTTTGCAACCAACATATGACACATCATATAAGCCCATAATGGGTAATTGGTACCATCCAACTTATCCTTAACAGCCAACACACAGAATACATCATTGCTTTCAGCCATGGCCACTAACAAAAATGCCTTGATGCAAAAAAATGACTATATGTCAAAACTTTGAACAGAACTACCCTATCAAGTTTTGCTAAACTTGTAGCAGACTTTGAGGTGCTTATATTGGCAAACCAAACCTGTATATAACTATTGATCAGATCCCACAGATGCATGTACACAGAGGATAGTACAGAATGACATATCACAAAAGCATAAACAGAATAGAAAGAGACAAGAGAATTGACACCATATTGGGTACAATCTCCCTCCCCCCCACATACTCTGATGGACGATTCTATCAGAGCATGTGTATTTATAGGTATTTTTCATTACATCTTGAATAGAAGATACATGAGGGTGGCACTTCAAAAAGCGTTCATTTACAAAATTCTGCTTTATTTATAAAATCTTTGCTTTTCAAGTGATCTACTATTTTTATAAAAACATCGCTTTTTGAAGCGATCTATTATTTTTACAAAAAATAATGAAAATACTATCTTCTAAATATTCTTCTAAATAATTGAATAAGTACATGCACATTCATACCCTCATGAGCCTTCACCTGCTAAATCAAAACACAAATCACATTAAAACCCTCAAGACATTAAAATCCATATAACATTCCATTATTCCATAAAATATAACATGCCTCCCTATTGACGAGCAACTGACCTCAGCTGATAAAAATTAAATAGACATGGATGGCCAGTCACATGTCCCATCATTCAACAATCATAAGCATGTTCCATGTAAAAACACATGCATGGAATTGGAAAACTGGAATTTAATGTGATTGTGAATGATATGCAGATATCAAATAATCATAGTGTGGAGTTAGTGATGTTTTATGAATCCATTGAGATTCTTCAAGTGAGTAATTTCTGTATTTAACTAAATATCTATGACATTGGTTACATGTGCATGTAGTAGTAACATCAGAATCAAGTATTTTCGCTGGAACTAAAATTTCATCATCCCCGTCAAGTAATGGATGATCATCTAAAATAGGAGTGAGTGGTAAAGTTCCTATAAAAGATTTCAGTAAACTAATATGAAAAGAATTATGTATATTCCAATGAAAAGGTATGTCTAGTCTAAAAGCGTTCTCATCAATTTTTTGAATAATATGGAAAGGTTCATAATAACATGGTGCAAGTTTAACTTTAAGATATTGTGAAATATTTTTCAAATATCTTTTAATTATTTGTAACCATACCAAGTCATTTTCATTAAACTGTTTAGCTACTCATTTCTTATTAACATTACGCATGTAACATTCTTGACTCTTCTTAATGTGCTCATGAACCTCATGAAGTGTAGAAATATGATCTTGTGCAAAAGAATGAGCCATAGGTATATCAGTTTGAGTGAGAGTCATGGGAGTGGGAAGATTTTTACCATACATAATTTCATATGGTGCATGTCCTATAGTGGTATGTGTTGTGTTATTATATGCAAATTGTAGTAAAGGAATTTTCGCATCCCAATTGCTTGGATTATGTAAAGAATAACAACGTAATAAATCTAAAATAGTAATATTTGTAGCTTCACTTTGTCGATTACTTTCAGGATGAAATGTAGAGCTAAAGTATATTTGAGAACCTAAATTTAGAACATTTAGAAGCTAGTATTGTAGTTATTTTTTGTAAAAATAATAGATCGCTTTAGTAAGTGATTTGTAAAATTAAGATAACTAAAATAATATCTTCTAAATATCTGAATAAGTCCATGCACGTTCACACCCTCACGAGTCCTCACCTACTAAATCAAATCACAAATCACATTAAAACCCTCAAGGCATTAAAATCCATATGACCTTCCATTATTCCATAAAATATAACAATAAATTTGGCACAAAAAGACAAAATTGCCTACATAAGCATTACGATAGTGCATTCGGAGGTCGAAACAAACTCAATTTGCGATTTCAATACCAGAAAGTGAAGTAGTTTTGAACTACTAATCACCTTGAGTATGCTCACCAAATTTTGAGCGATTCTGAGACTGTGACCAGAGGGATGTCGATGATAGCCTCGATGAAGTGGCGATCTGCTCTGATACCAATTATTGGAGTTTGAGGTCTGCGAAAGCACAAGAAAAACACAAGGAAGAAGAAGAAAAATAACAAGCTTGGAGCACATTACACAATATTGAATGTATTACCAAGAGAATTTTCAAAGACCTGTGACCTATTAGGGTTATAGGTGTATATAAACGCCAGGGGAAGAAACCTCCTAAAGAGGGAAAGAAGTACCTCGGTGGTCCTAGTGTGTGAACACACATCATTGCCTATATATATCAACACCATATCTGATCTAACCAATCACATTACTGAGAATTGTTTCAGGAATCGTAGGAACCAAAGAGGAAGAGGTTACAATAGAGGAGGCTATGGAAGCTTAAGAGGAAGATGCAAAAACTTCAATGGATACAATAACAATTCATATAACACCAATAACTATCAAGGAGGATAGTGATGAAAGAGAGACTACAATGACTATGCAGATAACCAAACTCAAGAGGACTCATTCTTCTGATGAATATGACAACGAAGGAAGGTAAAGTAGACAAACATATATTTTATATAGACTCAAGTTGCTCGAATCATGTAGCAAGGAATGTAGCTCTATTCTCAGATTTGGAGGATCCAAGGAATACACTTGAAGTCAAAACAAGAGATGACACAAGGCATGCAATTAAGAAGATAGGTCATGTGAAGACTCGAGATGGTAGTATGAACCTAGTGAGCAAAGTTTTGTATGTGCCAACTATCATCAAGAATCTCATAAGTGTAGGACAAATTGTTTAGATGGGATTGCATGTCAGGTTCACAAAAAATGGAGCATTTGTTAAGGAACCACATCAAGGATTCAAGAAGATAGTAAGAGGAGAGGAATTTGGTAGATTATTCACATTTGAACTTCAAGACACTGGAAACATTGCATTGTTCAATTATGGTAGTCAAACTATATCAGAGTTGGAAATTTGGCACAAAATATTAGCTCACATAGCTCAAAGAGATCTCAAACAAATCAATATGGATCATAGTGTACTTGCTCTACCAAATATATCCAAACAACACATGATTTATAAATGTAATGCTTGTGAATTTGGTAAATAACATAGAAAACCCTTCACAAAGAAAGGTTACTGTTGTATAATTACATGGGTCTAAGGGGTATAACCCTTGGATTTCTAAGTGTGAAACCCTTTGGATTTATGGTTTATTTACTCCTTTTAGATGGGTCTTGAACCTTAGGGCTAATTCTCTAAGGTTGAGTATCTTAGGCTTGATTGGAAGCTTCTCCTAGCCCTTTGGTCTTGGAGCTATATATTGGAGGGGTTGGTTGGGTGGAAACACATCTCTCTTCCTAGTGTGTGGCCTTGCTAGTTAGCTCTCTTAGACTTCTTAGCTCAGTTGTGTGGAGGCTATGGAGTCCTTCACAAGTGGCATGAGAGCTTTGCTTGGTTCATTTAGCTTCCTCTCTTCCTAGTGTGTGGCCTTGCTAGTTAGCTCTCTTAGACTTCTTAGCTCAGTTGTGTGGAGGCTATGGAGTCCTTCACAAGTGGCATGAGAGCTTTGGTTGGTTCATTTAGCTTCCTCTGCGTGAAAGTCTACGAACTGATCCGAGGGAACTGATCTAGTTCTCGTGAGCATTTTTTTTGTCTTCATTGAGGAGGACAAAAGAAATACTCTGAATCTCCCCTTGTGAAGGGAGGATCGCTTTATTACTAAAAGCTCGCGAACGTCCATGAAGGACCCACCTTCATACCATCTGCGCGCAGCCCGATGTACTTGAACTCTGTGAGGCTCTGGTCGTCCGTGACGGATATACCGAAACAGCATTTTATATAGTTCTTGTTTTAGAATTGCTATGCTATATGGGATTATTGGCATGGAATCCCTCCCAATGGCTGGGCTGTTTTCTCCTCTGCTCGTGGACTACATGTAAGACTTCCATTTGGAAATTGAAGGTAATTACTATATTCTCTATTTTTGTTGTACTCATCAGTCCAAATAATCGCATGTCAGATAAAAGGTTCATCCTATGAGCACACATGGCATTGTATGGAAGCTTATTTTTCAATTACATCTTCGTGGCCCAATTTGAAAGCTAACAGATCGCCGACTAGAGTATAAAATGTTGTGAGGAATATGAAGTCGTCATGTATATATAACGTTCTGAGAGTTCATTGGTTATGAGATTTTGTGCTCTCTCATGACTCCATGGTTTCCCTTTTACTTCTATAATCCCTATGCATGAAAGGTGAACATAGATTTTCTTATGTTACCCAATGGATTACAACTTCTATATTGAAAGTATACACATTTGTGAAGTCATCGATTACCCCTCTTTTGTGAAGTATAGAAAGTATACACATTTGTGAAGTCATCGATTACCCCTCTTTTGGGATCTTTTTAGGTTTTTTATACCATACATGATAATAATGGTTTACTCTTTTATAAGCACAATAAATTATGAAGTTATTGCCATGCATTCAACACACTATTATAAAGGTTCTATGAAGAGTGAGAATGGGTGTACATACATTTCTCATGCATAAATGAGAAAATGTTAGCACATGTATATATACGAAGCATGACTCTTTTCGAAAATCTTCTTTTCCAATAGTAAGAGGCATATGTGTGTGATATCTGTTAGCCATGCATAGAGCTTGCACCAATAGAATGCATACATCAATGCATGAGTTCTAAAAAGCAAGGCATTATGGGGAAATCATAAGTTCTGAAAGGATCCTCACAAGGATCAAGCGAAACAACAAGTAAGTTTCTTCTCAGTATTCCATGCATGATTTTAAGATGCACACATATGGGCACACAAGTAAGTATGAAGTGCCCAAGAAGAACATCAACAATGGATGAGGATGGTCCAAGCCTACTTCATCATTGCAAGAACACTTAAACAAAGTCAAGGGATGGACGAAGCTTAATTTCTAGCTAAGTATTCACACCCTTTTCTTCTCCTTGCAAACTACTAAACATGCAGTACATGTCATTATAGAAATGAATTTGAAAACTGATGCATATATTTAGGTTGCCTAAGTTGCTTGGTCATAATTAGTCATGGGAATGATTTGCACTATGCATCAAAATCAGATGCTTTCGGAAAAGAAAGATTGGTTGTGCATTTTCATGGAAATGTTCTACAAAGTATGCATTATGGCAAATCATGAAAATTTTGCACTATCCTTTGGACACACAAAGTTCCAAATTGGAACTTTTGCATGCTTTAAAGAGGGGTTCAGTTTCTGAATCTTATGCATGCTACACTTTTTCAATAAAGGTGTGAAATATTTTATCATACATTATGTATGCATATGGAATGTAGAACATAGGTTTGTGGTATTAGAAAGAGATTTGGCTTATTCAAGCTTAAGTATGGTTACAAGCTCCATGATAGGAATAATGGTAGTAGAGTGAATTGTCCATAAGTAAAACTACCATTTACTTCCTATATAGTTGGACTATTATAAGCCAAGAAATAGTACATTGGCAAGATACATTAAGCTTAAACTCTCTCTTAGGGAAATATCAAATTCCATAAAAACCCATGGAATGCCTGATCAGCAAGGCCATAGACTTGAGGTAATAGCACAAAGTTTTCTCTTTTAAAACCACGATATAGTGGTGGTAACTTAGAGCATCTACTCTCAAGCTCTAAGAAAGACAAAATATGGTATAATAGAATCTTAGTTTTGGAAGATGAAAGTATTACGGTTTTTTCTTTTTCAACAAAGTTCTTTGTTTTAGAGAACTAAAGAGCTATTCGAAGCTTTTCATTGTTCTTCCAAGAAAATACAAGGACTGAAGAGAAGGTACAACTTGAGGGTTGTTATAAACCCTAAATACCATTTTTTAATGTCTTAGAAGTAAAGGACCATTTAAATGGTAAACAATATTACCATCTAGTTCAAATTAAAGATCTCATTGGCAAAGCAATTATTCTTTTTTCAAATTACTATTTATGTCAAAAGATGATATCTAGTTGATTATAAACTAGCTCTATTATCAGGTGACATAAAATGATCTTTTGGAGTATATCTGAACAAAGGAATCATTGAAAGGCCAATCTTTGACATTAAGTCTTGTCAAGTTACAATTACAACTAAGATTTGGTAAGTTGAAAATCCTTTATAGCATATGCAACACATATGCTTTGCAATGGAAATAAGACTTACAAGTCCAAGACATAATAGATCTTCCTTGATTATATTAAGAAGGTTTGATACCAAAATTCAAGTTAAAGTTACCTTTACTTAAGTGGAAGTGTAAGTCGGATGGTATGGGACATCTAGACTCACATTACCACTGAAGTTGATTCGGTGGTATGGGACATTGAATTTAGAGGTAATTCAAAACTTGAACCTTGGGACATTTGTTCTGTATGCTTGGAGAAGAGAAAGCTAAAAATCCCTGAATAGTTCTTTTAGCCAGGGGGAACAATAAAAGATTGAAAATAAACTCTTTCAAATACTTCTAAAAGAGCACAATTTTCAATTTACTCTCACGTAGTTTTCAAGGAAGAAAACTTTCAAGGAGGGGAGAAAGTCCCCAAAAACTTTTATTTTATGCCTTGAAAAGACCAAATAGGGTATTGCAAGGTAAAAGATAGGCAAGAGATAGATAAAGTTGAAGTTCTTCCTCATATTCTAGTACTTCATATATCTTTCATTACATCTTCCAACTAAATGAAGTTCTCAAAGATTGGGAATTCTCAAAGAACCCCAATGCAAGAGAAAACTTGCATACACCATAAGGATTGTATAAATCCTAAGTGGGTTAGGAAAAGAATTTGGATGAGCTATAAAGGATAAACCTAGAGGTATTTTGATGCTTCATGGGGATAACATAACATACGTTATGGATTCTAGTAATATAGACATAAGCAATATGACTTCTTGTATGAAGCATAATAGCTAGATCCCCACAAAAAAAACCCATGGGTAAAGCTTTGAACATGAAGGGATCTATTTGAGAAAGACTTGGTCTTATCTCTTATTTTGATAAAAGAAGAGAAGAAAGCCAAAAGACCCAAGTAGGGTAAAGATCAAGTCAAACTTAAAGTTTGATAAGATAGGTCACACCATATTAAATGGTTAACCAAATATTTAAGTAAGATTGGTAGTGGTGTAT
Source organism: Ceratopteris richardii (assembly GCA_020310875.1). Lineage (NCBI taxonomy): Eukaryota > Viridiplantae > Streptophyta > Polypodiopsida > Polypodiales > Pteridaceae > Ceratopteris > Ceratopteris richardii. Next base: position 36,768,408 of record CM035414.1, on the reverse strand, counting down.
CTAAGCACCTTAGTCCTTGCTCTTATAATTTGGTACCATAGTATGAAGGGCATTTAAAAGGACAGAGAAGGTGAAAAGATATAGAGACATAGTTATGTGGATTGGATGAAGGAACCCACCGGTATGGGACGGTGGGTATTGATTCCCATTGAGTACTTTTTCTTGATGGCCAGAAGAAAAAGGGACTCATGATCCAATGAAATACATCAAGAAGATAATGTCTAGGAATGAGTATCTTCTTCAATTATCCTCTCAAAGGGAAGAAGAATTCTTCCAACAAAATATGAAAGGATCTATCTCTCATAAAGAGTTAGAAATAAGGAGAGGATCAACTTTTTTGAGTTTGAAGGTAAACTCCAAAGAATGAAGCTCTAAAAGCTTCATCCCAAAGAATGACTTGAAATTCAAGGATCATAAAAATGATCTTAGATCAAGCTTGAAAGAAAGCTCAGAAAGATCATCTTTTTGATACTTGATAATTCAAGTTAACTGAAGAATAGGAAAGATCTAATTATGCTGTCAACATAGGACATCTTTAATAGATCTAGAATATAAGTAGAGAACTCTTGAAGGATCAGGAAGACCTTGATGTCAACATAGGCCATGTTTAATAGATGTAGAATATAAGGGAGAGAACTCTGGAAGGATCAAGAAGACCTTTAAGGTTTGAGATCCAACTAAAGATATGTAAGGATTAAGTAGTGAAGAAATGATTGGAATAATCTATTTCTACTTATGACCTTAAAGATAACACGATCTTTTACACTATGAGTTCCCATCTTGGGATGTAGTTATAAAGATCTTAATCTTTTTGGAAGAACAAGTAAAATAGGTTTCAATCAATTGGAGTCTACAATAGTTAGATTAATCCCTATGGATTCTAGTCCCTTAAAGTGGATTCTCAAAACTACGTAAAGTTTTGAAAGAACATTGAATCCACTTTTGGTAAGCTATTCAGATTCTCTTTGAAGATAAAGAGGATGTTATATCCTTGTAAAAACTAGTTAATCCACCTTTACCATTCTATTGGTTAGGTAGGGATTATATAATGAAATTGCTCTCTATTTAGATTTATTGAAGGCGAATTGCAAACAAGAAAATCCACCCATTTCACTAAAAGAGAGTGATTTGGGCAAGGATTATGTAAGATTCATCTTCCTTTTAGAACAAGTTGGATTCTAACTTCATAGATGAATCTGATAAGGAAACCTTAAGTAGCATTCATCTATTTTGCTAGGTCCATGCACAAGTGGTGCAAAGCAATGGACCAAGGTAGTAATTTAGCTGAAGTCATTTTGTATCCACCTAATTCACATGTTTGAGCTATGGAGGTCCAGATGGCGCATGGCTTAAACAAGGAAATAGGCAAGGATTTTCTCTTTCACCCTTTTCATTCTTTCCATACTTTGCATTCGACTAAGTTCTTTTTCATATGCAAACTAGATGCAACTTTGAATGATTGGGGCAAGGAATTATACTACACATGGATTCTCCTCTTTTAAGATTCAGTCGGGGTAGAACTCCCCTTTTGAATTAAGAGGCGAACTTAGAGAGATGAAAGCCATGATGCTTGAGATTGATCATGGAGCACGGGGGAATACCCCAAGGTATATATCTCCACTCATTTTCGAGGATGGAAATGCTTTTAAGGGGGGGAGAATGTTGTATAATTACATGGATCTAAGGGGTATAACACTTGGGTTTCTAGGTGTGAAACCCTTTGGATTTATGGTTTATTTACCCTTTTTAGATGGTTCTTGAACCTTAGGGTTAATTCTCTAAGGTTGAGTACCTTAGGCTTGATTGGAAGCTTCTCCTAGCCACTTGGTTTGTATGTGAGAGCTTGGAGAGTTTTCTTTTAGAAGCCATGTGATTTCATGTGATTTCATGTGATGTCCTAAGCTTGGAAACCATGTGAACACCTTATGGACCCATGTGATGGAAGGTACACATGTCCTCTTGAGAAGGACTTACCCCCTTGGTCTCGGAGCTATATATTGGAGGGGTTGGTTGGGTGGAAACACATCTCTCTTCCTGGACAAGATTCAATCCCAAATGCTCTGCGTGCAGATCCGAGGGTTGCACCCAATAGGCTCAGTAGGTGATGGGAAAATAGAAGGGGAGACATCACGTTGCATAGGAGAAAAAAACACCTGTTGCGAGTTAGGTGGAGGAATATCTCTCGGAGTTCAAAGATGGATTGTGTGACAACAGCAGTAGAATTCAATAGCAGGGAGACCAACCAAAGAGGAATGAGGAGCGGACTGACAAGAATGGAGCAGTAGTGAGGAACACGATGGCAACATAAAGAGTTGATAATTTCTCAGAAGGGCATATCCAAACTGAGGTCCAGGGGGAGGCTCTCTTTTGGGTGGAGCTCAAAGATGTCATGTCTTAACATGGATAATGCTTCAAGCCCTTCAGAAGGCCTTTGCTCACGAATGGTTGGATTGATCTAAGCATATAGATGGGAGTACCTGTGGATGAGCATGAACACATGCTTTTCATGTATAAGCCTTCAACGGCATATTCAACATATTGTTAAGGAGGACAATAATACCGCTCTTCACTATGCTTCCAAATATGGCCAAAGGGAACACATTGAGCTTCTGTTGAAGGATGGAGCAGTAGTAATGGTTTAAAAACTTAGATAGGAAGATTCCCATTGACCTGGCAAAGTTGAGTGATCAAAGAGAAATATTGAAGCTTCACAAATACATGCTTTAATGAAAGGGATAATACAGAGAAGATAGCAGTAGTTGTACATAGGTACACATGGGAAGAAGCAAGCATGAACAAAAGAGGAGGAAGGGAATCCGATCGGTTGGCCTTTGATTTGGGAATTCTTCACGAAGATTTGAGCTCAAAAGGACAAGTGTGTGATAGAGAAAACGCTTGATGATCTGGAGGAGATAACCCCTACTAAATATTTTTAAAGGAGGATAGTCAATGAGATCCAAGGCCTGCTCAATTGAATGCTCTGTCATTATCTAGATGTAAACTGTGATTATGCACCTCCAATTGCATTCCGCAAAAGAGCCCTCTAGCTGCGTCTTCTAGTCATTCTGCACCTTCTCATATTGGGCTACTTAGAACATAATGCATCCCTCTATCTTAATAAGCTTTGACATAATCGATGGTGCAAAGAGATGAGTGTTCCCTCTCCTATGTACACACCATACTATAATAGGAGCGTTGGATTGATCATTGAAACTCTCAGAAGTCGATTGCTACAATGAGCTCTTGTCAAGAGGAGATGAAGGGAAAACAAGCCATGCCTATGAATGGAGGGTGCTTGTGGCCTAGTAGACAACCCAAACCAAGCTGCTTCTTGTATTATAGCTACACATGAGCTAGTGCTGACTCTTCAATCTTTGAGTAATAGCTTTTGGCCTCCAGATAGGAATGAATGAAACGCATTAGAGTAATCATGGTCAGATGTGTTACCTCGAGCATATATAGCAGAGTTGTCATAGTTAGAGGATCCAATTGCACCTTTTTCCACAAATTTTATCTTGAGGATTATTGAACAAGAGATGGGATTGGGAATAGGTTTGATGTTTTCAAATATAACTCTTTAGCCTATGTCCGTTGCATTTCTTAGTCAGAACGGGTAGGTTCAACATTGATCCTGAGGCTATTGTATGACTCAAACCAATTTCCAATGCTCATCATGTGATTTGTGCAACCAGAGTCTATGTACCAATTCATATCGTTTCCAGGTTTTGACATACTATTCAACACATGCTCCATCGCAAACATATTATCTCTGCCATAGTCTCTATATGAACTTTCAGCAGAGAAATTTCCATGTGCCGCATAATGGCTTCTACCTCTTCCTCTTTGACTATTCTGGTTATAATAACAATCTTTCTCAAAATGGCCGTACTTGCTGCAATGGTAACAATTCCCAGGTGCCTGTGATCTTCCTCTACCTCTAGAGTATGATCTTCCTCTACCTCTTGGCATATCCACTGTATTTGCATTTCTAGACGACCATGAAATTTATGAAGCTAAATCATTAGTGATATTCCTAATTTTAGACACATAATCCGTTATGGATCTATTTCCATGCCATACGCTATGCAACTTTTGCTTTAAGTGAATTTTTCTAGCATCCATCAACGTACCATATATCTTATGAATTATGTCCCAAGCTTCTTTCGATGTGCTAGCCTTCATAATATGTGGAATTAGGCTCTCTGATATACATATTGAAATCCAATGGAGAACCTTTCTAGATTATTCTATCTATGTTTTATATTCCTTTTGCTGTTCTGCATTCGGGTTCTCTGGCAACTCAGGACACTCGTCCTCTCCATTCACTAGTCTCCATAGACCTTTTCCCATCAAGACATTTTCCATCCTATATGACCATATGTGGTAATTGTCTTTATTCAGCTTATCTCCAACTATTTGCGCAATATTATCACCCATTCTTGCAATTTAGGCACTTCTCTATGCTATGGTAATTTTATGGCGAGGCCTAGAAAAAATTTCACAGCATTTCGGCTATATTTCTAGATATATGCACCAAAACTTGAATGTTCACAAGTAATCTCAATGGTTTCCCTCTTGTTCTAAGCAGTCGCTGTGTCTCTATGCACTTATATGCTCAATTTTTACCTCTCTGAAAAATTTCAATAGAGACTCATTTGTCCAAAGTGTATATGAGTCAAGTCAACTATAGTCAATCCACTCCAAAAACCCAAACTCTGGGTAAAAGCATCAATAACAACACGTAACATAAGCAAATAATCCCTGACAGGAGGCCTCAAAAATATACATTCATCCCATGATCGGTACACGAGGTCTTTGGACTGTCTTTTCTTTGTCCTTCCACCTATATCACCAGAGTATCTGCAAGCTTGAGAATACCCCTGTTAAAAACCTTACCACATCCCTCAGTTTTTGTTTAAATTCAAGGTTTTCAGCAGGGTAATATAAAACCTCACAAGGCACGTGAGTTGTTCAATTAAGGACCCGCAATATCATACATCCATCTCACAGCGTCTGAGTAGTGTCCATTTTAGGACTTGTAATTGCATACATATCGTGGCCTGCCACATGCAATCGAAAGGAAAACATAATGAAATATGTACCTGGCTGAATATAAAGAGCAGTCTATACACTTCTTGCACTATATACTTGCTTTGATGAAAACACTGACAAGAGAAGCTTCAGCAGTGAGAACGTGTTCCTTTGCATGAATTGACAACGTGCTACTTCTTCTCCGACAGAAATTCTATCCGACATGCTGGCATTCATAATAGAAAACATGCTCGCAGATTCGCTTTGCTTTATCTTTTAAAATGGAGGTTCGGCCGAGGCCTAGATCGCTTTGCTTTGATGCGCTGCCTCTAGCCTTTATAATCTATTTTTTCCGTTGTGAATGCTGATGTAAATATTTATTATCAGTATTAAGTTCTGCGGCGTTTTCCTCAACTCTCCGTTTAGCTCCACTAACGGTGATGCCGACAGTGCGCTGGATCGCCTTTGGCAGAAGCAGAAATTTGCGGCCTCATACACATGTACAGGATCTGAAAGCCGTCGAGAGGTTCAGCTGTTGAAGATCCAAGAACGAAATCTTGGAGTCATTGTACAGTTTAGCATGCCTTGAGTAGACGGATCTGCGATTCCATGGTTGTATCGGCTTTTCTTTCTCTGCTCTTCATCTTATGTACCATTATTAGCAGTTCTCTTCATCTTATGTACCATTATTAGCAGTTCTGTTAGTGCTGAAGATGTTGTAGCTCTGATACCAGATTGATGGTGCGCAGCAGCTATGGCGCTCAGACACGGGACGACGACAGACGATCGAGATATAGAGAGAGATTCATCTGAAAATTGCGCGTCCAGCGGTGACGGTGAACTCACGGCAGTGGTTCATACATTCGGTTTGTTTTTTGTGTTTTTTACAATGTGATGTGCCATGTCATCAGGGACCGAAAAGAATGAGGAGCGGCCTGACAAGAATGAAGCAATAGTAAGGAAGACGATGGTAACATGCAAAGTTGCTAATTTCTCAGAAGGGCATATCCAGAACGAGGTCCAGGGGGAGGCTCTCTTTTGGGTGGAGCTCAAAGTTGTCATGTCTTAACATGGCTAATGCTTCAAGCCCTTCAAAAGGCCTTTGCTCACGAATGGTTGGATTGATGTAAGCCTACAGATGGGAGTACCTGTGGGTGAGCATGAACACATGCTTTTCATGTATAAGCCTTCAACGGCATATTCAACATACTATTAAGGATGACCATAATACCGCTCATCACTATACTTCCAAATATGGGCAAAGGGAACACGTTGAGCTTCTGTTGAAGAATGGAGCAGCAATAATGGTTTAAAAACTTAGATAGGAAGATCCCCATTGACGTGGCAAAGTTGAGTGATCAAAGAGAAATATTGAAGCTTCAGAAATACATGCTTTAATGAAAGGGATAATACAGAGAAGATAGCAGTAGTAGGTATACATGGGTAGAAGCAAGCATGAACAGAAGAGGAGGAAGGGAATCCGATCGGTTGGCCTTTGATTAGGGAATTCTTCAAGAAGATTTGAGCTCAAAAGGAGAAGTGTCCAATAGAGAAAACTCTCGATGATCTGGAGCAGATAAGTGATGATGAAAGGGCAGATTCCACGTCAGATTCCTGGAAAACACAGAAGGTAGGGGTATTCGGGCACAAAGGGAGCAGAGGCCCTAGGACGAATTGAGAGATGGAATATGTTTAGTGATGCTCATCACATGCAGCCGATTCATAATTACTCTTATGGCATGAAAAGTGTTGAGGTAGCACAACGATGGGAAGATGAGGGGAAAAGTGTTGAGGTAGCACAACGATGGGAAGATGAGGTAGCACAACGATGGGAAGATGAGGTACAGGCCTTCGGGCAAAACCCATACCACCCCTACTGAATATTTGTAAAGGAGGATAGTCAATGAGATCCAGGGCCCCCTGAATTGAATGTTCTGCCATTAGTTAGATGTAAACTGTGATTATGCGCCTCCAATTGCATTCCACAAAAGAGCCCTCCAGCTACATCTTGTAGTTATTCTACACCATCTCGTATTGGGCTACTTAGAAAATAATGCATCCCTCTATCTTGATAAGCTTTGACATAATCGATGCTGCAAAGAGATGAGTGTTGCCTCTCCTATGTACACACCATACTATAACAGGAGTGTTGGATTGATCATTGAAACTCTTGAAAGTGGGTTGCTGCAATGAGCTCTTGTCAAGAGGAGAAGGTCAAGGGAAAACGAGCGATGCTTGTGAATGGAGGGTGCTTGTGACCTACACAGCCGAAACCAAGATGCTTCTTGTTTTAGAGTAATCACGGCCAGATTTGTTACCTCCAGCATATATAGCAGAGTTGTCATAGTTAGAGGATCTGATTGCACCTTTTGCAACAATTGTTGCCTCGAGGATTTTTGAATAAGAGATGGGGCTGGAAATAGGTTTGATGTTTTCAAAGATAACTCTTCAACCTGTGGCCATTGCATTTCTTGGTCATAATGGGCAAGTTCAACACTAATCCTGAGGCTATTGTAGATGAATGGGCAGCCATATCTAAGACCAAACGGACTTCGATGAAGTACTGATGAGGAAAAAGGTATCCATAATTGATCAATTGGTTGTTTTTTTACTTGTAAAGTGTCACGTCTATTGATTACCTTCATTACAACTAAAAGAAAAAAGCAGTTATATGCTGTATCCGAAGGAAGAATGCATTTATGGTGAGGAATTCCCCTGAGGGATACACCATCTTGTCACCAGTTTTTTTTTTTATCTTATGACTAAAGGAAATTAATCATTGCACCCCTCTATGTTCATGTTATTCGCTTTATTTCTTAGTGTTTGAGAGGACTGCTTTACAAATTATGAGTAGACCAAATATTCATGTCACTCGCAATGTTCACTGGGAAAGGCTAAGCTAAACGAAAAAAACCACCTCATGAAATTGAAGCCCTGACATGCTCATAATTTGCAAACTGCTATGCTCTTGGTCATCTCTATATGTGTGTGAGTGATTGTGTATGTGGTTCTAGTTGAATGTTTGCGTGAGAATGTGTGTGTGTGTGTGTGGATCTGAGGGAGAGAGTGAGAAGGAGAGTGCGTATGCATGTGGCTGGAGAGCTAGTGTACGAGTCAACTTGCGTATGGGATTAATTCTGTGGCTGAATGAGTGTGAGTATATGATTGTAAGAGGGTTGGTGAGGGTATGAGTGAGCTTGTGTGTAAGGGTATGTGCGTGTAATCGAGCCTGAGAGTGAAAGAGAGAAAGAGGAGGGAGAAGGTGAAAGAGAGTGTGTGTGTGTGTGAGTAAGTACAGGTGTGAGTGTGTATGTATGAGCTTATATGTGAAAGTGTGTGTAAGTGAGTGTATATGTGAAAGTGAGTGTGAATGGAAGAGGGCTAGTGGGAACGGGAGTGTGTGAATTTGTGTAAGAGTGCATGGGTGTGAATAAAAGTGTGTGGGGGGGAGTGCATGTAGGGGTGTGTAAGGGGGGGTATGTGAGTGAAAGAAGGCTAATGGGATAGTGTGATTGGGGGGGTCAACCTTTGGGATTGGTCTTGGCTCTCTATTCTCCTCCCATCCCACGGATATATTTGAGTGTTATTTGATGACTTAGAGCCATACAAGTGCTCAAAGTTCAAGTGATTTCGGCAAAGTGCAAGCATATATGTGCACCTTTTCCTTGGGCATAAGAGCACAACATTTTGGCGGTCCTATTCGAGATCGATGAAGCAACGTATTTGTGCACATTTGTGAGTCTAGGATAGGAAAAGTTTGCTCAAAAATAGAAACCCAAGCAATATAGTTGCGGGAAAACACCTTCTCTGTTGCTTCAAAAAGCCAAACATGACCAGTGTGATATCTTGAATCCATGAGATCATTTTGATTGGGATACATTGTGAATTGAGAGTTCACTTCATAGCTCATTCGCCTCCCACACATTGAGCAATTGACTATTGCCAATGACATTGTATTTGTACATGATTTAATACATATACCCTCGCTTCACTTCTCTGCCATGACTACATCAGAACAGTGATCTTCTTATACCTTGTTCTCAGTGTATGATTGATCATTTGTCATGATTTAAAGCATGATAGATTCAGCATATTGTCTAGTATATAATTACAAAATCTCATTATCATTCCTTCTCTGAATCGTAAGATATTAACATATCTTTATCTGTGGTATATTGACTGATCAACCCCAAAAATGTCAGGCATGTCCTGTGATTTGTTAAACATCATACTCAACATGTAATTTATCAGTTTTTATGAAATCACTCATGATTGGTAGTTGTCTAAGCTAATTAAATATCCTCCAAAGGAATTAGGCTAATTGCTATTGTGCTCAGAGGACTTTCGAAACACTAAATAGGTGTAGAGACAAAAATAGCAAGTTTTTTATTTTGAGTTAATTTCCTACCTATCTCTTTTGATCCATTGATTAATGGATCATGTTCCAAGCAACATAGGTGATTATTTATGATCATTAGCTAGCTAAAGAGGCCCACTACACTCTCCAACAACTATTATTGGAAGCTGTGAAGCAGGATCAAGCAATACCACTTCATCTCTGAAGAGTACTATCCACTATCTCCTCCAACACAATTGCACTCTAATCAACTGAGGTTGAGCATAGAGGACTTGCAAATGCTACATAGGAAGCAATGTGGATTAAAACCCTATATTCTGATTTAGGGCTAAAGAATTCCACTTCACACATCTTTGGAGATAATATTAGTTCTTTACATCTTGTCGGTAACCTAATCTATCATGCTAGGACTAAACACATAGAAGTGCATTAGCATTATGTTAGAGAAAATGTTATAAGCAAGGAGATTCAACTTTCATATGTACAAACTCATCAACAATATGTAGATATGATGACAAAAGCATTGGATGGAAGCAATTTAAACAGATTCACATCAATGATTGGTATGTAAGAAATCTCAAAGGATTGAAGACTCAAGCTTCTTATGCTTGAGGGGGAGTCGTTCGTGCACTTAGCAAGCCTACGATTTTTGCTAAGCTTTGAGGACTACACACATAAGTCACTCTACATAGAGAGACTCACATAAGAACTCATGCTTGTCAATATTTTTTGTATTTATCTTGGATAAATGTAAAAGCAAAAGTGAAGATGGAATCTCATGATGTTAGGAAGCAAAATTCACGACTTATTTTGGTAGGAGGAATCAAATTCATACCCATTCTAAAGTCTAGGATCACTTTTAGGTGAAAGAGATTCAAAAATCAAATTTAAATATGAGTATAAGTACTCAACTCATATCTCTTAATCGCAGATAGGGTAAGAGATCTAAGAGGGATCGAGCTACAAACTCAAGCCTAAATTGAGCTCACACCATCTAATTGTAGTCCTCTACACTCCCTCTATATCATACATGAAAGATCGTTCATATTTGGCTACATTTCATTGAGTAAGTTCTTCTCAGCATTTTGCTTTATTACTTTCATGTATACAATGAACTTGTTCAATTGATTTCTCTATGTATAAGTAGTCATTTGCTATGCTTTAACTTGGATAGTTAGAGTGAATTGTCTAGCATCTAGATATCAAATTTCATCAACTCTAGATTCGTAGATCCTGAGATATGGAGCTCCGAAGTTGACTGTGTTTGTACATATTCTAGTTCCTAAACAGTCACGATGACCCCCCATACTTGTTATATTTATTTCTCCTTGCATGCTTCAGCTAAAATCATCAAACAAATTGCTTTAGTTAGTGATAATATTCAATTAGATGTGTGAAAAATCTCTCTAATCAATCCATACCAGGTTGTGAGCACTTAGCATAATATTGAGACCCTCTCATCCAAAAATAGAAGGTTCTTCACATTCCTTTCACATAGGAATTATCTATTTTGATGCAAACGATTGAGAGTGATGTTCCAAAGGACTTGATGGTTTCTGATGCACTTTTGGGAAGCTAAGGAAGTCTACTAAGCATCCCTAGAGTTATATTGGCTTGTCTAGAGTAGGTTTGTTGTAGAACCAACTCATCTCTAGAATCAACCCATCAACTCTTCACAATTGGCAACAAGCAAGGTCTTGGGGATCCATACTTGAATAGATGTGCATTTTATATCTCTGATGGGCTTTGGAACCCATATTTGCTTGATTGGCTTCTTTGGCGGTCTTCCTCTAGACTCTATGTTAGTCTTCTTAACTTTTACTGCTACTACTTGAGATAGGAACGGTACTTGTTTGAGGCTTTGGGGCCCAAACTTATGTTTTTTTCTCAGAGGCTTCCATAATGCATTTAGGTACCCAAATATGCTTACTTTTCTTAGACTATGTCTTAGGTTCATGTCTCTATTGAGAATTGTTATGAGGCTTTGGTTTATGGTTTGGATCATGCTTTTATACTCTTGGAGCCCTTGGTATTAGACGAGAAGCAAGCTTCAAATCATGTGATTGGTGGCAATGATCTCGGATAAGACCGGTCATTTGAAAATAACAGCCTAGTTTTACATAGGTTTGTTTCCCCTTGTTTGTTAATGGATTGTGCCTAGAGCTGAATTTAGTATAGTGGAGTGTTCAAACAACCAACCCTACCCTAAGATCATATGTTCTATTATGTCTTCGTCTTTATAAACAAGAAGCTTATCATCCATAAATATGTAGTTATGTGCAGCCTCTCCCGTGCACGTTGTTTGTGTGCCCTTGAGTCCTATTAAAAAAGATTAAATGGACTTGATTTTTTCCTTTAGTCTATCAACCAAGGATTTTTCAAGTTCATTTGTATCTTCTCTTGTGTGCCTTAGTCTATAAATGTATGTGATCACCTATCTTTGATTGGTTGATAGTCTACTTTGCATTGGCACATAGCCATGGAGAAGGATGTTGGCTCAACCAAAAAAGCCATTGCGATGGAACAAGGCTCTATGTATTGCATTTTCTTTCCATTGTGTTAAAGTATCAATCGTTTGCTACATATTTGCTCAAGTACTTGTGCTCATGTCTCTTCTCGTGTCATGTGCTCTTCTTGTTTCCCATTTTTGGCTATTTGTAATATATGCAACATCTTGATTGTGGGATGGAATTGATAAAGATTTACTCTATAGCCACTTATGTAGCTCCAAAGTATTCCACCCTCCAAAGTGGTTGATTAAATGACTCTAGTAGGTGATATCACTGGATCATATAGGGAGCATGTCCTATCTTTTGGAGTTTCTTAGCCTACTGCTTTAATAGATATACTAGGACTAGGTCACCTACTTGTAGTTGTTTGTGTTTTATGTGTAGATCCAAGTAAGTGTATCATCTCTTTTTATGGTCATTAATGTTGAATGCAATTTCTAACCTCATTTAATGAAGTGTTCTAGATTATCTGCTATCATACATAGTCCATTAGCATCCCAACCATATGCTTCTAAATTTTGTAATGTTGGAATTAAGAATCCAATGGGCAACATAGCTTGTTTTCCATAAACCAAGTTGAATGGGCTATCTCCTATGGCCATCTTGTATGCCACACAAAAAATCCAACAATTCATGATGTAATTGTGTTGGGTGTGTGTAGAAGTGCGAGAGACACACAAGAAGCACACACAAGGAGAACAAACGCAGCAAGACACACGGAGAAGACGATGGCTGGAATAGCTCTCTCTATTGATCGATGAACTGAACTGAAGTAAGAGCTGAATATTATCCCTAAGTACAAAGTACCACCACATATGAGAGTATCAAGTATGTGGTAACACGGGGAAACAACCTCTAGCCAGCACTAGAGTAAAAAGTGCCCATGTATAGGGAAAAGGTTCACATCCAAGCTACTCGAGGAACACATAAGTGTAACAAACCCCCCTGGAGCGAATGATGTGAACACATACAGGGAGTGACAGATCAGCCCCCACAAGGTAACAAGCCTAAAGCTTTGCGAAAAGCTTCAAACTTTTCCCGTGGAAGAGCTTTGGTGAATATGTCTGCCACATTATCTTGTGTAGGCACATATACCAAATCAATATCTCCTGCATGAAGGCGCTCTCTCACATAGTGATAATGCACCTCAATATGTTTGGTCCGTGCATGAAACACTGGGTTTCGTGCAACAGCCAAAGCACTCTGACTATCTTTGAGAATATGCGTAGCAGCATCAATCTCCATGCAAAGATCCATCAATAGGCATCTCAGCCATATACACTCCACTGTCGCTGTGAAAACTGCCCTGTACTCAGCTTCATAACTCGATGTCGCCACTGTAGGTTGCTTCTTACTCAACCAAGATATGCATGAGTCTCCAAGGAAAAACCAATTACCACTAGTGGACACGCGAGTATCATAACAACCAGCCCAATCACTATCTGTAAAAGCATGCAAGCATGGCTGAACATCTCTGCCATAAAAGAGACCTAAGCTCAAAGTGCCTCGAAGATATCTAAACACACGTTTCACCGCTTGCCAATGCTTAGTGCCAGGGCTATGCATGAATCAACTCAACTGGGAAACTGCATACTGTATATCCGGCCTTGTGTTGCGTGCATATATAAGACATCCCACAGCTTGCTGATAAAGAGAAGTGTCAAACGCATCACTGGAATCCTCAACTAAAAACCTGAATCCTGTCTCAACTGGTGTGGAAACTGGCTTACAATCCTCAAAGTCAAAACGCTGAAGTAGTTTTTCAACATACTTTGCTTGATGCATAACAATTCCCCCCTCAACGGATACAAGCTGGATGCCAAGATAGTAGCTCAAAAAACCAAGATAAGTGACATCAAAAGTATGCTGCAAATCAGCCATAAGAATGTCAAGTTTTGCATCACATGACCCAATCAAGAGTATGTCATCGACATAAAGAACAAGCACTATAAGATCAGCCCCATTTTTGTGTACATAGAGTGTGCTTTCAATCGGACTACATGTGAAGCCAAGAGCAATCAAGTGCTTATGTATTTTATCATACCAATGCACGTGGAGCTTGCTTGAGACCATACAAGGCTTTACGCAAGCGACAAACCATATGCTCTTGGTTGCTTCACATAGACCTCTTCTTACAAATCTCCATTCAAGAAGGCTGTTTTTATGTCCAATTGATGCACTTTCCAACCTCGATGGGCAACCAATGCAACCACGGTATGAATGGTAGTCATGGGTGAAGTAGGTGCAAAAGTTTCCTCATAGTCAATGCCATATTTTTGTGCATATCCTTTGGCAACCAATCTAGCTTTGTAGCGATCAATGCTACCATCATATTTTCTCTTAATCTTGTAAACCCACTTTGTACCAATGGCATTCTTTCCTTTTGGCAATTCACATAACTCCCAAGTACCATACCTATGTATGGAATCCATTTCTGATTGCATAGCACTCATCCATTGTGGATTGTCACATGCATCTTCAAAAGAAAGTGGCTCTTCATTACATGCTGTAGCAATAAGAGAATAATCCACAAAATTACTTGGTGCATGGTGAGAGCTTGATCTTGTTCTACCAAGTAAAGGTGCACTCAATTTGCTGTCCTGCAAAGTTTGTTTCAACCACTTTGGCATAGATTGTGCACTCTTGATAGACATGCGTTCATTATGTAAAACATCTTCAATATGTACATCATGCGTGGGCTGAATTTCATGCTCAGTTTCAGCCATATTTTGATGCAAATGTTCAGCCATATGTGATTGCAAATTTCCAACAGTTTTGACAATTTTTTGCTGAATTTTTTCAGCTATGTTTGGCTGGAAATTCTCTGCATTTTCAGCCCTATTTGGCTGGAATTTTTCAGCCCTTTGAACCTCAGTTGACTGTTCTACATGGCCATAGTCAAGCGCACCATTTTGGAACAAAGGCATGAGTGTATCGAACACATCTTGTGAGCTAATTGTTGGCAGTTTTTTGCATTCAAGTAGAGGGAAAACTGAATTTTCAGCAAATACCACATCTCAACTCACAATAATTGTGTTTGTCAATGGATGGTACAACCGATATCCCTTACTTTCAGCACTATAACCAACAAATATACATTTCTTTGCCTTGTCATCAAGTTTGTGACGTTGTTGTGATGGCACAAGAGCATATGTCAAACAACCAAACACACGCATATGACTAACCATAGGCTTATGACCATTCCAAGCCTCATAAGGAGTGATGACTCTCAATGCTTTTGTAGGACACCGATTCAACACATAATTTGCACACATGACCGCTTCCATCCAAAACTTATGAGGAAGATGCTTTCCTTTAACCATACATCGTGCCATTTCAAGTAGAGTTCTATTTTTACGCTCGGCACCACCATTTTGTTGAGGTGTATATAGCACCGTACATTGGTGTGAAATACCTCTTTCACGAAGAAAAGCATTAAACTCATGTGACATGTATTCACCACCACGATCCGTGCGGAGAGTCAAAAGCTTTTGTGAATAAAAATTTTCAGCCATAGTTAAAAATGCTTTGAAGCAAGAAAATACCTCATTCTTTGCTTTCATAGGATACACCCATGTATGGTGAGTAGCATCATCAATGAAGGTAACAAAATATACATGCTTACCAAAAGATCGAGTCTTGACCGGACCACATACATCACTATGAACAAGTTGTAATTTTCTTGTAGTGTGTGTATGACTATCTTTTGGAAAAGAAGCACAATGCATTTTTCCAAGAATGCAACCTTCACATGCATGCTTTTCAATGGACTCAAGTGTAGGCAAACCAATAACCATGTCCTTCTTTTGCAAGTAAAGCAAACTATTGAAGTTTAAGTGACCAAAACGAGCATGCCAAAGCTCCATTTCAGCCATGGAAGAAGTACGAGCAACTAAGGCATTCGAGGCAGCCCTCTTGTATGTATCCATGCGATACAAACCATTACATGATGTACCGGACATCACAATAACATTGCCATTGCTGAAATCATGAACCATACACTTATCATCAACAAAGTGTACATGAAGTCCAGCTTTGGCAATCAACAGAACTGAAATTAAATTCTTCTTGATACCGGGCACATACAATGCATTTTTCAAGAGAATCACACCTCCATTTGCAGTCGTAAGCTTAATTTCTCCTACTCCAATGATAGGATAAGAGTCATTGTTTGCACACACCACATGTCCTCCTTTAGGTGCATCTTTCAAAGAGGCAAAAAATCTTTTGCATGATATTATGTGCTTTGAAGCACCACTATCAAAGAACCAATCCGAATCAGCCTCACTCACAACCATACATTTAGAATGTAAAGAAGCATCATAATGACATGTAACAACACATGCCCAAAAATCTTGAGCCATGTTAGCTTCATCATTCTTTGCATTTGCTGAATTTTCAGCAATATACATGCCCGATTCCTTCTTCTTTTCGTTGCGTTTAGCAAGCTTTCTACACTCATCAATAGTATGACCAGCCTTTCGACAATATTTGCATCTCTTCTTCTTTTGCAAATCACCATCATTAGAGGAATGAGTGGAAGAGGAAGCTTGAGGCTTTGGTTTTGATGAACCCAAAGCTGAACCATACTTGCTTTTCCCCTTTTGTGAGATAGCAAGTGCTTGTGTTCCCTCAATCAAACCACTCCTATTCACTCTAGATTGCTCTTATTGCAAAAGAAGAGACACAACCTCATCAAATGCATACATATTAGGATTTCCTTTTGCAACGAAACGGAGTTTAGTAGCAAAGCTTTGAAAAGATTCTGGTAATCCTTTCAACAATGTAGAAATGAGTGATGCATCCGGAATGATCTCATCTATGTTTGCCAATTGCTCTTTCAAGTCCTTGATGCGTGTCACATACACATCCACTGACTCATTTTCAGCCATACATACATCCTCAAGTTGCTTCCTCAAGTATGCAACACGTGCTTCATTACACACAGCATACAAAGAAGCAAGAGTGTCCCATGCCTGTCGTGATGTAGAACATGACTGAATGTGTGGAACTATATGACGCTTGACTGAAAGCGCAATCAAAGCATGAGCTTGAGCATCTTTTCCATCCCATCTAAGTTGTTCCTGTGTAGGTGGAGAATGAGAAACCACTGTACTCGAAGAAGAAGCTCCATCTGTGACAGTAGACTGTGAAGTAGAAGCACTTGCCGGTCTTCGATCTACATCTGCCACTATGTTCCAAAGTTGTTTTGCAACAAGAACATGCTTCATCATGTAAGACCACATCGGATAGTTGGTCCCATCAAGCTTATCTTCAGCTTGAAACATGCCAAACAAGTCATTGCTGCCCGCCATTTCACTAAGGAACAAGAATGTGACAAAATCTTCACTTCGACGAAAACTGAAATGAGTGCTGAAATTTCAGCTCACAAACCGTCACTCTGATGGCAATTCTGACTGCACGAATGGCTTTGAAATGGAGGTAAAACCCCTGCGCACCTGGTGGAAATGTTTTCGGGCTGCTGAAATTCACACTTCTATGCTCGGAAGTCGATTTGCACTATTAAAGTGCACGCGCGCCACGACGCGAAAAACCGAAACTTGAGAAGAAGTTGAACCTGCTCTGATACCACTATTGGGTGTGTGTAGAAGTGCGAGAGACACACAAGAAGCACACACAAGGAGCACAAACGCAGCAAGACACACGGAGAAGACGATGGCTGGAATAGCTCTCTCTATTGATCGATGAACTGAACTGAAGTAAGAGCTGAATATTATTCCTAAGTACAAAGTACCACCACATATGAGAGTATCAAGTATGTGGTAACATGGGGAAAAAACCTCTAGCAGTAAAAAGTGCCCATATATAGGGGTTCACATCAAAGCTACTCGAGGAACACATAAGTGTAACGAATTGCTTATCCGAATTGGATTGTCCATTGTCAACTAACTTAGATGACATAGTGTAGAGCACGTTATTGGAATTTTTGACCAAACCATTCACTTGAGGATGATATGAAGGTGAAATTGTATGAGAAACCACAAATTCTTGTAATCGAGCCTTGGTGAATTTGTTGATAAAGTGAACGCCTCTATTGTTGACTCTCTTTGTGGTCATACGATATCAAATGAACACTAGTTCAAATTTTCCATCAATCTTTGCAGGATAGTTTGTGGTAACAATGTATCCCCCAGAGGCATCTGCTAACAAATTTCAAAGTCAATAGCATCACACATCTTTGTACTTAGGGGTTCTTAGGCCTTATGGAAACATGCGGGCTCATTTTTGTTTGATTATTCACATGGTATGCTAATCTAACACACTTAGAATATAGGTTTTTTTATTAGGAATGCTACCTAAGATGGACTCATGAGAAGCTTTCCACCAAAATGTCCCTAGAAAATTCTGGACAATTCCTACTTAGGTGGCACACTAGTTAAATATGGCACCCAATGAAGACATGTGCAAGGAAACCCTATATTTTGAAAATCCTAGACATTGTAAGACTAGTATGCATCATGAAGATTCAAGGCCTTGAGATTCCCCAACCCTCATTGCACTAAGGCTTATGGCAGGTCTCCCCAATGCATCATGAGTTCAAACAATAAGCCTCATGGCTCCTCAGGGGTCATGGGTGCCCTAAGCATCATGGCTAAATGCATCATGCCACTGAGTGGAAACCCCATTCCTCTATAGCTATCATGAGATTTTGGGGCATCCATGGGTTGCATGATCCCTCGGGTTGCATGATCCCTCAAGTAGGGAGGAAGGTAGGATCATTGTTGATGAAGGCATCGAGTAGTTGCATGTGATCTCATGAGGCATTGAGGACTCATGTACATGATAGTCCTTGTGGCATCATGATCGAGTTAGCCATTGCAAGAACTTTCAATATTGTGGGCCATGCAATAGGCACCATAAATATAACATAATGTGAATGCATCATCCTTATGTGTAGAAATAAGGCATCATAATATCTTCCTTCCAATTGTCCTTGTGAAAGCTTGGGCATCACATCACTTGCAAAATGAAAGCATTGTAGGGTAGCCAAGCTACCATAGGTAGAGAAATTTTGTGTAAAAACTTAGAACAAGACTCCATCATTATTACATCCCTTAATCACCATGGACTCTTAGGAATTATATATATGGAAAAAAACTCACATGATCACCTTAACTTAGAATTCATTATGCCTTCCTATGAGGCCTCATGAGGTATCCAAAGCAATAAGACCTCATATAGAAGGATAGGACCTCAAGGAAGTGACGCCTCTTGAGCCACCATCTGAAAAAGGCATCTTGTGGGCATTTGGAATCATCCTAAGTCATTTAGTGAGGTATTTGTAGAAGCAAAGTAAATGAAGTAAATACATGAACTAAAGAGTTGAAGGCTAGAAGGGGCCCATCAGATTTTTCAAATTTGGGCCATGAAGAGCATGAAATCCCTTAGAAAGAGCCAAGCAACAATTAACATTGAAAGAAAAGATATTTGGGACAAAGAGGCATCACATTCCATACATGCCTACTTTTTTATCAATTTATGTATATTTTTTACCTATTTGATGAGGTCTAATGTATTCCCACTCCATTTTTGTAAAGGCCAAGGAAACCTTGAGCCTCTAAAGCTTTTTCCCCTACCCTAATTTCCTAGGATTATTTTGAACTTGTTTTGATAGTGAAAAAATAAACCTAAGAATTATTTTTAAGCGACTTTTGTCCAAATTTCATGTGAAAAGGGCCAAACCCTAGTTTGAAATCACATTTTTTAATACTTGAACTGAAATTTCCTACACCTTGCTTCTTTAGTAGTTTTGTCTCTTCTCCATGATATGCTTCCATGATATGCTTGAAGTGGAGGAACCCCATATCCACCTATGGTAGTGTTTTTGCATGTTCTAAGTGTGTATTTATTGTAATTTTTGTGTGTTTTCAGGGTTCACCTTCTTTAAGGATGCATGTTTAAGCTCCATGATTTCATGGTACATTTCTTCATACATTTTGAATTGGGTAAACATGTTGGGTGTGTATAGAAGTGCAAGAGACACATGAGAAGCACACACAAGGAGCATAAATACAAAAAGGCACACAGAGAAGATAGATGGAAGGAATAACTCTCTCTATTGATGATGAAATAAACTAAAGTAAGAGACGAATAATATCCTTAAGTAGAGAGTACCATCACATATGAGAGTATCATGTATGTGGTAACATGGGGAAAAACCTCTAGCTAGCACTAAAGTAAAAAGAGCCCATGTATAGGGAAAAGGTTAACATCAAAGCCACTTGAGGACCACATAAGTGTGAAACTCCCGGGAGCGAATGATGTGAACACATATAAGGAGTGGAAGATCAACCCCCACTAGGCAATAAGCCTAAAGCTTTGCAAAACGCTTCAAACTTTTCCCATGGAAGAGCTTTGGTGCACATGTCTACCACATTATCTTGTGTAGGCACATACATTGGATTTTGTGCAACATCCAATGTACTCTGGCTTAGTTGGCTAGTCTACATGGGCATAATCAAGTGCAACACTTTGGAAAAAAGGCATGAGTGTATCAAACACATCTTGTGAGCTAATGGTTGGCTATTTTTTACATTCAAGTAGAGGGAAAACTAATTTTTAGCAAATACCACATCTTGACTCACGATAATTTTGTTCATCAATGTATGATACAAACGATATCCATTACTTTTAGCACTATAACAAAGAAATATACATTTCTTTGACTTTTCACCAAGTTTGTGACATTGTTGTGATGCCACAAGAGCATTTGACATACAACCAAACACACACGTATGACTAACCATAGGTTTATGTCCATTCCAAGCCTCACGAGGAGTGATGAATCTTAATGCTTATGTAGGGCAATGATTTGACACATAGTTTGCACACATGACCGCTTCCATCCAAAACTTGTTAGGAAGGTTCTTTCCTTTAACCATACATTGTGCCATTTCAAGAAGTGTTCTATTTTTACGCTAGCCAACACCATTTTGCTAAGGTGTATATGGCATTGTACATTGGTGTGAAATTCCTCTTTCACAAACAAAAGCATTAAACTCATGTAAAATGTATTCAGCACCATGATAATATCACCATTTCTAAAATCATGAACCATACACTTATCATCAACAGTGTGTACGCAAAGTCCAACTTTGGCAATCAATAGAATTGAAATTAAGTTCTTCTTGATAATAGGTACATACTATGCATTTTTCAAGAGAATCACACCTCCATTTGAAACCGTAAGCTCAATTTCTCATACTCCAATTATAGGATAAGAGGCATTGTTTTGTACACACCACATGTCCTCCTTTTGCTGCAACTTTCAAAGATGTGAAAAACCTTTTGCATGAAATTATGTGCTTTGAGGCACCACTATCAAAGAACCAATCCAGATCAGCCTAACTCACATGCATACATTTAGAATGCAACCATGCATCATAAAGACATAACCTCATCAAATGCATTTATTTTTGGATTCCCTTTTGCAACCAAACAGATTGTAGTGGCAAAGCTTTGAGAAGATTCTTGTAATCCTTTCAACAATGTAGAGGTGACTAATGCATCTGGAATAATCTCAATTATGTTTGATGATTCCTCTTTCAAGTCCTTAATGTGTATCACATACACATCCACAGACTCATTTTCAGCCATACATACATCCTCAAGTTGCTTCCTCAAGTATGAAACTCATGGTTCATTACACATGACATGCAAAGAAGCAAAAGTGTCCCATGCCTGTCTTGATGTAGAACATGACCAAAGGTGTGGAACTATATGATGCTTCACAAGAAGTGCAATCAATGTATGAGGTTGAGCATCTTTTCCATTCCATCTAAGTTGCTCCTATGTAGGTGGAGAAGGAGTAACCGTTGTACTTGAAGAAGAAGCTCCATCTGTGATAGTAGACTATGGATTAGAAGAAGTTGCAAGTCTTCGATCTACATCTGCCACTATGTTTCATAGTTGTTTTGCAACAAAAACATGTTTCATCATGTAAGACCACATTGGATAGTTGGTCCCATCAAGCTTATCTTCAGCTTGAAGCATGCCAAAAAAGTCATTAATACCCACCATTTCACTAAAGAAAAATAATGTGACAAGATCTTTACTTCAACGAAAGTCTATGACGTGAGTGATGAAATTTCAGCTCACAATCTGTTACTCAGATGGCGATTCTCACTACACGAATGGCTTAAAAATGGGTTTAAAACCTTAGTGAAACTGATGGAAATGTTTCTTATCTTATGAAAATCAGTTCTATGCTATGAAGTTGATCTACAGTGTTAAAAGTGCACACACCATGACACATGAAACGAAAATTTGAGAAGGATCTGACTTGCTTTGATACCATTGTTGGGTGTGTGTAGAAGTGTGAGAGACACACGATAAGAAAACACAAGGAGCACAAACAAGAGAATACAGATGGTTGGAATAGCTCTCTCTATTGATGATGAAGTGAACAGAAGTAAGAGCTCATTAATATCCCTAAGTACAAAGTACCACCACATATGAGAGTATCATGTATGTGATAACATGGGGAAAAAACATTTAACCAACACTAGAGTACAAAGTTTCCACCAACACTAGAGTACAAAGTTTCCATGTATAAGGAAAATTTTAACATCAAAGGTGCTTGAGGAACACATAAGTGTAACAAAACATACTCAGATTGACATAAAAATGGATCTAGTAACACTAGAAGGTGGTTATTCTTTGTGCTAGCACATCCACAACAACTTTTGGTGTTGTCGCTTAGGGAGCAAGCTAACGTTCAAGGTCTCCATAAGAAGCCTTTTTGGAGGTGATAGTCGAATATTGAGAGGTGTTGGAAAACCATGTAGAGCAATCATTCGAGTTGCCTATAAACTTGAGTGCAAGGAAGAAACAATCATGTAGCAGAAGAGAACTTTTGTGTGCACTATGTTTTGAGAGATCATTGAGAAGGAGTGAGAGAGTGTGAGTGGTGCTTGCGTGGTACTTCATGGTTTCCTAGGAAGAGAGGGAGCCTTGTAGAGCCATCATGTAGTGTAAAAAGAACATCTAGGTGATTTTCCATTGAAGGTCGTTTGAGATTGGATTAGAGAAGTGATGGGGAAGTCATTTGCATTGAAATGAATCAAAAAATCGAATTTTGATTAATATTTATGTGTGTGTAGACCAAAGAAATCAATGCATGATAGGTCTCATTTGCATATGCTTTTTGAATGAATTTTGAATATCAATTAGCTAAGAAATAATGTCAGGGATTATTTCGATCGAAAGGAGTGAAAAAGGAAAATCTAAAAAAAGTATCCACTACCCTAGGCTTGGAAAGCTAGTCACCAAGAGAAAATCTTAAGTTTCCAAGTTAATTCGAGGATTATACGTGTAATCACAAGATCAAAGGAAGTAAAAAAGAGCCCAAAAGAACTAAAATTTGAATAAATTTCAAATCTCGATTGCTTTATAGAGCAATCATGAATTGCAACATAGACAATTAGTATCCAATTGTGCCTGATAGGTAGTCGAGAGGATACATGATCATACTTAGGAAGACATGCTATCCAAAGCATTATCAAAATGGGAAAAAATTAGGTCATGATTTCTTTAGGGAGACTCATTTTTTCAGAGCAATGAACAATTGAAATATTACATTCTTTGGACAAATTGTGGATCTATTAGGATTCTTCACTATGGGAGAAGACATTTCAAGTGATCTTCCTCCCAAACAATCATCCAAAAGTCTCATTTTCATACCATGACTGCTATGTGTAGGACCCTATGTAGAGCAATTGTGTTTTGTAAAAACTAAGATTTCGACCTCGTGTGAGCTTGTTAGGAATCCCCAAACGTTAAGGAAATATAACAAGAGTTTTTCTATCAAAATAAATCACAAAAAGGACCTACTTTGACACACGATTGCCTTGGAGAGAACATATGCAAAGCAATCACTAGTTGAAAAGTTTATGTTTTTTTTGCCAAATTGTGAGTGATTGAGAACCTACAAGACGGACATATAAAAGGACTAACACATTTAAAAGAATGCAAACTTTGGTAGAATCTCCATCCACAATTATAGTAGGCCTTAATGGCTACATGGAAATTGCCTTTTGCCACATAGTGTAAAATCAAGTAAGGATAGACCTAAGAATCCAATGTTTTTTTCCCCCCGACTTGTATATATGCCTAAAATCCTAACGTGTCACTTACCTTTGTACATTCTCTTGGTAATACATTCAGTACTTTGTGTTGCACTCCAAGCTTCTCCTTCTTCCTTGTGCCATTCGCGTGCTTCTGTAGACCTCAAACTCCAACAATTGGTATCAGAGTAGGCCATTGCTTCATCTCAAGTGTCATTGTCACTCCTCCAGTCATAGTCCCAAAATCGCATGGAATTTGGTAAGCATACTCAAGGCGATTAGGAGTTCTAAAAAGCTTTGCAGTATGGTGTCGAAATCATGATCTAAGCTCGTTTCGGCCTCCAAATGCACTATCGCAGCACCTATACAAGCAATTTTGTCTTTTTGTGCCAAAGATATATACATGTTTTAGTTCACTAATATAAGGTTTAGCAAAACTCGATATGGTAGTTCTATTCAACTTTTTGAGATACAATCATTTTTCTAGATCAGGGTATTTTAGTTAGTGGTCATGATTGAAAGTAATGATGTATTTTATATGTTGGTTACTGAGGATAATTTGGATGGTACCAATTACTCATTATGGGATTATATGATGCATCATGTATTGGTTGCAAAAGGTCTATGGAATATTGTGCAAGGTGTTGAAAAACATTCTATTTCACCTGCAAACACAGTTGTTGAAAGTTATGTAGATGGCGTTGAAGATGGTGATATTCTTCAGGTTCCTATTCGTGTTTTTTGTTCCTGTTGCACCTACTAAAGAACAAATTCGATGTGATGGTAGAGATGCTTAGGCACATGCATTGATAGACTTTTTTGTATGCCATTATTCCCCACATTCATTCTTGCAAAATAGAAAAGGATGCTTGGGATACACTAACTACTTTATACTAGGCAAGGCATGAAGCTTGTGTTGCTTACCTCTGAAAACAATTGGAGAGTGAGCACATGAATGAAAGACATTCCATGAATAGTTTTTTGACAAATATCAAAGATTAGAAGGAGCAGTTAATTTTTGGTGATGAAGTCTTGCCTGACAGTTCACTTGTGCAGATTGTTCTGAATGGTCTTCTAGACTCATATCAAAGTTTTGCTTCTCTTATATTGATAATGAAAGGCAATCCCAATGCCTTAACATTTGAGGATTTAGTCTCTGTTTAGTTGCAAGAAGATCAGTCTAGGCAAAACAGGTCCATTATGCGTGTTGCAGATCAATCTTTCCTAGCTAGTCAAAAGGGCAAAGGTAAATGGAGCTCTTCTACTAGTAAGCAAAAATATGCTAATTCTACACAGTCAAAGAAGGATGACAGAGACAAGAAGAAAACAGAAAAGTAGAAACTGTTTTGCAAATACTGTAAAGGAAATGATCATTTCATAAAGAGTTGTCCAAAACTAGGTGCAAAAGAGGCAAAGAAGAAAGAGGCTAGAATGGTTTTTGTAGAGGCCTCTAGACCCAAAACAAAGTCTGCTAATCTTATGCATATTGACTTTTGAAGTTTCTAAAGCTTATCCTTTGTTGTATTTTGAGGGAATCATTGACTCTAGGTGAGAGTACATATCTCATACTCTCCATACATGTAACTTCTCTCCAAGTTTTTGGCCTTCAAACCCTTCCTTGCCCTTCTCAAAGAGCCGGATCTTAATCTTTTAATTCTTGAAAATGACAAAATTTTCATACCTGTGCTTTGAGATGGGATCTTCTTGTTCTCGAGAAATCCTTTGTAGGTGAGCTTAGGACTCCATCCATTCGGACCCGACTGCACCTACTCTTTCCTCTATTTCTGATAACATAATAGAGCTTTGTAACTTCTCCAAATTCTCTTAACTCCAATGCATAAGTATCCGATGTAGTGGGAAGGAGTGTAGTGTGCTTCTTCACACTCATGGATGAGCATGTACATACTACATGGGTGCCCATTTGATGCCTTCATAATTGTCCTTCCCTCCTTGCATCAAGGTAAAAACGGCGGTGTGGTAGCCCAGCATGCAACAGGTGTTAAGGATTTTGGCACTTAAAGAGTCATCTATAAGGCTAAGCGCCTTGGTTAAATCATGAGCCTTCCATCCTTTCCACTAGGGTTCAATCCCCATGGCTTGTGCGTGCAAAAATAAGCCAAGAAATGCTACTCTGATACCAATTTTAACATTGCAGGCTAGTCTTTTGCTTGTGCTTGCTCTCTTGAACAGTTGACCACCCAAAAATACACATAGAGGAATACGATTTTGTTGGTTCTCCACCCTGTTGCCGAGCCAAACCTCGAAAAAGACTCTCTCATAAGATCATAATCATCTATCCTCTTCTCCTACCTTTTTACTGAAGGGGTGCACCTAAGTGATGCCATGTGGCAATGCATGCCTTCTCATCTAAGAGGTGAGGTATCATGCAACCCCCATGATGTGACATTCAAGCACACCATCAGAGAGAAAGACTATGCCAACTTGGCATGGAAGGACAAGGAATGAAGCTCATTCAAGTGAAGGAGGAAGCAAAGGAAAGGAAAAGGCAAATGACGAAGACCATCAATGGGTAGACATGGAATCTACAAGTGATGAAGATATGGAAAAATTAGAAACTCTAGGATTTAAAGCATCTAAACCAAGGAGGAGCAGATTCCTACCACCTAATGGTGAGGTAAGGTCATCCAATAGGGTTACATGCCATGTTCAAAGGTTAACTTATGATTCATTCATTGCAAGACACTATGCCTACATGAGTCAAGTTATAGCTTGTGAAGAACCTAACTTTTTTGAAGAAGCAAATAAGCATAGGGAATGCATTAAATCCATGGAGGAAGATGTTAAAGCACTTGAAGAAAATGATACTTGTTCATTGGTGCCAAGAACAAAGTACATGAAAGTCATTGGCAACAAATGGGTGTACAAGGTAAAGAGGCATGATATGGGAGCATCATTTCAGCCTCAAAAGGTTGGAAGATGTACCAGTCGATGTGAAGAATGCTTTCCTAAATGGAGAGCTTGAAGAGATAGTCTTAATGGAGCAGCCCCAAGGCTTTGAAGATGAGAGGTTTCCACATCATGTATGTAGGTTAAAGAAGGCTCTTTATGGATTCAATCAAGCCCCAAGAGCTTGGAACCAAAGACTTGTGGACTACTTGGTAAATGTGGATACAATCAGAGTCATGCAGACCCATCACTCTTTGTAAAGAAGGATGATGGATTAAATGTACAAGCTTATTGTGATGTTGATTTGGCAGGTTCCAAAGATGACAAGAGGAGCACTAGTGGATATGTTATCATGCTAGGGAAGAAGACCATCTCATGGATGTCAAAGAAACAACCAATAGTGGCTCTCTCATGGATCAAAGTTGTGAATAGAGGTTTCGCACAAGTCTCATGTGAGCTTGTGTGGATCAAGAAGTTGCTTATTGATCTTGATTTGCAGGTTAAGCAAGTACCTATTTTTTTGTGACAACATAAGTAGCATATTCTTGGCTCAAAATCCGGTGTTCCATGCAAGGTCGAAGCATATAGAAGTGTATTACCACTTTATTAGAGAGAAGATCATGTCAAAGGATGTCAAGGTGGAGCATGTCAATACAAAGGATCAATATGCAGATATGTTTACCAAAGCATTGGATGGAGTAAAGGTACAACACTTCAAGGCATGCATTGGAATGAAGGATCTAGGCATTGAGACTTGAGAGGGAGTGTTGAAAATCAAGTTGCGATCATGCAAAAGGGTTCAACCATGATTTTTGCAAGTGGAACAATCAAAACAAAGGACCCAAATTCGTGGAATAAAGTTAGAAGCTCCAACAAACTCAATCAAATTCAAATCTCATTAAATCAACCACCAAAAACTGCACCTACATTGATTGGTGGGTGGTTAGCTAGATTGTAGGAAAACTAAAACTCTATATAAGCATCATCCCGCATTTGTTTCTTGAGTGGTATGCATTCCACAAGTTTCCTAGTTAGCTTAGTGAAGTCATAAACTCCATCAAGCAGCTCCCTTGCTTGCTTACCTCATTTTCTCATGATTTTGCTCCTCTCTATCTAGAGGTGTAGCTAGGATTTTCTAAATCTCAGTATACCAGATTGTAGAACATTGTCTGACCTCTCATTGTACTCATTTTCATTGATTTCAAGCTTCATTTGGTCTTTCATATAGTTCCTTAAACTTTCCCAAGTTTCAAGTTATTTGACTGAGCGAATTGTGAGAAATTGCCAACTTTGTAAAGGTATATCTCTGCACATAGGCAGAGAGTGTTGCAACAAGTAACTTGTTTTGCAGAGGGTGGTTCTCCCAGCTGGAATATCCATTTTTTATGATTTAAATCTTGTTGGGTAGCTCTTGTAGTCTAATATAAGTTTGCAAAATTGCATTATAATTCTTTCTACTCGTGTAGAGAAAATTTCAGAACAATGAGCATATATCATTGCTTGTGGACCTAGTGGAGGAAATCCATCTTCCATTGTTGCATTGGGGTGTAGAATCTTCCCCCGTCAAAGCAAGTATCAGGAATCTCCTACCTTCACCTAATGACTCCCTATGCTTCACACATGCATGAAAATAGTGAAGAAAGATGGGGAAGATGTAGACAACACATTGTAGCTCAGTGATGAGTAGCACCTCCTTTAATGTCAATCCGGGAAGACGTGAGGATGGTATGAAGACTTCGAGCAAGTGAAGGCACAAGTGCGTGAGTGAGAAACACACTAACATGCACACACATACACACACACGCGCACACACAGTAAGACAAAGAGTGAGAAGCAATGGAGTTCTTAGATTACTTTCAAAAAGTTCATACAAGTTCAAAACTATTACAAGCTAACCCCAAAAATGAGCTCTCTAGCTCTATTTATAGTTTTTGACTAGGTTTTGGCCCTGTCCAGACCTAGTGTCCGGCCTAGTTAAAAATTAGGTTCCAGGGCCAATTTGAGGGCTTAAACGGAGTCTAAAAAATACGAAAATTGATATGTAGGTACTTCTAAGGCTCCTCAAGCTCAAGGACTCCTTGGCTTGCACAAAATGGAGCTACAAAAATATGAAATGGTATTTACAATGATTGTTAGTGATAAGAATCACTATTATAAAGATGTTGATTTGGAAAAATTTGAAGGGCCTATCTGCCAGATTTGCGTCGACTGCTTTGTCTACTTAATCCTTCACCTCGCTCTGACTCTCTCCGCTGGCTTCCTTGTCTAGTCAGTCCTTGGGTGCCCATACTGCTCTCAACACCCCCCCCCCCTCTCTCGCGTCTGTCGTCCCTGACAGACCCTTGTTGCTAGGAGTGTTGGATGTAATATTCCACAACCTGAGTGGCAAGCTGATGTTCTTGTATGCGTAGTCCTCTGGCCAAGTCTTTCATCATATGATCCCAATCAATTGGTCCTGGAATGTCCGAATGTGGGAGACGTAACTGATCTGCATGGATCGCATGTTCTACTGCGAATAGATGTAGCAAATGTGTGGGTCTGGGAATGAAAATTTCTGAATGATATTCCCAGAATCCCGTAGAGAACATTTCCTCAAATGTCTGCTTGAAGCATGCGGGTAAGTACTTTATTCGTGCATGCCAGGAAAAGATTATAGTGACCGAGGGAGTCTGGCTCATGTCGTAGACTAAATCCTTGTTACCTTGGGAGAATCCAAGGGCAGAGATGTATGGAGCTTGTACCATCCGAAAGGTTTTGTAGATAATGGTCATGAGCTCGAATATTTTCATACACATTTTCGCTGCTATGTCGGGTACATTATTTAGACGTGTAGACCAGTGACGAATTGTTGATATCATGTAGGCTACGGTTGGGGTCCCTTGAGGTGGAGCAAAATATGGATAGTTAACCCAAGCCGAGCATTCTTTATTGTTGCGTACCTTGATCGCAAATGCTTGCCAAGATCTGCGATGTACCATTGGGCAATAACATGGATTATACTTGATATACAGTGGCATGGTTGCCCAGGTCCTCATCATCTCAGGGTAATCGGTTAGTAGACGTGCACGCCAATTAGGCTGGAAAATCGAGCCCGCACGCGCATCTGTCGGTAAGTCCTCTGGCTCAAATTGAGTGGCAAATGTGGGCTCCTTCCCTGTATGTCTTTTAACTTCTGCATTATAATCATGTAGCAAGACAAAATAAGGCATGCATTGCGACTCTGATATTGTGATTAACCGTTGGTGGGATAGGTTCTGAAAGTAAGAAGACCGAAGGACAGTTTCTTCCAGATTTGTGAGAGATTGCATTTGCACGGCAACGCGATCATCATGTGTCTTACCCACTTTCTCGACCCTTTTGACCCAATCTGGAACTTGAATTTCTAAAGTGTCCTGTCCTTCCTCTGTAGTCCGACCACCGGGTGTTGGCATTGGCTCGTACGGCTCTTCATAGCTGTCATCGACGGGGATTTCCACTACTGTTTCAGGTTCTGGTTCTTCAGTGGGCGAGGGTGGCCTTTCATATGGTAAGAGGCGTGCTTGGAGTTCTACCACCTGTTTCCGGAGGGTCTCTACTTCTTCTGTAGAGTGTTGCAAGATTACCGGCTCCTATTGAGCTGTGGGGGCACTGGCTATCTGTTTCTTTAGGTCTGCACATTCAGTCTCTAACTTTTCATATGACTCCAAGAAATTTGCATGCTCCTCAAGTAAGATGCGAATGTCTTCCGATGGAACTGCTCTATACTTGGTAGGGCTAATGGTTGCTCCTGCAGTTCCTTCCATAGCCGCTTCAAAGTTGTCTTGGTTTTGTTGTTGAAGCCTCTTGTTCTCTTCTAGTGCTGCTGCCATATGCTTCCTTAATAGCCCAAGGTTGTGTCTGAGTGTAGCATTAGATATCATTTGCGCTTGGAGCACTGTTTCTAGTTCCTTGACTGCTTGATCATCTACTGTCGATGTCTTTGATTCCAATTCGGAGTGAGCCTGCTGTAAGGTGGTATGCTCGGTTAGGAGCGTTTGGTAATCAGCTTCAAGAGTGGTGACTCTAGCTTGCAGACGCTGAGATTCTGCCTGGAGGGCCGCAGTGCGTTCTTCCAATTGATGGTATTCTTGTTGTAGTTGATGTGCACACTGAAGTAATGTGTTGAACGTGCTATTTACATTATGAGATGCAAGGGGAAAAGTTTGAAATGCAGGGGAGGTGGGATTGGGGAGGGAGGTAGTGAATGCTGTGTGTGCCAATGATGTGGTGAGTGGTGAGGTGGGGGGTAGTGGAGGGGGAGAGGGTGGAATTGTGGGGAGAGGTGTTGTGGTGGGTGAAATGTCCATTGGGTCGGACAGAGTGGTGTGTATAGGGGCTACCATGTAGGTGGGTATGGTAGGTGAAGTGAGTGTGGTGTTCGTGTAAATTGATGTCGTTGCGAACATCGGGGAAATGTGCCTTTGAAACATTGGAGAGCGGATGAACTACTCCACAAAGGACGGGTATTGGGGTGGTGAGGTCAGGTTGAAAGAGGTGTAGGGGCCAGATGGGAAGTGAGGGTCATGGAATGGAGGTACCCGTATTGGGGGATAGGCTGGGAAACACAGGGTTCCTTCTGTGGGTGCTGGGTTTCCAACCATACTTGGAATTATGGGATGGCCAGTTATGGGTTCGGAGGATAGAAGGGTTGAAGTGTACAAGGGATTGGTGACGAAAGAGAAGAGGGTGTCCTGTGAGGTGGGTTCTCGGAATGAGAATGATGTGAATGAGGATGGGTTATAAGTGAAGGTAGAGGTGATGACTGTTGTTTCTTCCATGGTGGGAGGTGGTGGTGGGGTTGGAGAAGGTGGTGATGGGGGATGCTGGGGTGAAATGGGTGATGTCTGAACGAAGGTTTCAGCAGAGAGGTCAATGGTGGTGATGGGTACTTCTTGTTCTGTGACGGGTATCCTGATAGTCTTACCTGCTCGGGGTAATGTGTCAACTCTGCGTTTGTCATACCTCACAGACTGGCGGACTGCTGTGTGGACAGCCTTCGGAACTCCTAAAGATTCTGACACTAATTTGAGGGTGTCAATGAAATGTTGATCCACCCCATCATCTGATAGCATTTCTTGCATCAAAGCTTGACCTGATACAAGAGAGAGTTGATGCCTTTCTTGTACTGCTTTGATTGTGTCGTATAACCTTTGTAGTTGAGCTGTATATGCAGGTGCACCTACAAGTTCTAGCACTTCTTGTTGCTCATCTTGATGCTCTTGATCATAATCCTCCTCATCTTCCTCCTGTTCTTCATCTTCATCATCCTCTTCATCCACTTCAACTGTGGTGACAGGTACTTGGGAGGTTGTTGCCTGCGTTTGCACATTCTCCACTTGTTGTGCCTCTTCTGCCTCCAGCTCTACATCTTGTAATAATTGTTCAAAGTCTTCATTCGTGAGTTCTTCCAAAGGTGCACCACTGGGAAATTCAAGATCGGTTGGGATGGGAGGGAATATCAAGTTAGGACCATCGGTGCTGCGTCTTGGAAGTCGAAGTGTGAATGGTCGGACTCTTCGGGGTGGAGGGGTGACGTCTGGTGTTAGGGTGGCTCCATGTGGTTGAGCACAAGGGACTTGGACAGTACCTCTCATCTTCTTAGAAGGGGGTCCAGTGGATGTCCTGCCTCTAAACTGCTCTACACGATTCCACATTAGGGCCCGTTGAATAGGGATGTCATAAGCCAAACACCTATAAATGATTCTCGTCAGAGCACAGCATCCATATAAAACCTATTTCCGCGGCCATCATTTGTGAGCTAGGTGTATCTGATCAATTATCCAGTGGGGTAAGTTGATGGTGAGGCTCTGTGTCTCTGCCAGATACAAACTAAACCAAATCTTTTTGGCGACATGGTGAATATATCTTGGGCAGGAAAAGCAAAGTGTTGCATGCACATGCGAAGGTGTATTGCAATATTAGGCATCATGGACACCATGTCCTTGAGTTTGGTGAGACTTCGATTCTTCATGTAATCCGGTACTAGTGTTTCCTTCTCTGTAGGAATATGCATTCCGCGCATATCTAGAGCCTCCCTCACCAAGTTGTTGGATAATCTAAACCTCTTGAGCTCATTTCCTTTCGTTAGAGATGGGATTACAAAGAGCTTGCACCTTTTGGGTTCTTGTTTGGAGTCAAGGTGTTGATGAGATAGTAGCATCGCATGAAGTCAGGCTTTGGGAGCCGTGCACTGAAATATGCATCCAATCCTGCCTTCTCCCATATTGAACGTAGACCTTCTGCATTTTGTAACTTCTCGAATTCTCTTGTAAAGAAATGGTATTTACCTTGCTTCCCATTGAAGTCCAACTCTGATTCCCATAGGTATGTTCCCTCTCCCAAGGGTCCTGCCACTTCACTAAACCAGTGGGAAGCTTTTCCTACGGGCATGGTATGGCCACTGGGAGGGTCCACTATAGGTATGATTTTGATGGCCTGCAATTCTTCTGGTCTTTCGTTTGTTTCAGGCAAAACGGGTAAACTGTCTAAGTCCACCACTTGCTGGCTCGTTTCTGTTTGAGAGCTAGTTCCTGCCGCCTCAGCCATGTTGAAAACTTCGCAGCTGGTTCTGTGAGAATATATGAATAAATGTTAATATTGCAATGCACACAAAAATGACACTGTGTCCCCTGTTACAACATTAACATGAGGTTCGGGAGAGGTTAGGGGGTTAGTAAGTGATCGGTGTTTGTGTGTGTAGTTAGGAATTGGGTAGACCTAAGAGCTAAGCGGAATGATGTGGTGTGAGAGTGAAGTAGTTAGTAGGTGGACATGGATTTACAATTGGGGTCCGGGGGTTTATTACAAGTCTTAGGTTGCCAAATGCAATGGATAGGTTTTGATTTTGAATTTGTGGAGGCTCTAGAGAGTGGGATAGGGTATTTACTTGAAAAATGGGGCTTTTTAGGGACCCATTTACAAGTGATTCTACTTGTGCTCATGGAAGAATATGTGTTAGTGCGTGATGTGTAAGACTGGGCCTCAGATGTTCGCGTGAGTGAAACATGTTGTACAGGGTTTGGCCTTGGTGTAGCTATTTGAGCCCGCAAGCAAGCCTTAGGCACCCAGATTTGTCGTGATTGTGGGCTGGCCTTCATTGACTTCTTGGGTACCCAAATAGACTTCACTTTCGCAGAAGAATTTATGAAGGACTTCTTATTAGTGTCGTGTTGTTGATTACTAATAAGAGGTTTTGGCCGTGGTGTTGGCCTGGTCAGAACAGGGTGTTCGCCTTTTCGCCTCCATACTTGTTTCATCGGCTGAAACAATCTGCTTTGCTCCTTTTTTTGGCCTCCAGTATAGGTAGTGTTCTGCTTCTTCTGTATTTGATCTGCCGTTGGCTGCTGCATCCTTCTGGCCTTTGGAAAAGAAGGGAGTACAGTCTTATCCTTGACTCCGTTGTTGAGACAATCCTCTTTTTGCATCATACATTTTTGGACAAGAATAGCATTGTCAACTTCATTTGCACCCCTGGAAGGACCAAGAGTTCGTGCCTTACCTAGTTCCTTGAGTGCCTCATTTTCCAATTCAACTGTAATTCGACTATGATTTACCCATACCTGAAGAAGTCCACTTCTTAGGTTTAGGTTGACCGCATGATCATAGATCCAGTCCTGACCCAAGACAAGAGGCTCAGTGAGGTCCTCATCTTGACACACTAGTACTTTGACTGTCATTACTTCGTCTTGAATGTAGATGGGAAGTTCCACTTCGCCCATGCAAGGGGTTTCCACACCTCCCAATCCTATGAGATATGCTTCTAGAGGATTGACAGATAATTTCAACTCTTGACAATACGAAAATTTAACAGCACTAGTGGTTGCACCTGAGTCAATCAAGGCTCTTACAGTCCTTGCACCCTTTCCTTGTCCTATCTCTAAGGTTATAAAAGGACGTCGATCAATTATCCTATGAGAGCTGACACCTGAAACTTCACACATAGCCACATGATATCCTTGATCTGCATATGCATCTGTCCTAGGTTGCTCTCTACCCTGTCTTCTCAGCTTCATTCTCCGGATGCGTTCCAATGCTTCTGCTTGAGCTTCTTCTCGAATTCGTTTTTCTTCTTCTTTGCGTTTCTTAGCAATGTTGAGTCGACATAGCATCTCTTCCGTCAGAGGTTCCTGATATAACTTGACTCTGCACCCGCTTATATAGCTAGGAAGAACATCACCTTCGAGGGTAGCGAGTTGAACTGCTCCACTGGTTGAGATCCTATTAATGATCATGGGTCCGTAGCCTCTTTTCTCTAGTTTTCTCGCGTGTTGTTTCAAAGTGTAGACTAAAACTAGACCTCCTGCCTTCAAGCCCTTATCCTTCACATGGGCATCAAAGTATGCCTTCTGTCGTTTCTTAGCTGCATATATCCCTGCAGCTGCTCTCAGTCTTGTTTCTCCTAATCGTTCAAGGTCAAAAAGTCTAGAGGAGAGTTCATGACCCGTCCATTCATGCTCTTGTGCTACTTTCAATGTAGGTCAAGCAGACCTGATATTCTCTACATTTGTCAAAGATTTGTCTGAGTTCAGGGATATGGGTTTGTCTGATGTTGGAATGAACACAAAGATCATCAACATAGACTTCTAAGTTCTTCCTCAGGAACTCTTTAAATACATGGCACATCAGCCTCTGGAAGGTTGCTGGTGCATTGGTAAGCCCAAATGGCATTACTCTAAAGGCAAATATGCCCCATTCAGTGGCAAATGCCGTCTTATGCTGATCTTCTGGAGCTATGGCTACTTGATTGTAGCCCGAAAATCCATCAAGGAAGCTGTACACTTCCTTGCCTGCTACTCTTTCTAAGAGATGCTCTGTGATAGGAAGCGGATAGTTATCTCGAATTGTGGCTGCATTAACCTTCTTCAAGTTAATGCATACACGCAACTTCCCATTTTTCTTGGGCACCACTACAATGGGGGATACCCACTCAGTGTGCTCAATTTCATAGATGAATCCAGCTTCTACCAGTCTATCTATCTCCTCTTTGATCTTAGCCGCATAATTATCATTGTATGTGTATGGCTTCTGCTTAGAGGCTTTG
Source organism: Ceratopteris richardii (assembly GCA_020310875.1). Taxonomy (NCBI): domain Eukaryota; kingdom Viridiplantae; phylum Streptophyta; class Polypodiopsida; order Polypodiales; family Pteridaceae; genus Ceratopteris; species Ceratopteris richardii. The sequence goes on along the minus strand of CM035414.1, from coordinate 36,732,459 downwards.
GCGTATGAGGTCATGGGAATTGTGTGTGAGCATATATCTGGGTCAACACCTTTCGAATCCTTGTAACTCCAAGCGAATACATCTCTGTATTCTCTTAGCAAGGCTATTAGCTCTTGTTCTTCCTCTTCTGTCAGGTCATGGCCTATGTACGTGCATCTCTCCTCTCCTTCTTCTAGGGCCACTACTATTTTCTTGGTGGTTTCTTTGTTATCATAGGCCTCTCCTGATTGTGCCTCTCGTTTAGGCATTCTTATCATGACTCTCCTGTCGTCTATCTCATACTCCTTAAAATTCTCCGGGACCTCAAACAAAGATTCTTCCTCTTCTGGTGTGACTTCTCTCTTCTTTCCTTTCTTTCCTTCTTCCTTCAGGGTCACTTGTGGCTAGCCTTACGTCATTCGTAAGCTCTCCATGCCTCTGGGGTTGAAATTCTACTTCATAGACGTATTCTTCATCTGATGCAAAAGCTGGGTCCATAATGATTGACTCTAAATCGGAGTCATTTGCATCCTCAAATGCATCAGGGCTAGGTTCACACTCTTCTAAAACTGCATCTCCCATGATTGGCTCTATTGAAAAGATTGAAATGTCATAGCCATCCTCATCACAGTGAGGTGTCCACTGCTCTTCATTGATGGCTACATCCATTGTTGTTAGGATTTCTGCCCAGCCATGGGGTTCAAATTCTTCGTCAGGAAAGACTACAGGTGCATAGGCTGGGTCTTGAATTGACCTATGTGTTTCTTTTGCACCTATCTCTCTGGCTTCTTCTCTCTTTTCTTCTTCTACTGCCACTTTGCACATCCATAAGTGGGTGTCTTCATGCATCCATGAGGATCCTGATCCTATGGAATGCACCGATTCCATATCCTCTTTGGCTCTATGGATGGGATTCCATTGGATAGGAGGGACATCTCTATGAGAGTAATCTTTGAGATTCACTTTGGTCGTAACACTTAAGTGTTGCAGGTACAAGGAGTTGGTTCCCCAGTCCTGTACCACTTGCAACTGTCGCATAAAGGGTCGTCCCAAGATCATTTCATAGGCATGATTTTTGCTAAAGTCACATATAGCGAATGTATGCTCAAACTCAACACCACATGTGGTGAGAGTTATTCCTTCTAGCAAGCCTAAGGGTCTTTCTATGTGACCATCGGCCATCTGCAATTTCATCCTCGTGGGCTTGAGTGTTGGCTTGCCCCAACGCTTCCATAGGGAAGTGGTAGCAATTGCAACTCCTGCACCTGAGTCGAGAATTGCCTTGGTTGTGTATCCTTGATGTGTAATGGGAAGATAAGTGTTTCCCTCTTCACCTTCACTCATATCTCCTATCTTGTCCAAGGGTATTTCTGGCACTGTTCTCTGGGATCCTACCTGGGAAAGATTTGCTATCTCTGGTACTTGTTTGGCTACATGTTTCCATAGCTCTGGCCTTACTTTGAGTAGCTCTTCTAAGGTGAGGTTGCATTGTACTTTAGTGTTTTTCACTACCTCTGTGTTCCTAGGTATGACTGAGTCCTCATTTCGTACCATGACCGTGGGTGCTCTCATACAAGTGGACTTAGCTTCCCATGGGCCTGTGAAATGGGGTAATTCTTGTAGAGAGTTAGACTCAAAGTCTAATCTTTACTGAGATTGGGTGCTCTCCTGCTCCTCATAAATGGATGGGATGTCCTGTGGGAATTGGTCGTGTGCATCATCCACAAGTTCAATGGGAGGAGGGACTTCACTTTCTTTAGCCCATTTGTCTTCTTGAATCTCTCGTAGGAATTCTGGTGTGAACCGATTTATAGAAGAAGATGTGTCTGGCTCCGTAGAGTTGGGCACATAGACTTCCTGGGCGGGTAGGCTCACTCTCTCACTTGCCTTGCCCTTGTGTGGAGAGGCGGGTTCCTTTTCTGATTGTGCAATTAGCCTCTCTATTCTTTCTAACAGTCCATCAAAGTGCAACTGTGTCTTTGCTGAACTAGAGATGTTAAATAGGCGACTGGCTTCAAACATGGTCTGAGCCAATTCCACCATCTTAGCACAAATTTTGGTTCGTTCTAGCTCTAGTTCTGCTCTAGGGTAACACTTTTCATTATCAGTTACGTTTGGCCCTTCTTGGATTCTGGCCTGATATGCTTTAAGCATCATCTTAAGGTCCTCGGGAGTGGGATCTGCTAGGACTGATCCTACTCTAGGGGGTGGTGGAATTAGGTGAGGCGGGTTGGAAGGTGGCGGGTCGGATGGAGTTGGGAATGGTGGAGGTGGGGTAGTGTGAGAGGGAGTTTGAGATGTGAGTTCAGTTATCCTGGCCTTTGTTTCTCTGAGGCTTTCCTCGAGTTCACTCATCTTTTTTGCCCATTGCCTTTTCATTCTTTCACGACTATCTCTCCAAGCTCTAGTCCTCTTCTTTGTCATGCTCTCCGTTTCACTAACATCTGGGCTCTTTTCCTGGCCTACGCTTTGGTTCTGTTGCAAGGCTTGGGCTCTAGTGATTACTTGTACTGGTGCAGTGGAAGTCACACTCCCTGTGGAGTCTACAACTAACCCAATAACGTTGATAGGAGTGATTTTTGGCATATTATTGGGGTTCTTTGGGCAATCCCGTAAGAGATGCTCCTTTCCACAGTCTTGGCAAAAGCCCTGGATCGTCACTGACTGGGGTTGTGTAGGTGGAGGCACGGGACAATCACGAATGAGATGATCTCCTTGACATCTGTAGCATGGTCCTCTAGGGAATGGAGGTCTTACTTGCCTAGGTTGAGGTCTAGGGTTGGGGTTTGCGTACATGACGTTTGTGTCATCTGAATCCCAACTAGGTTCATTTGGCTCTTCACTATAGTAGGACTCACCATGTTCAAGAGACTGCATGATGTAGGCCTGGGGGCTATCAACATGTGTAGAATCGAAACTATGGTCACTGGGATCACTTTCTGAAAGCACTGGTGTTACAGGGACTATAGCTCTATTCAGTTTTTCTTCTGCAGCAGCATACTTTACCGGAATCACATTAGCTGGAGCAGGGGGTTGTTATGCTAGCATAGGTTGAGGCCTTTGTTGGTTTTGGTAGGGTTGGTAGGTTTGTTGAGGCCTCGCATACTGCTGAGGTGGGTACTGGTTCTGGTATCTTCCTTGTTGAGGGTATGGTTGTGGGTACGTCTGCCTAACAGTTTGCTTATTGTAGGGGCAATCTTGTGCGGTGTGATTGGTGTACCTCCGTTCTATAGTGCAGTACTGGCTACTAGGATTTACTTGGGGTTGAGCCATAATGGGACATACGTTTGCCATGTGGTCACCCCCACAAGTATAGCATCTTTTCACAGGGGCAAACCTTGGGATCTGTTTGCTAGTGACACCTAATTTCTGAGCTACTTTCTCTGCAAGTTCCTCAATTGATGTGGATTGCGTGGAAGAGAGGCTAGAGGCACTATCTGAATCTTTGTATATTTTGGAAAGCTCTAACTCCTCCCCTAGGTTATCCTCGATGTCAATGCACATGCGTACACACTCTTCTATAGTCCTAGGGTCCTTCAGATACACATATGACCTCAATTTGGTACTTAGCAATCCATCCAAGAATAAAGCCACTTGCTTAGCTGGTGTGGGTAGCTCAGGGAGAGGGCATCTCTCCAAGTATTGCCTAAATCTTCTTCCAGCAAGTCTCACGGTCTCTTGAGGGGTTTGCTTGAAGCTGTGAATCAGCGAGGAAGTGTTATGTCTTATGCCACTTTTAGAGAATTCGATAATGAATGCCTCTAGAAGTTGGTCTATGCTCCTGAACTGCCTCTCGTTTAGTGGTTGAAACCATGTCAGGGTAGTGTTCCTAAGGGTTAGACCAAAGGCATTGTATTGCGTGAACAGATCTTCCACTTGTTCAGCTCTCAAGACTTGCCTAAACTCATCCACATGATCGTATGGATCTCCAGTGCCATCGAAGTAGTTCTTCATGGACTTAACTAGCTGAGTCGGTCTCAGAGTCCTTGTGTGCTCTCTAGGTCATGGTAGAGGGAACTCATCCGCATTTCTTTGATTCCTGGGAGCTCTAAGTACCTCAGGTTCTACTCTGTTTGTTTTTGTCCTCGTTCTTTCTCTGCCCCCTGGGTTGGCAAAGCTTACTTCTGGCCTATCTCTACTTCTGTCTCTTTGAGTTCCATGAGCTTGGGATGTTCCAGCTCCAGGATGACCATAGGACACATTTGATCTTGGTTGGGGAAAACGAATTCACCCTTCCAAGTGTAAGCATGTCTATCATGTTCTGTAACCACAAAGATCCTCTCTGAAGCGTGATCTAAGTAGGTCACTCTGCCTGGGCTATCTGGATCTTTAAACTCATAGATCATGATTGTTCCTATATCATTTGGTCGATCAGATTTATACCTCCAAAAGGCTTCATCAAAAGCAGATCTATGCTCTTGTTGTCTTGGGGAATCCACTCAGGAGTGAGAATTCTTGTAAGAACAGATTTCCCTCGAGGGGTCCTGGGCTCTGCACCCATGTTTCCTTGTTCTAGGTCCTCTATGTCCGTCTCAGGGATCACATTCCCGAATTCATCTGTCCTCTCCGGGTGACTAGTGACCACGTATATGGTTCCCTCTTTATCAAGGTATGCACCATTTTCAAACTTGACAGAAGGGTGCTCCAGCCCAATAGATTGGTCTGGGTTTTTGATTTGGACCACAGATCTTCCTAGGCCGTCCTCATAGATGCTAGCACCTAATCAGTTGGTCCTAAGGTATTCCAGCTGCGTCTTGTAGGGGCCTTCTACCCTGTGCAAGTATGGCACTCCTGAACTTCCCGTAGGTCGATCCATGCCTTGAGACATCTCTGATTCACTAGTCTCAGAGCTGGGGTAGTATGAGTGGTGGCTCAACTGCTGGCCCAAAGACCTAGCAGTGTGGTTGACACTAGCCTCCGAAGACCTAAGACTTTGTCTATCTCTCCCTAGATGTCGTCCCGATCTAAGGTTCATAAGCCTAATTGAATAGCCCAAATTTGCCCAAGTACAACCTCGTTGCTGAGTTCTTTTGTATCAGTTACTTGATTCTTTTTAGTGGTTACCGTGTTTATGCTCTTGTCAGAAATCACGTCGTCAGGAATATTTGAGTTAATTTTTGCACTGTAAGTTGATCGTTCCATGTTAGATTCTTTCCTTTAAGGTCACCGCATCACGAAGAGATTATATTTAATCTTAAACTTGAGTGCATAGGTAGTCTTCAACTTGATTGATGCCTATCGTTGCCCTGACTTACTCCTAGCACTTCCCGCACTTAGCCTAAGCTACGAATTGATAGAGGGTGTTGAGGATTTTCCAACCTTGAGTTTCCTTCCTTGTGTTTTTGCCCTGGTGTGCCCAGGACGCGTGTTCCCAAGCTTGCACTTACTCTTGCTTGAATGCCCTCAAGTGCTCTTACTGGACCTGTAAAAGTCCCACGGTTAGCTCAAGACTTAGGTTCAAATGACACAATAGACCACTTTCATGCATGTAACTCACAGACCAAATTATCCTTTGCCTTTATGGAAAACAATCCCAAGGATCCCTCAGTTTCCTACCTCGGGGTATGGTCAACTTCAAAAACCCTATCAAAAAACCCTCGTTGTACTCCCCACGAGCTTTCCAACAAAACAAGAATCACAGCGAACGGATTTCGTATGAGAAAGTTATGTCAGTTCAGGCTTCAAGGATTAAAACAGGGTTCAAACAGGCCAACAGGGCAACAGGTTTTCCCCGGGTTATTTGCCTATAGCCTCCTTATGTGCTCTAGAGTCCATGATCCATGTCCAAAATTAGCCAAAATCTTTAAATTAAAAAACCCCAAAAAAACTGGCCAAAATTGGCTGTCAATCACGATCGACTGGGCTGTCAATCGCGATGGACAGGTGTCAATCGCGATGGACTGGTGTCAGTCGCGATGGACTGGTGTCAATCGCGATGGACTGGTATCGATCGCGATGGACTGGTATCAATCGCGATGGACTGGTATCAATCGCGATGGACTGGTGTCAATCGCGATGGGCTGGTGTCAATCGCAATTTTTCTGTCGGTCACGATGGACAGGGGTGTCCGTCGCGATGGACACGTGTTCGTCGGGGTCTGTCAATCACGATGGACTGGCTGTCCGTCGCGATGGACAGTGTCAATCGCGATTGATGCTATCAATCGTGATGGACTGAAAAAATGCAAATTTTCCAAAAATTTTTGTGGATTTGTGATGTGCAAGGTCTCTAGTCTACTGTGGTGCACTTAATTTTACCAATAGATGAAATTTTCTGTCAATCGCGATGGACAGAAGCTTGCGACATAGAGACAGTTCTGCACATTTTCGTACCTGCACGATGTGCTGGAGATGATGGGATGGCCAATACCTGCAAGCAAACTCAAAAACATGCAAAAACAGTGCACACAAGATCGCTCTCTCGCTCTCTCTCACACTTGAAATGAGGGAAATGAAAGGGGGAAGGAGATATAGTCAAAAAACTGAAATTTTTGCAATGATGGAGATGGAGGTGGAAGATGATGGGGATGATGATGGTGATGATGATGATGATGATGAAGTAAGGATGAGAAAAGTAAGAAAAAGTAAAGAAATTACCTACAACGCCAACGTCACAACTCTACGTCTTACCATCACACGCTCGTCCTCAAAGCTCGATCCCTGGCAACGGCGCCAAAATTTGGTGTAGCTCAGTGATGAGTAGCACCCCTTTAATGTCAATCCAGGAAGACGTGAGGATGGTATGAAGACCTCGAGCAAGTGAAGGCACAAGTGCGTGAGTGAGAAGCACACTAACATGCACACACATACACACACACGCGCACACACAATAAGACAAAGAGTGAGAAGCAATGGAGTTCTTAGATTACTTTCAAAAAGTTCATACAAGTTCAAAACTATTACAAGCTAACCCCAAAAATGAGCTCTCTAGCTCTATTTATAGTTTTTGACTAGGTTTTGGCCCTGTCCAGACCTAGTGTCCGGCCTAGTTAAAAATTAGGTTCCAGGGCCAATTTGAGGGCTTAAACGGAGTCTAAAAAATACGAAAATTGATATGTAGGTACTTCTAAAGCTCCTCAAGCTCAAGGACTCCTTGGCTTGCACAAAATGGAGCTACAAAAATATGATGGTATTTACAATGATTGTTAGTGATAAGAATCACTATTATAAAGATGTTGATTTGGAAAAATTTGAAGGGCCTATCTGCCAGATGTGCATCGACTGCTTTGTCTACTTAATCCTTCACCTCGCTCTGACTCTCTCCGCTCGCTTCTTTGTCTAGTCAGTCCTTGGGTGCCCATACTGCTCTCAACACACATCGAAGAACACATTACATGCCATAGGCACATGCACAAGCTCACTATGAAGGAGATAAGAGAGCAAGAAGAGGGAGTTACAAGATTTCTTATTAAATTTATTCTTCTTACAAAATGGCAAAAGCCTTTACAAAACACTTATAAAGTGAATTAGATACATGTGGCCTTATGTTGGTCCTTTCACATGAGTGGACTAGCACTTTGAAAAAATCCTAAAGAAAACTAATATTTTACAAGGATATGATGTAGTCTTTGGGGATTATGCAACTAGAGGACTCCTATAGTGCATTTATAGAGCGTTTCACACATTCATGGATTTGCTCAAAAAAGAAATGGGCAATTTTTGAAAACAAAATATCAACCCTTGTTGTTCTTCTCTTCTTTTCTTCAATCCCTCTTTCCCTTCTCCTCTTTTTCTCTTTGACTCTCTACAACATCTCATCAATGAATGTATGCCCTATGTTTTATTGATCTTGTAAACTAGGGTCGTTTGAAACATGCTTGAAATCTTTGCTACTTCCTTTTGGTAAAGGCTGAGTAATGGATTTAATCTTTTTGTCAATAGTTTGGGTTTAGTTTAGATTCTTTAATTATGTGCTCCTTCATAAATTTGGAAATAAAATCATATTCATCAATGGAATTGAGAAGCAAAAATCTTGAAGTATTTGGATCTTATATTGCTTGTTGAATTTCTTCAAGTAATGAGAAACTAGATGAAGTTTCAATGATATATTCAATATGCTCATCACATAATATTGACCCTTTGTTTTTGAAGTATTTTTCTTTGTTTTTTATGATTTTTTTGGCTATATTTTTTTATAAATATTTACAACTTTGACAAAGGAAAATAAACAGAAGAACTTTCAAAATCATGTAAAAGAGTTTGCAAGACATCAATCCATTGTTCATCATTGTCCCACTCAACAATGGAGTATAGCAAACCTTTTGCTCAATGTATGATCCATAGTCACAAAGAGGTATGCCATCGCTGCATACTTTCTCTAGTAAATGTATAGGAGACTTTCTTAATTGATCTTAGTTTCATAAATGGTTTGGGCTGACGGTCATTACTTGGAGTGATTGCAAAACATCTTTAGATCAAAGCGTAACATATGCAAACCCATCATCCATAACTTGCGCTTCCATTCTTGTTTCACAAATTAAAGATTGATATAAAATAATATCATATGACCAATTGTCTTGGATGAAGAAGTGAAATATGTTAGTAATTCCACCTACCTTCACATATTCATTTGCACAAGCTCCAAGTAAGACACCACAACTATTATCACTCCTTCTCATTCTCCATCCATGGTTCTTATCAATTGATATTATCTCATTGATTCATTCATTTATTCATTTATATATTTAGGTATCAATCTATCTACCGATCTATTTGTATATATCCATCTTTCAATCTATTCATTTATCTATCCATGAAATTCACTACAACATATGATCCCCATGCCATCTCTCATACTGGCTAAAATACATATGTGAAAAATGCATGTGACATCAAAATAGTCGCCAGTATAAACATCGATTTCATAATGTTGATATAAGCATCATTATAAGCCTCTATATAGACATTGGTAATGCACCATTATAAGCATTGGTATCAGTCCCTATATAGGCACCACTATAAGTGTCAGTATAAGACTCTATATAGGTGCTAGTATATGAATCGGTATTACGTTGGTATAAGGCTCAGTGGGCACTAGTATATGCATTGATATGTCCCTAGAAATATTGATATCTATATTGACGACCATAGCTGCAAATGTTTTTGGGAAGGGTGCAATGTCCCTTGGTGCAACAACATGACAATGTTGTTGTCACGTAGCAAGGGATAGTACACTCTACCTAAAAAAAACTAAGTACATGTCATGACATGTACTCTACTGGTTGTTGAGCCATGTATTTGCATGATCGGCAACCAAAACAAGATTTGATGACGCAAAACACATTATCAAACATAAAAGAGATATGCAGGAGCACAATGAAAAGTAATGTATATATAGATCTATGTCCATCATATACAACCCAAACATAGTCATAAAGAGTACTCAAATACATAATAGAACAATGTCATAAATGAACCATGTATGAATCCTACTTGAAAACTTAGGCAAACCATTGCCATAAATGAACCAAGTACAAAACTATGGCACACCACTGCCATACAAAAAACCAGAGGGATCAAAACATCTATGTCTGTAGTCTTGGTACAAATCACATTCATAAAACCAAAAAAATTGAAACAATGTTCATAAATAACACCTAAAAATGCTCAACCAAGTTTAGAAGTTCATCTCACGGTAGAATATCCCATGAAATGACCATACCCTGTCCCTTCAAGTCCTACGATAGCAAAAATAGCCAATGAAGATATCCAAAAATCTCATCTCCTCATGTTAGAGGAGGGCCCACTACAACTTCTACAACAAATACGCAAAATGTAAGATCAACAAACATAACATGCTTAGCATAAGCAAATTCATTTATCAAAATTATATCTACGAACTCATGATGCATCATGTCATAACTATCACTACCAAAATGTGAGAGTTCAACGGCCTCTAGACATGTGGCTCCCACATCTTATTGCTTATGATATCGGTCAGGAGTCTACTTCTGCGCATAGTGAATCATCTCCCACTCCTCAACGTCTATCCATATAGGCTTCAATAAGCCTCCTCTGAAAGCATCACAAGCCTCTAATCATTGATGCTAGATCACCTCACGTGTTGTGTGTTGAATCCACTCTGAGCTTACAATAGAGTGCTGAGATGCTAGCTGATACTCATGATAGATTGCCTTTATGATGTAATTTTTGTGATCCTTACCTTGTGCACTCCACTTCACCATGACAGAATGTCTGAATTGTACTATGAACAAATATCATATTTGTTTATGCATGGCCTTTTGGCTGCATCCATCACTCGAGCTCCATCTTTGAGTCATCATGGTCATGAGCACCCCAAGGTGTACATGGTGTACTATGTGGCATACCTGCACCTGAGGCACTCAATCTAGGATTGGCTATGGGTGACATTGTGTCTATCACACCACCTCCATAACATCCACCTCCTCCTCCAAGCCCCCATCGCCATTGATAGACCCTCCTGTGGAACCTCCTCCTCTAGAATGCCACCTCAACTAACCTAGACGAATGAGATGGGTGAGCACCTGTATCATGATGTGGTGTCAAATGTTGGTGCACATCTCAACTACTAGAGCCACTAGGAGATGGATGAGAAGATAGTTGCGGTGGACTCATAAAGCCATGAGTACCACCAAAGGGACTGCCACCAGGAGTACCACAAAAGGGAGTGCCACCAAGAGTACTGCCAAAGGGAGTGCCACCGGTGGGAGTAGTCTTGTGAGAGACCCAATACAATGGTGCAATGGCCTGATAAGCAGGAGATGATCGAGATATAAATTATAGAAGTTGCTCCTCTATCATGGAATCTAGACTTAGTGGTGGGCTATCTCCCATTGGCTCTCCAATAGATAACTCAAATAATTAGCATACAGATAGTAATAGTAATACAAGAAAAATAGTAGTCTATACACAAAACATAACAAATTTAGAAAAGTGTCGGACTAAGAATTCATTTCATTGTAAACACAAATAAGTTCGTACACTTTCTTACTTCATAAGTCCTTTATTCTAGCATTCTCTTAGAGATCTGATACATAGAGCATATCTATCTCTACATTGGTGACTTCCAGATCTCTTGGTATGGCCACCCCTTCTTGATTATCATCCTCATATAGCATATTGTCTATCAATTCCTCGTGTACCTGGTCTCCTTCAAAGGCCTCTTCTTCTCAGACAATGATTTCTTCCTCTTTGACCACTGCATGCATTTCGGAGTCCATTATGGATGGAACTTCTTCTACATCCATGTCCTCACAAAATTTTTTGCTACATGGAGTGACTTGTTAAACAAATAGCCACTCCAGTGCTTTTGGATATGGTGTAAAGATAACCTCCTCATAGTGTTGGGGAAGTAAAAATATGTCTCTTTCAGTTATCCATAGCTTTATGGAGTCTACTTCATACAAACCACTCTTGTCTTGCCTCACTGTTGTGTTTCTTCTAGCAGTGACTACTTTGAACCACTCCACCTCAAACAGAAAGTAGTCAAACCTCCTCAATGATAGCTTCAAGGTATCTTCGATCACACTGCAATACTCGAGTTCACTTTCTTTGGCATTGGTGTCTCTTGCACTAGCTCTACTTTTTGGGACAAATTTGACCATCACCCCATTATAAAAAGTAAACTTATTTTCATCGATGCGTGTGATCCGAAAGTTTCATCCATGAGACCATACCACACTGTATTTGTAATACTAGACAACGGATAAAATGGATTGTGTTATGATGGTAAAAAAAACATAAGATTAACACATTAGTAATTTGCAACGTTTAAGAGTATTACCTCCAATCACACCCATGTTCAAGTTCCTCCTCTTCTTTAGAGATATCCTCACCAGCTATCTTTCCTTGTGAAATGGTTCTATCTAGCCATCTGCTTGTTGGGAAGGCTAGAAGAGGTCAAAGACTTTCTGGAAGAGGCAAAGAATGAGTGGATAAATTCTTTCAAAACTCGCTCTTCTTTGTGTGTTTGCCTCCTTAGCAAGCTCATACCTCTCCAACCACTTCTGCATGGGCTCTGAGTTAATGATGCAAAACTTCATTGTCTTCTCTCTATAAACTACATCCACTTTTCTTTTACTCCTTTGACCCTTGGGCTCATCGCCTACAAGATGAACATCTTCATTGTCACATAAGTGAGGCATTTTTGGGTTGGACATACCTAGAAACTATGTTATGAATACCACCCCTCTATCATGCTTCCCTCTGGACGTGCTCTCTGATGAACAAACCAATTTAGTGTCTTCATGAACTTCATAGAGGGGTGACTCTTGTACGAGCCACCCCTCTATCATGCTTCCCTCTGGACGTGCTCTCTGATGAACAAACCAATTTAGTGTCTTCATGAACTTCCCTAAGAAGAACATCCATTGACTGTGGACATTTCTTGCTATGCAACTTTGTCAACCACATTCACCACTAAATGAAGGTAAGTTGTGAGAATGCTTGTGAGAAAGTACTTTTCAACCATACAGAGAGCCTCTACAACATCGAATTTGGCATGGTCTATGCTATCTCTCCTTGTCCCTTTAGATGAATCCATCCTACCAAAGAATTGATTTTGTAAATGGTTGTTTGCACATCCTTCAAAAGATTATCTTTCACAGTTATAGGGAGAAAAAACTTCAAAATTGTGCCAATCATGAGACTTGAGCCCTACGAGATCATCGTTCCGTGTGAAGGTAGTCTTTAGACACCTCATGAACCCAATAGGTATCCGAAACTCAGAAATCACCTTTTTCACTTGTTGTTCTTCCATCTTGCAGAGCACCCAATGAGCTCTTGGTAGCAACACCATTTCATTTGGCTCGGTAATTACCCAAAATTCGTGCATACAACCTCACTCTTCCAAGTCGCCCTAAGATGCCCTATGTCAATGAACATAACCAAGTTTAGAAAGAAAAATTGACTGATATTACCTGAATATTCGCCATAACTGGGCCAATCATGCATCATCCACATAATTATGTCTTGTAATCACATGTCCTATCTTGTTAAACATTGAGACATTTCAAGTGCAGTAATCCCATCCCATAAAGTCTATAGCTCTTCCACAAGTGTTGCAAGGTATACATTCATTTTTTTGACCTTATACTTACTTAGCACAATGAGGGCTAACAACAAATAACCCTTTTTTGTGGCTAGCCATGGTAGGATGTTATAGTTGACCAAACATATAGACTTTGTGCTCCATGAGGAGCTACGTAAACCAATTGGATTTACATCGTCCATAGCTAGACCTAGTCGTATATTCTGAGTCTCTCAAGCAAACAAAGATCGCTTACTATCTATGTGTTTCCAAGCATTGGAATCATCAGACACTCACATACACCATCCCTAGATCTGATATCTACATGCAATGATGTTAAATGGGCTATGGATTTGCATATGAGCATGCTCTTGATTCTTGGGATCATAGGAAAGTGACAAAGAACCTTTGTAGGGAATGCTTCGCACACAAGTTCTTCCCTAAACCTTTTAGCTCCATACTTTGGAAATATGTGGAGGTGCCCATACTCGTTTTGAAAAAAGAATGCAATCATTTAGATAGGCATGAATCTTTGTGTAGTCCATACCCATGAACTCTAAAATATGATGGTGCAAGAGAATCCAAGCCCACATATTTGGATGATTAGCATATATCTCATGGAGTCATATATGATCAATCTCTTGTAAAATCTATTACCTTTTACCTTTGTAAGAGTACGTTACTTCCATGTGGAGTTAGGAAGCATGAAATCTCGATTTATTTAATAGATGATTGATGAGAGAATATATCCTATAGTTTAGGATTTACTTTTAGGTGAACATTTGAAATTCAAGATTGGCTCCAAACTCAACTATAAAAGGTGGATCAAAAGACTCGCGTGTATGCCCCGATTTTTTAGAGATCAATAGAGAGGGATTCTATGTAATTTGAGAGCTCACTCCAGAGCTCAATCACTACCCTCACATTGTGCAATAGATTATTGCCAATGACGTTGTATTTCTATGTGATCTAATACATACATTTTGCTTATATCTCTACTTCACTTCTCTACCATAACCACATCAGTACAGTGATCTTCTCAAAGCTTTTTCTGAGTGTATGATTGATCATTTGTTGTGATTTAAAGCATCATAGATTCAGTAACTATCTACTTTATAGTTACAAAATCTCATTATCATTGGTTCTCTAAATCGTGAGATATCAACACATCTTTACTCTCTCATCTATTCTCTGATGCATCCCAAAAATATCGTGGAACTCCTATGATTTGCTAAACGTCATACTCAGCATGTAGTTCATCTTCTTTATTGAAATCACTCATGATTGGTAGCTATCTAAGTAATTATACACCATCAAAACGAATAAGGCTAACTACTAGTAGGCTCAGAGCATTGTTCATTATACTGAACAGGTGTAGAGACTAAATATGCAAGTCTATGCCCTTGAATTAATTTCCTATTCATATGTTTTGATCCATTGATTAGTAGATCATGTTCCAAAGAACATAAGTGATTATTTATGATCATTAGCAAGCTAAAGAGGCCGACTACAATCTCCACTACTTGCTCTTGGTTGGTGTAAAGCAAGTTTAAGCAACACCACTTCATCTTTGAAGACTATCCACCATCTCCTCCATCAGTGGTATCAGAGCAACAACAAGCAAGATGGGACATGGATTTCCATCATTCATTCAATGACAAATTGGACAGAAGCAATTACCCAGCATGGTCACTAAGGATGCAAGCCTACCTCTAAGGAAGAAGTCTATATGGATACATCTCAGGAGATGAAGAGATGCAAACATTCCACAGAAAACATCAACCCACAGGGGAAGAGCAAGAAAGGATGACCAAATGGTGTGCAAAGGATGCTCTTGCCAGGTCTTACCTACTAAACTCAATATCTGATTTCTTATTACCTCACATTAGGAATTGCAAGATCTCCCAAGAGACTTGGGAAATACTTTCTTCATACTTCTCATCAAATACAAGAGCTGAAGTATTTACATGTTTCAGAAAGTATTTGGAATTGGTTGAGAACCAAACAGGTAGACGCTTAAAGAGGATCAAATCTGATGGAGGTGGCGAGCATTTTTCACATGATTTTGATTCATTCTTACAGGATAGAGGTATAAAGAGAGAGGTCACAACAAGGTATACTCCTGAATTAAATGGATTAGTAGAGAGGAGGAACAAATTGCTAGTGCAAGCTTCAAGATCAATGTTGAATGAGAAGAAACTACCCAATTACCTATGGGTAGAGCCTGTTTACGTAGCCACATACTTGGTAAGCAGACTCCCATCCGAATCCTTCAATGGAATGACACCTTATGAGACGAATAAGGTATGGCTATGACAAATCACTAGTCACCAAGCATTCTGTGTACATCATTAAAGACTCAATGACATAAGAACCTAATTGATTTGAAGAAGCCAATGCAATGAAAGAATGGAGAGAAGCCATGCCGGAAGAAGTTGATGCACTTTAGGAAAACAACACTTGGGATTTGGTTCCTAAGAAGCCAAGTATGAGGGTAATAGGATCCAGGTGGATATATAAAATCAAAATGAATTTAGATGGTTCTATAAACAGGTATAAGGAAAAGCTAGTGGCAAATGGGTTTTCTCAAACCCATGGAGTGGATTATGAAGAAATGTTTTCACATGTGCCAAGATGCCAACAATTAGGGTATTAGTAAGTCTTGCAGCTTCCAAAAAATCGAATCTATATCAGTTAGATGTTTAGAATGCATTATTAAATGAATGGATCTCAAAAGAAGTGTATATGGCTCAACCACCAGGCTATGAAGATAAGGATAAACCAGGTTTTGCATGCAAGCTAAGGAAGGCAATCTATGGTCTAAAGCAAGCTCCTAGAGCTTGGAACCATAGGCTTGTTACTTATTTTCACGATCAAGGATGTGTTGCTAGCAAAGCAGACTCTTCTGTATTCATAAAGAAGACAAACTCAGAAGTCATTTACTTATGTGTCTATGTGGATGACATCATCATGATAGGGAATGATGCTAATGTCATCAAGCAAGTTAAAGCTCAAATAATGGAAGAGTTTTAAATCAGTGATCTTGGTTTTTAACATACTTTCTTGGCTTAGAACTTGTGTATATAGATTTTGGTGTGTTCATTAATCAGAGAAAGTCTATTCATGATATGTTGAGAAAATTCAATATGGAAAACACCAAAAGTGGAGGTACACCCATGGAACTCAATCAGAAGCTTAGTTCTCATGAAGGAGAACTTCTTGAGAATGTCATAGGTTACCAAAAACTTGTCGGGAGCCTCAACTATGCAACCCTAACAAGAGTAGAGATTGCTTATGGTGCAAGTACATTAACCCAATTTATGCATACATCAAGAAAGCCTCACATGGAAGCTTCCAAGAGGGTACTAAAGTATCTAAAGGGTACCATAAATGTAGGGTTGTTTTACCCATTCACTTCTGACTTGGACATAGAGATGTACTCTGATGCAGATTGGGCTCAATTTAAGGATGATAGGAGGAGCACCTCAGGATACTTGTCTCTTGCAGGTTCAAAGCTAATATCATGGTCATCTAAAAAACAACCGACTATGGCTTTGTCATCTACACAGGCAGAATTGAGGTTTAGCAAATGCAACACAAGAGGCTATGTGTCTCAAGCAACTCTATATAGATTTGGGGTTACATTCTTACACTCCAATGGTTTTTGGAGACAACACTAGTTCACTTCATTTGGCAGCTAATCCTATATATCATGCAAGGACTAAGCACATTGAAGTGCACTATCATTATGTAAGGGAGAAACTGCTCAACAACGACATTCAACTATCCTATGTATCAACTCACTTGCAATGTGCAGATATACTCACAAAGTCTTTAGATGGAACTAAGATGAACAGGTTCAAACTGATGATTGGATTGCAGCAGATCAAGGAGGAATAAAAGATCAAGCATGTTAGGCTTGAGAGGGAGTTGTTGGTGGAAGATAATCCAAGCCTACATACTTGGATGATTAGCATATATCTCATGGAGTCATATATGATCAATCCCTTGTAAAATCTATTAAGTTTTACCTTTGTAAAAGTACCTTACTTCCACGTGGAGTTAGGAAGCATCGAATCTCGATTTATTTGGTAGATGATTGATGAGAGAATATATCTTATAGTTTAGTATTTACTTTTAGGTGAACATTTGAATTTGAATTCAAGATTGGCTCCGAACTCAACATAAAAGGTGGATCAAAAGACTTGCATGTATGCCCCTATTTTTAGAGATCAATAGAGAGGGATTCTATGTGATTTGAGAGCTCACTCCATAGCTCAATCACTACCTCACATTGTGCAATAGATTATTGCCAATGACATTGTATTTCTGTGTGATTTTATACATACATTTTGATTATATCTCTACTTCACTTCTCTACCATAACTACATCAATACAATGATCTTCTCAAAGCTTGTTCTCAGTGTGATTGATCATTTGTCATGATTTAAAGCATCATAGATTCAGTATACTATCTAGTTTATAGCTAAAAATTCTCATTATCATTGGTTCTCTCAATCGTGAGATATCAACACATCTTTACCTTTGGTCTGTTCTCTAATGCATCCAAAAAATATCGGGGAACTCCTATGATTTGCTAAACATCATACTCAGCGTGTAGTTCATCTTTTTTATTGAAATCACTCATGATTGGTAGCTATCTAAGTTAAAGAGACACCATCAAAAGGAATTAGGCTAATTACTAGAAGGCTCAGAGCACTGCTCATTATATTGAACAGGTGTAGAGACTAAAATAGCAAGTCTATGACCTTGAATTAATTTCCTACTCATCTCTTTTCATCCATTGATTAAAGGATCATGTTCCAAAGAACATAAGTGATTATTTATGATCATTGGCAAGCAAAAGAGGCCCACTACACTCTCCATCACTTGCTCTTGGCTGGTGTCAAGCAGGTGTTAGCAATGCCAATTCATCTCTGAAGAATATCCACATCTCTTGCAATAGTGGTATCAGAGCAACAACAAGCAAGATGGGAGATGGATTTCTATCATTCAATGAAAAATTGGATAGAAGAAACTACCTAGCATGGTCACTAAGGATGCAAGCCTACCTCCAAGGAAGAAGTCTATATGGATACATCTCAGGAGATGAAGAGATGCCAACATTTAGCAACAAACATCAACCCACAAGGGAAGAGCAAGAAAGGCTGACCACATGGTGTGGAAAGGATGCTCTTGCTAGGTATTACCTACTAAAGTCAATATCTGATTTCTTATTACCTCACATTAGGAATTGCAAGACCTCCCAAGAGACTAGGGAAGTACTTTCTTCATACTTCTCATCAAATATAAGAGCTAGGAAGAACCAACAGTGGATGGAGTTTACAACCTTTAAAAAACAACCAAAACAAAGTGTAGCTGATTATGTGACCAAGATGAAGGATGTGGCTAATCAACTTGCAATCATTGGAAAGGAGATAGAAGAAGAACACATAGTAAGGTAGATCATAAATGGCATAAAAGTTGATGATAAGTGGGAGTCCTTCACCATAGCAATGGACCTTTATATGGATATGCAGATACCTGACCTCAACACCTTCATGGGGCAACTCTTCACCCATGAGACAAAGCTCAACAAGAATGGCGAAAACTCTAGAGGTAACCAATCTTCTACCCTTTATACAGATAGAAATAAAAGTAAGGATAAAGTTAAAAGCAAAAAGATTGAAGAAATGGCTAGTACCTCTCAAGTGAACTTCAAGGGTAGAGGAAGAGGTACTAGAGGAAGGGGTAGAGGAGGAAAGCAAGTCAGGGGGAGATCCTACGACACTCCACCTTGCAACATATGTCGTCTAACCAACCACAGTACAGAAGAATGCTTCAAGAACACAAGGAATCAAAGGGGAAGCGGCTTCCATAGAGGGAGCTATGGACAATCCAAAGGTAGGTTCAACAATGGAGGAAGTAATCACAATCACAACTACAACCAAGGCTACAACAATAACAATTATCAAGAAGGTTTGAGAGGAAGAAGATATTATAACAACTACACAGAAGACCAATAGGATTCTTTAATCATCATGAACATGACATCCAAGCAAGGTAAAGATGATGAGCATATTTTATATATTGATTTTGGTTGCTCCATTCATGTGGCTAGGAATGTACCATTGCTATCTGATCTTGAAGAACCCAAAGGGAAGCATGAAGTGCAGACAGGTGATGACACTAGACACTCTATTAAGAAAATTGGAAATGTCAAGGCTTCTGATGGTAACATGAACCTCTTAAGGTTGTATGTGCCAATTATAACAAAAAAACTAATCAATGTTGGACAGATTGTTGAGAAAGGTTTAGAGGACATGGAGCATATGTGGAAGGTTTACAGGAAATGGTGCATATGTGGAAGACCCTCAACAAGGCTTCAAGAAGATTGCAAAAGGTGAGAAATCTTGTATACTCTTTACATTTGAGATTGAAGACACCAGAAACATTGAACTCTTCAATTAGAAAGATCAAGCCCTATCTGAACTAGAGATATGGCATAAAAGGCTAGGTCATATAGGAGAAAGAACACTAAAGCAAATATGCATGGATCAGAGTGTGCTTTGGATCTGAAATGTGTCCAAGCAACACATGATATACAAATATGGAGCATGCCAATTTAGCAAAGCTCATAGGAAACCATTCAACAGAAAGGGGTACATGTATGAAGACTATTTGGAGCTTGTGCACACTGATGTGTGGGGTCCTAGCAAAGAGCCATCAATCTCAGGTTCAAGATACTATGTTTCATTTATAGATGATTACAGTAGATGGACAATTCTTTACTTCATGAAACAAAAGGATTAAGTATTTACATGTTTCAAAAAGTATTTGGCATTGGTTGAGAACCAAACAAATAGAAGCTTAAAGAGGATCACATATGATGGAGGTGGTGAGTATTTTTCACATGAGTTTGATTCATTCTTATAGGACAGAGGTATAAAGAGAGAGGTCACAATAAGGCATACTCCTGAATTAAATGAAGTAGCAGAGAGGAGGAACAAATTGATAGTAGAGGCTACAAGATCAATGTTGAATGAGAAGAAACTACCCAATTACCTATGGGGAGAGGCTATTTCCACAGCCACATACTTGTTTAGCAGAATCCCACCCAAATCCTTGGATGGAATGACACCCTATGAGGCATGGAATGGTAGGAGACCATCATTGGACCATTGCAAAATCTTTGGGTGCATCGCTTATGCACATATACCCTCACAGACTAGAGGGAAGCTTGATCCTAAAGCTGAAAAGTGTATATTCATTGGCTATGACCAAAACCAAAAGGGATATAGGCTATAGAATCCCACTAACAAAGGATTTATAATTAGTACGGATGTAGTATTTGATGAAAATAATTCATGGTTTGAAGATGATTGCAGTAAGATCAAGTTACCTTATGATTTGGAAAGTGACTTTCCAACTCACTCAAGAAGATCAACAAGCACTAGAAGATGTCAATTTAGAGGATGAAGAGCAGATTGACTTCAAGGCTTGCAAATCAAGGGGCAAGACTAAGTTCAAGCAATTGGAAGACATACCAGAGTCCTCCAAGCACTCTGAAGATCTGAAAGGGAGAGTATAAGACTAATAAGGTATGGCTATGACACATCACTAGTAACCAAACATGTTGTTGACATCTCTAAAGACTCTATGATAGAAGAACCTACTTCATGAAGAAGCCAATGCAAAGAAAGAATGGAGAGAAGCCTTGTAGGAAGAAGTTGATGCACTTCAGGAAAACAACACTTCCGATTTGGTTTCCAAGAAGCCAAGTATAAAGGTAATAGGATTCAGGTGGATATATAAAATAAAAAAGAATTCAAATGGTTCTATAAACAAGTACAAGGCAAGACTAGTGGCAAAGGGGTTCGCTCAAACCCATGGAGTGTATTATGAAGAAATATTTTCACCTATGGCCAAGATGCCAACAATTAGGGTATTGGTAAGTCTTGTTGCTTCCAAAAATTGGAATCTATATTAGTTAGATGTTAAGAATGTTGGAAAACAATGTGCAATTGGTCCATTTTGTCCAAGACCTTATAGATAAAAGCATAAGTTTCTATCCTTATAGCACTATCCACCCCAAAGGAACCCGTCCGCAGTGCGTTATAGCATCTATACATGTTCTGTTCATTCCTTCTACAAGGTATAACGACAGGCAAAGTCGATAGGTTGCCTGCCTCTCAACGAACCTACGCAGGTTCAATTCCCAGCGGCAGCAACTTCACGAAATTTTTTTTAGTTAAGCTTTTGCTTTATTAAATCTTCTAGAAAGCAGACGGATAGATCGCGATCAAGGAACGCCAACGGATTTTTTGTTTTCCGCATGAGAGAGCGAACGCATTACGAATAGCTTTATTTTGGCTTTTGGAGAAGTGCTTTTCAAGGTACAAGAATACTATATAAACACAATCTTGGGTCACTTCAAGATATCCTTCACCTAGGATCAACACAAGCTTTCTAGAGCTTGGACCTCAATAGAGGTGGTGTTTCTTCTAGCACATGGGGCAGCCATGGTGCTAACTTGAAGCATGTTGAGGAGCAGCTATGGAGTTCTTCTTGGTGATTCTTCTTGGAGAAGATGAAGGGTGTGCTCACACTCTAGCTCATGGATAGGAGGTCATCTCTTGTTCATGGCAAGAAGACTTGATTATTAGCAGCTTGATGGTGAGGATCGCCCATCTACATGATGTATTTGAAGATCATCTTCTACAAGAAGATGTTAGGTTGAAGATTATCTTCTACAAGAAGATGTCTAGCTACTTCAAAGACATTGGATGGGACCATCTACATGATGTTGAAGATTATCTTCTACAGGAAGATATTAGGTTGAAGATTGTCTTCTACAAGAAGATATCGGGCTACTTCAAAGACATTAGATGGTGATTAACATAAGATTCACATCTTATGTTAAGTATTCAGGTACATATTCTCTTTATGCACACAGGCACTACTTGAAGTTTATGGAGGCTGTGGCGTTCATATCAGAAGGAGTCCTATTCGGCATAGGTACAAGAGAATCAGTACTTATATGCTTTATGCATATTTTTATGAGGTGTTTGAGAAGGTGTGTTCACATGAGTTTGAGGATTTCCGGCAACAATCTTGTTAGCATTCCATGCTACTTTATAAGTATGTGATCTTTTCACACACGTATCTGACTTAGGGTCTTCCATAGCCTAAGTTTAGATGTAGGTTTGTTGACCATCAGTTTCACACTGATCCTTCCTCATTCAGTCACTCATATTCACTCTTCTATAACCTATAAGGTCACACATCTCATGTATATTCAGATTACTGCCCATACATCTGAATATGTTTGTTACATTGTACATTCACTCATTCATCTATTTCTCATCACATAGAGTGGTTGAGAGTTTTGCTCCCACATTGTACATTGAACATTGGTATATATGATACTATGAGTAAGCGATGGCTTACGTAACACCTTACACATGACGTCTATTCTTTCTCTATCTTTGTCTCATCATCTGTATGATTAAGTTGTGGTATGTTCATGTTTTGTCAATATGGAAGATTGCTAGAATTAATGTTGTACATGAATGGAACTATGGAACCATGGACCTGTGACATGAGCCTAAGGGCCTACCTCACTTCCAACATTTGGTATCAGAGCTTTAGGGATTTGGTATCAGAGCACTAAGGTTTTGGTTACAGAACTTTAGATCTTTGGAATCAATGCATTAAGGCTCATTCATAATCCCAGGTTCCCAGTCTTCCAGATTTACAACATATGATTTGAAAGCATCTTCTAATATTTGACATTTGACATACACACTTAATCTAGATGAGTAGAGATTTGAGAATTAGACAATTCAATTACATGTGTATTCATCAGTGTGGAGTATGAAGTTGATGATCTGATAGCAGCCAAATATTTTTGGAAGAGTATGCAAATACTTTACAAAAGTATTGTTTGAAGACCCGGACTTGATGAAGAGAAGACTACTTCAAATTCAAGGAAGAACAATGGTTTAGAGAAGATGAAGGAATCAGATCAACATCAAATCACAGGTATCAGTTTCTACTATCAGATTATCATTTGCAGGTCATATCTTAGAAGAGCAGTTATGAAGAGATTTGAAGAAATTCAAGGAATGCTTTTATACACTTTCATCTTTTGAAAGTTAAAGGCTACATCAAAATAGGTATCTAGAGGTTTTTCTAGAGAGTTTTGAAAGATCTCTTTCATGGCAAGAAAGTTCATCTAAGAAGACAAGTGCAGAGATGAGATGAGTTTTATGTTCAGCCAATTTTCTATTGTAAGTTGGTTGGATATCAAGGTACAAATGTATCTAGAGAAGGTAACTATAGAAGGGCAATTCATCATTCAGATAACGATTGGTGAATTTAGTCGTTTCAGACATTTGAAACAACATTTTGATTCAGGGATATGAGGAGATGGTAAAACATGTTTCTATATTCACTTCCATTTGTATACCATGTTTGTTTTATCTCTTACTCTTAGCACTAGAGGAAGAGAAAAGTTCATTCGAAGAAGTCAAGAGTGTTTGCTACTTCAAGATGAAGAGAACAAAAGGTATGGAAGAGAAGTTTGAAGATGTTGTCATCATCAGGTGGAAGAAAGATGCAGAAGAAGAAAGTCCATCATTTCCAAAAGAAAAGTAAGGCTTCCTTTTCTCATATATTTTCCATATACTTTTCCTATTTTATCCTCTACATCCAAAGACAAGTCTACGAGAACATCTTGTTTAAATAAGAAGCAGTTTCTTGTTTTGCATTACACTTGGTCATGATTTAGTAGATTTGACAAAG
This sequence comes from Ceratopteris richardii, assembly GCA_020310875.1. Classification (NCBI taxonomy): domain Eukaryota; kingdom Viridiplantae; phylum Streptophyta; class Polypodiopsida; order Polypodiales; family Pteridaceae; genus Ceratopteris; species Ceratopteris richardii. The sequence goes on along the minus strand of CM035414.1, from coordinate 36,708,665 downwards.
AATTGCATTGAGAGAAAGAAAAGCAGCAGATATATGTTTTAACTCATATATGTATGAGTTATGTTTTAGTTGAAGCTTTTAAACAGGCAGCTTATATGTTCCCTCAAAGAATTCTTGGAGTGTCAATACAGAGCTACTTGGTATATGACAGTTGCAGAGAAGTATATTTCTTCTTTATCTAACTCTTGAGGTAAAAGAGTTTTTTGTAGCAGACGTTGAAGACTTGGGTTGAGGTTTTATGTTTGGAAAAGGTTACCTCATATTCAGTATTTTCAGAAAACTTCAGAATATTCAGAATCTTGTTGATGTACGAGTCAATGAAGAATCTACTTTCAATGATTGTCTAGATTTTTGGATACATGTTTGTATTCAAAAGGTGTTCCATTAGATCCTATCACTTGATTGAGAAGTGGAGTTAGCCAAAAGAAAGTCAAGCAGGTACTGTCACATTTCACCCGGGTAAAATATGAAAGTTATGAACTATCAACTTGCAGCTTTTGGAGTTCTCAAGGTGAGAAGTTTGTCCACTTATGTTTCAAGTAGGAATTGCAGATTCCTTGAAGGACTTGTTTGAAGAAAAGTTCTACAACTTTTTGAGAAGCATGGACACTTGGAGACATTCAGAAAGTAAATCAAACATTCAGTCATGAAGGTTTGATGACAGCAGATTCTACACAGGAGAGATCATTAATCTTGGATAGATCTTACATGATCTTGAGTATTTATGATTCAGTTGTCTATCCTTTGTTTGTGAAGATTCTTAACATTGGAGAAGTAAGTCAAAGATTCAGATTCTATCAGATTTGTGTTGCAAAGAGATAGAAATACTTGTTATGTGCAGAAGGGTATGAATCCTAAAATGCTTTCAGCAAGGTTTTATCAACTAACCTTATTCTACAATATGGGAAGCTGAAGACCTACAGTGAAAGTTATTAGCAACTGCAGTGCTAATAAAAAAAAGGGTTCAGAGATTTTGTTTCAGATACAGGTATTGATCACTGAACATCAGATTTATGAAGGAAGACGTTCCACATTTCATAAAGTTTGATATATTTGAAGAATTCTGGATACTAGCGTTAAGTCATCCAGGGGGGTGATGAAACATGAAGACTTATTTTCAAGCCATATGTAAAAGAATACAGATTCATACCTACAGGTATTCCTATATTTCCTTTGTCAGGTTCTCTTTATGTCCCAGCTTTGAAAGAAGAAGGAAGAAGAAGAATGTTTGGAGAAAGTTCCTGTTAGGATGTTCCTGTTCAAGAGAAGGTTCCAGAATTCTATTTGAAGAGAAGCTTGATATTTCAGAAAGGTATATTTCAGACGTGCGCACATATATGTTTATACCAAGTTCTGAAGGAAAGAGGTATGAAGGATTTAAAGGATGAAGACATGACGACATCATAGATTTTTTACTCATATTTCAGTTGATTGCATTTGAGTTGAGTTGATTTGACTTGAGTACAGTCAGAGATGAACCAGCAGTGTTCATAATACACTAAATTGTGAGTTGTCAGTCACAGGTTCCAGGATTCAGTTCCTGATTTTGTTTAGTGTATTTTACATGACGCAGCAGAAGTATGTTGAGAAATCTTCTTGGAAGGTAAATGCAAATATATGGATCCTAGTGTATGTTTTCACGTTTTTGAAGACAGGAGATAGCAGGTTCAGAAATAGTTCATGCTATATTTGTTGTCAAGCAGTGATTGCTTGATGTGTACACTATTGGATATCTAGTTTGCATATTTTCTCAAGTATTATGGTTCATATTCAGCAAGTTCAGGTTTTTTGAAGGAAAGTCAATTTCAGTTTTGAAGAAGACTTTTTCTGAAGTATCAGAAGTACAAGCTTGAAGCTTGTGATAGTTTGCAATTTGTGACAGATTGCAGATCCAGTCCAGGTTGTACCAATATGACATTGCAGGGGGGATTGTTGGAAAACAATGTGCAATTGGTCCATTTTGTCCAAGACCTTATAGATAAAAGCATAAGTTTCTATCCTTATAGCACTATCCACCCCAAAGGAACCCGTCCGCAGTGCGTTATAGGATCTTTACATATTTTTTTTACTCCTTCTACAAGGTATAACGACAGACAAAGTGGATATGTCGCCTGCCTCTCAACGAACCCACGCAGGTTCAATTCCCAGCGGCAGCAGTTTCACGAAATTGTTTTTAGTTAAGCTTTTGCTTTATTAAATCTTCTGGAAAGCAGACGGATAGATCGCGATCAAGGAACGCCAACGGATTTTTTGTTTTCCGCATGAGAGAGCGAACGCATTACGAATAGCTTTATTTTGGCTTTTGAAGAAGTGCTTTTCAAGGTACAAGAATACTATATAAACATAATCTTGGGTCACTTCAAGATATCCTTCACCTAGGATCAACACAAGCTTTCTAGAGCTTGGACCTCAATAGAGGTGGTGTTTCTTCTAGCACATGGGGCAGCCATGGTGCTAACTTGAAGCATGTTGAGGAGCAGCTATGGAGTACTTTTACTTCCACGTGGAGTTACGAAGCATCAAACCTCGATTTATTTGGTAGATGATTGATGAGAGAATATATCCTATAGTTTAGGATTTACTTTTAGGTGAAAATTTGAATTTGATTTCAAGGTTGGCTCTAAACTCAACTATAAAAGGTGGATCAAAAGACTCGTGTGTGTGCCCTAATTTTTAGAGATCAATAGAGATGGATTCTATGTGATTTGAGAGGTCGCTCCATAGCTCAATCACTACCCTCACATTGCACAATAGATTATTGCCAATGACATTGTATTTCTATGTGATCTTATAGGTACATTTTGATTATATCTCTACTTCACTTCTCTGCCATAACTACATCAATACAGTGATCTTCTCAGAGCTTGTTCTCAGTGTATGATAGATCATTTCTCATGATTTAAAGTATCATAGATTTAGTATACTATCTAGTTTATAGCTACAAAATCTCATTATCATTGGTTCTCTCAATCGTGAGATATCAACACATCTTTACTCTCTGGTCTATTGTTTGATGCATCCCGAAAATGTCGGGGAACTCCTATGATTTGCTAAACATCATACTCAGCATGTAGTTCATCTTTTTTATTGAAATCACTTATGATTGGTAGCAGTCTAAGTTAATTAGACACCATCAAAAGGAATTAGGCTAATTACTAGAAAGCTCAGAGCATTGTTCATTATATTAAACATGTATAGAGTCTAAAATAGCAAGTCTATGACCTTGAACTAATTTCCTACTCATTTGTTTTGATCCAATGATTAGTGGATCATGTTCTTAAGAACATAAGTGATTATTTATGACCATTAACAAGCTAAAGAGGCCCACTACACTCTCCACCACTTGCTCTTGGCTAGTGTGAAGTAGGTTTTAGCAACACCACTTCATCTTTGAAGACTATCCACCATCTCCTCCAACAAAAGATTCTTTGCATCTCCACGTGTTGGAGGCATGTCATTACCATCTAGTAAAAACTGATCTTTCAAAAGCCTGCAAGGGATAAGCAATTACAATGATATTAGTAAATACACCTATTTTGATGCAACAATGAAAGTTTCAATTCCACTCTACTTGAACAATTCAGACACTCTACCATCCAACCATCCATAGATGGATTGAAGATTGAGCATCGAGAATGACGCACATAGAACATATATCTTTGTACCATTATAGAGTGGTAAACAAGCTATTTTTTGCATGTTCTGATGTTCTTTGTTGGCTTTTGGCCATGGAAATTATGTCGTATCAATGTGCTCTTCACCATTGTGGTCTTCGTCCATGTCATGAAACACCTTAAGCATTTCTTCCATGTGTTCATTCTTTGTCATGTTGCCAGTAGTTTGTCCTTTTACATCCCATGTCATTCTCTTTTGTCCATAAGAGGTAGGTGGTGCAATGTCATGTGGGTCAATCTACTCACCAACCAAACCATGCGAATGCAGGCATAAGTTTTGTAGTCGATCCAAAGCAAAGGGTCCATATTCTCAAATATGTGCAATACAAATACATTGTTTACAAAGTATCTGATATTTGCACTAGGTGCAAGGACATTCCATTCTCTCCTTGAGATCCAAAGATGCCATCTAACATCATGCGGAGGTGTTGAACATATATATATCTCTCTCTCTATCCACCTATCTTTCTCTCTCTATATATACATGTATCTCTCTCTCTCTATCTATCTATCTCTATCTATCTATCTATCTATATATCTCTCTCTTTATCTCTTCCCCCTCTCTCTATGCTTTCTCTCTCTATCTCTTACTCTCTCTCTCTCTCTCTCTCTCTCTCTCTCTCTCTCTCTCTCTCTCTCTCTCTCTCTCTCTCTCTCTCTATCTATCTATCTATCTATCTATCTATCTATATATCTCTCTCTTTATCTCTTCCCCCTCTCTATGCTTTCTCTCTCTATCTCTTACTCTCTCTCTCTCTCTCTCTCTCACACACACACACCTTTCTATGTTGTCTCTCTCTCTCTATCTATCTCTCTCCCTCTCTACCTCCCCCACACCCTAACCAAAATCTCATTGAATTTCAATTTCTCTCTCTCTCTCTCTCTCTCTCTCTTTCTCTCTCTCTCTCTCTCTCTCTCTCTCTCTCTCTCTCTCTCTCTCTCTCTCTCTCTCTCTCTCTCTCTCTCTCTCTCTCTCTCTCTCTCTCTCTCTCTCTCTCTCTCTCTCTCTCTCTCTCTCTCTCTCTCTCTCCCCTATGTCTCTTTCAAACACCAACCAAAATTTCATTACATGTCGATTGCTACCTCCCTCTCTCTCTCTCTCTTTTCAAAAGTTAACCAACATTCATTTCATTTCTCTCTCTCTCTCTCTCTCTCTCTCTCTCTCTCTCTCTCTCTCTCTCTCTCTCTCTCTCTCTCTCTCTCTCTCTCTCTCTATCTATCTATCTATCTATCTATCTATCTATCTATCTATATATATATATATATATATATATATATATATATATATATATATATATATATATATATATATATATATATATATATATATATATATATATATATATATATATATATATATATATATCAATTAAGGTCTTTTCTTGCATCAATGTTGTGTTTTTAATATCTCTCTCGTTCTCTCTTTCAATATCTCTCTCTCTCTATCTCTCTTTCAATCTCTCTATATCTCTTTCAATCTCTCACTCTCTCTCTTTCAATATCTCTCTCTCTCAAATGTTAACCAAGATTTGATTTAATTTCTCTCTCTCTATCTATCTATCATTAAGGTTTTTTGTATGCTTTTTTGTTTTCTTTTTTGCATCATTGTTGTGTTATATACATGTATATATATATATATATATATATATATATATATATATATATATATATATATATTCAATGTTTATCTCTCTTTCTCTCTCTAATAAAGAACAAAACAATACGTGCATGGATGTAGATCACTCACACTGATGTAACTCTGGAACACTCATCATGCACGCACAATCAATGTTGCATCCTGTCAAACAAAAAACCCCCACCAAAGAGCTCTTGCAAAACAAAATGAAATCAAAATTAGGAAACCCTAAAAACAATAAACAATAGAGAGAGAGAGGGTGAGGGAGTGCATCACTTACCAAGATGCAAGAGATAGAGAGAGTGAGAGAGAGAGAGATGTGTTTGTGTGTGTGTGTGTGTGGAGAGAGTGAGATGTGTGTGTGTGTGTGGGGGGGGGGGGGGAGAGGGGGTGGATGTGTGTGAAGGGAGAGGCTAGAAGCAAGGGGGGAGGGGCAAAGTGCACGTGAGATGGAGGGGAGGTGTGCACATATTTGAGTGAAAAAATAGGGGAATCAGCTTTTAGGTTAAAAAGAGTGGAGACAACTTTCATTTTATAAATCACGAGGTCTGAATAGGTGCCAATAAAATCCTTGGTATCATCAAAATAAGCATTGGTATGTGTCTCTGCAATGTTGATGCCTATACTAATGATTATAATGGCACCTATTCTGGCCATTATTCTAGAGCCTATTCTAATGTCAGATTTTTAGCATTTTTCCAAGCATCTTCTAATGGTCATACTGGCACCCTGGATGACCGTCGGTATGAACCTAATCTATAGTTGTGATTATTCATCTACCTATCCACTCATTTATTTATTTATATATTGATCTATTTTTCTATATTTATATATATATTCATCTATTCATCCATGCACTTAGTCATCTATCTATGTATCCATCTATGTATTCAATTATCTATCCATTAAATTCTTCATGTATCTATCATTTACTCATTCTTATATAGATCTATCTATCTATTCAATTATTTATCCATTCAATTCTTCATGTATCTATCATTTATTTATCTATATATTGATCTACCTATCCATACACTTATTGATCTATCCATTCAATTATTCATATATCTATCATTTATTGATATATCTGCCAATCTATCTATTCATTTATTTATCTACATATTGATCTATCTATCCATACCCTTATTGATCTATCTATTTAATTGTCTACTTAAATATGTATTTAAGTATCTATGATTTGATTATGAGTATTATTTTTTATTGTTGATTTTATAAAGTATATTAGTGCTTAAAGATTTAACATTGATCAAAATTTTAATTTTATCTGATAGTCCCTTTGTTGTATTTGCATAGATGGTAGGTCAAATAAATAAGTACGAGCAAAATTTTTAGAACAGTTTGTCTACTTGTACATGTATGGAATGCAAAAAGACCAGATCATAGTAGCAATGGACATATCAAGTTACAAAGAGTTCGTCAAACAACATACATTAACATCAAAGATAAAGTCAGAAGCATATCAAGAGGAGCACAAGTACTAGGTGAAAAAATGCCCAAAGAGCTCATTCGCATCTTTGGAAAAATAGTCAAAGTAGTAGAATCCTTGGCATTGGATATCACAACAATGCCACGATTTATTGACAAAATCAAACTTGTCGATTTAAACTACCAAATGATGAAGAGAGGAAAGAGAGTGAGACCAAAAACTACAAAAGAGGCAGAGAGCAACAATAGCTGCAACAATAGATCCATGTGCACATATGCATGTGAATATGGAAGATCAAACATCCAGACAACCTATGTTTGCTCCCATATTCATCTGTTCATTTCAAAGATGCATCTCTCATGGGGGAAGGACAATATGGTATGGTCCATCATCAGAATAACCCATCCCAGGTTCATCAACAAATTCTTTATAGCAGAATTATTCAAACTACATGGCCGGGACTTACAAACATGAGAGAATGAAGCAATGAATGGGGCCACCATATTACCTGTACCCAAAGTAGAATAATCAATCCACTTGCATTAGCTAGACATCATAGTAAAAGCCCATTCTTATTCTCATATTATGGAATGGTGGTATGTTGGACATGTGGCTCAAGAAATTGAAGAAAGAGTATTTAAACATACCACGAGGCAGAATCATCAAAGACACACAAGAGGATATAGCTACACTGAAGATAAATATTTGAAAATTAATCAATGTATTGCTATGGATAGTGTCATTTTTACACACTTGTAATATTTCACATAATGATCTCCATCTAGGAAACATATTGTTGCATTTTGAAGACAAGCGTGTGTACATCGGACTAGGAAATATCCAAATTGTTCTTCTCGACCATATCCAAGAAAAATGCATTTCTTTGACATATTGTCCAAATTTTGTATAAGATTCTTGGGTATATGAACATATGCTTCACACCCAAAAACTCGAAGATGATCATAATATGGTGGCTTCGCAACTAACAAGTGTTCTTTCTATGATATAAATAAAGGATAAAGTGAGCTAACTTTGCTTCCTTTTGCAATAACCATATTGCCCTTTGATATGCAAAAGGAATGAGCATAGAAGACCATCTTGTGACCAAGGTCATCAAGTTGGTCAACTGACATCAAACCGTGTGATAACTGAGGTACATTGTATACATTATGCATAGTAAATTTTGAACCATCAATGATCTACACAACCACATCTCCAATCCCCACAACATCACACTGGTAAGAGTCACCAAGTCTCACGGTACCAAGAGACTTTGTTGCATACTTAGAGAACATTCTTTGTGTGATTTCATATGGAAAGAAGCACCAGAATCTAGCAGCCATGTGTGGTAAAGAGAATTAGCCATAAGCACCTCTACCTTGATTTACTTCTACTCTTATTCCATTGACCATATCGATATCCCTCTTCCTTGATTTACTTCTACTCTTATTCCATTGACCATTCTTTTCCTTGTTCTTGCTCCTGCCACGTTGTTGATTCTTTTCTTGGTAAGAATTACAAACATTATATGCATCTCCCTTCTGAGTGCCAACCATAGATTTTCTATGGATCTCCTCACTAAAGAGTGCTCCACATATGTCATCATAGACCAGTTTACCACCAGGTGCACTATTGCTAATAGCTGTACAAAACGTATCCCATGATGATGGCAAGGTGCATAACAACAAGAATGCTTTCATTTCATTATCCGTATCCATTTTCTTAGGCTGTAATTGGGAGAATATAGCATCAAACTCATTTAGATGAGCAACAACACTATCTATGTCCTTCATGCAAAGATCATATAACTTTCTCATCAAATACACTTTATTTGATGCCGTCTCTTTTTCATATGTATTGTGTAACTTCTTCCAAAGCTCCTATGCACTTTTGCAATCTAATATTGTAAAGTAAACATTATCTACCAGGTGCAATCAAATGGTAGACCTGACCATTTCATCTAACTCATCCCAATCATCTTCATCCATGTCAGCAGGCTTCTTTGAGGTTCAATTTACTGGCCTTCATTGCCTCCTTTGAATTAGCACATCTTTAGTCTAATTCTTCCATAGAGCGAAGTTTGTGCCATCAAATTATTGGATGTCAAAATGGTCTTTGCCCTACAAGTTATAGCTCCTCCTCGAAACACTATACCCTAATCCACCAGATGTGCTTGAGACCTCTGATGCCATGATGGTGGACAATCGAATAGAATGATAATGGAGGCAGAAGAGTCCAAACACCATTACGGCTCAAAGAAGGATGACCAAGTGTCAGATTATGGGAGAGAATTCAACAGTATTCCTAGAGAAATGAACTAATGAACAATAATGAACAACCAAAAGGATTATGTGAGAATAAATGGACTCACACCAATAAGTGTATCAAGGAGTAAATCGACCACTATATAGTTGACAAAACCAAAAAATCTGGAAAACTTTTGCCAGAGTATCCTCTGCAAAATGAGCATATGGCTAGTGTCAAAATCTCATAAAATTGCAAGTACTAACATGTTTACGTGCATATAATCAGTTACTCGAAAGAAGCCAACTAGGGTTATCGAGCACCAATGAACAACTATCATACCTGCATCACCGAGGAGACCCCAACATCTGGGTGTCTCCCAGTTAAGAAAACCTCACCACAACCCTCTTTATCAAACATAAAAGGCTTTATGCAAAAACGTAACTGCTATATCAATGAACGCGTGGACATACATAAGTGGTATCCATAGAAGCATACATAGTGTATATGTGCTCAATATATGCAGTAAAATGACACTGAAAAGCTAAATGCATAGCCCAAAAGACTAGCCACAAACACATGCAAATGTCTATCAACTCTGTTGTTTAGGTTCAAAAACTTGCATAAATTTGCAGTGGCTACTCCCACCACAATTGAAAACCTTTGGAGAAACCTGTAGTTTTATAAGTGTGGCTGAAAACACGGCTCCAAAGGTGAATAATTATTTGTACAAAGGACACTCTTCTTGATGTTTTTGAACTATGTGAAGAGACCTATGCACGAAAGTACTCCAAAATGGCTCCAAAAATCACCCCAAAAATGCTTCAAAAACAAGCTTTTGGCCTTTCACGTGGACACTAACGGTAACATTCAAATCCATTATAAGTAAGAGTTAAACTAAGTGCTCATTAAGGTGAAGAAGTGAAGTACCTGACCATGTTTAGGTCAATAATTGTCTCTCCATTGTATGTTACCATGACAAGACCAGATATTGCTCATGTAGTTGGAGTGTGATCTCAATTTTTGCAAGCATCGAGAGTACCTCATATTGTTGCATCCAAAAGGGTACTTAGGTACCTCAAAGGATTAGTAAATGAAGGGATATATTATTGATTTGATGATGAGTTAATTGTACAAGCTCATTGTGATGTTGATTGGGTAGGTTCCAAAGATGATAAGAGGAGCACTAGTGGATATGTTATCATGCTAGGGAAGAAGACCATCTCATGGATGCCAAAGAAACAACCAACGTTGGCTCTCTCCTAGACCAAATTTGAGTATAGAATCTCAACACGTCTCATGTGAGCTTATGTGGCTAAAGAAGTTGTTTGTTGATATTGATTTTCAGGTTAAGCAAGTACCTATTTTTTGTGACAACATAAGTACCATATGCTTGGTCAAAACTAGTCTTCTATGCAAGGTTGAAGCATATAGACATGCATTACCACTTTGTTACAGAGAAGATTATGTCAAAGGATGTAAAGGTGGAGCATGTCAAAACAAAGGACCAATATGCACATATGTTTACCAAAGATTTGGATGGAGTAAAGCTACAACACTTCACAACATGGGACTCATCCACAATTTTTGCAAGTGAGCCAATAAAAAAGGAAGACCCAAATTTTTCAAATTAAGTAACGAGCTCCACCAAACTCAATCAAATTCAAGTCTCATCAATCTCCACCAAAATGTGCACCTATAGTGATTGGTGGGTGGTAAGCTAGATTGTAGGAAATGTATAAACTCTATCTAAGCACTATCCCACCTTTGTTTCTTATGTTGTATGCATTCCACTAAGTTTCCCACTTAGTTTAGTGAATTTCTAAACTCAAGCAAGCAGCCCCCATGTTTGCTTATCTTATTTTCTCACGATTTTTGTCCTCTATATATAGAGGTATAGTTGAACTTTCACAAATCTAATTGTACCAGATTGTAGAGCATTGTTTGCTCTCTCATTATAATATTTTCCATTGATTTAAAGCTTCATTTGCTCTCTTGTATAGTGACCCAAAGTGTGCTAAAGCTTAAATTTCTTTGACCGAGTGAGTTGTGAGAAACTGCCAGGTTTGTGAAGCTATATTTTTGCAAATATGTAGAGAGTGTTGCAAATGCATAGCCTATTTTGAATTGGATGGTTCTCCTAGCTAGAATATCCGTTTGGGACTATTTATAGATTTTAAAATAGCTCTCAAAATCTTATTTAAGCCTACAACGTTGCATTGTAAGTCTCTATACAGTTTCATAGAAACATATAGAACAATGAGCATATATTAGCTAAGATGCATAAATAGCCCATTAAGGAGGTTGAAGTGAGAAGAGTGGTGTTTGAGGATACTAGTCCTCTAGTTAGAATGGTACTTGGGATTTAGTACCTTTGCCAAAGAGCATGAAAGCTTTACCATGTGAATGGGTATATAAGTTGAAATTCACATCAGATAGAGTTATTGTTGCAAAGGGTTTTAAGCAACAGCATGGTGCACAAAATCCTATGCTCTCCCACACAAGAAAAGTCTCAAAAAAGAAGCCAAGAAGAAGCAATAGTCAATACCATGCATCAAGATCAAAAGAAGATCAATTCACCTCTTCAGCAATAGAAAGAAGACAATCATCAAGGATATGGGTTTGGAAGCCAGAGCTACTAGTAGCATCCACAGAACTGAAGAGCCAACCACACTGGATACAAATATTATGCAACCAACCAAAGATGAAGAAGTCAAAAATGACTTGTACACAGCCAAACACTGTTCTAAAATGGGTCCCTATAAGGGGGAATGATCAATTGTCATTTTGAAATCCAATGAATACCTCCAAAAAATTCTCCATCAACATGTGCAAGCACATTGGAAGCCTCGATCTGCAACAACCATGTGCCTTTGGCATAACCTTGTCTTTTGCACCATTCAGGTCATGCATTTCCAAAGTGTGCATTAATATAGGGCCACATTACATGGCCATGCGTAGACACAATTGAGAAATCCCATGCACATGAGACACACTTGACATATTTAAAATATTTTCTTGATACTAACCTCTTTCTTCTTGTTTTATGCCATTGTTTCCACAAAAAAAAGAGGGACATGACCATGCACTCAATGAATCTTACCAGTGAATCATCAACAAGAACATTCATCAAAAAAGCAAGGCATGACAATGTTCAATCACCATGATGGGAATACAACACGAAGAGTGAAGATCGATGGACCTTTCAACATGGTAAGAATTGTCTACTTTGGCAACACCATCACCATTATAGATTAGGAAACCTCTTCATCATCATACCCTTGAGCACTTCGCTCAAGACCCGATTTCTTGCACCATACTTCTTCCAATGCATTCCCCAAGTAAGCATGCATAGGGCCACATTAAAAGGTCGTGCATAAGGCACATATTTTCTTCAACCCATGCACTTACACACTTACCCATAATTGATTTTGGGTTATGAGTAATTGGCATGATAACTATGAAATCCATGTTGGAACAGTCCAGAGGACATCAAGGTTACAACAGCAATAGTAAGAAAGCAATCCAATGCCACCGGCTGCTCAAAATCAACATTGACAACCTCTTTTGAGCAACTAGCAATTTTTGAAAGCTCACTAATACATCGTCGTGTTGAATCAAAGAAAGAAGTACATACAAAGGAACTAAAGCAGTGACAAAATGAAGAACTAGACAACCACTCTGCTACATTCAAAAGATAAATTGCTCTTGTTGATACAAGATGGACACTACCTCTCAAAGTACTACATGGAACACCCATTGCAACAAGGGTCTGTCAAAGACGAAAGACTCGAGAGGGGGGGGGAGTGTTGAAGCTCAAGGCCAAGGATAGAGCATGGAGTACATCAAAGAAGTGGACACACATGAAGATGAAGCATGAAGGAAGCTCCAAGAAGTACATGTCGAATTTTTAGAAGAAATTCCTATTAAAATCGTGATTTTCATCACTAAAAAACATTGTAAATACCATTTCACATTTTTGCAACTCCATTTTGTTCAAATCGAGGAGTCCTCAAGCTTGAGGAGTATTAAAAGTATCATCCTACCAATTTTCATAATTTTTAGAATCCGTTTGAGCCCTCAAATAAACCCTAGAACCTAATTTATAACTATGTCGGACACTAGGTCTGGACAGGGTGAAAACTACTCAAAAAACTATAAAAAGAGCTAGAGAGCTAGAGAGCTCATTTTTGAGGTTAGCTTGTTAGATATTTGAGCTTTTGTAAGAGATTTCTTTTGTAATCGAAGACCTTCCATTGTTCCACTCTTTGCTCTTACCTTATGTGTGTGTGTGTGTATGTGTGTGCATGCTTGTGTGCTTCTCACTCATGCACTTGTGCACTTCACTTGCTCTTGGTCTACATATCAGTCCTCACATTTTTGCGGATTGACATTTGCGAGGTGCATCTCCTCACATTGGTACTTACCATTGTGCTAGAGTGATAGCCTCTCTATCACTAGTATAGATCTAGCTATTATATCAAAAAAATCAATTTGCAAGGTAGATTGGTTTATTGTGTTCAAAGTAACTTGAGTCAAGGGAAAAATGTAGGTGAAACATGCCAAGCCAGAGTTACATGATGCACTAATGGTGTTGCATCAAAAGGTGTACCAAGAGATACCAGTAAACTGTGAAATTTCCATAACGTTTGCAAGAGCCTTTGCATTTGAGAATTGCACTATTGTATAGTCATCAACAAATCCAGATATCTATCAGGTGGCAGGATTTTTGAAAGGTTGAATACTCATCATGTGGATTGTTACATACATAGATTAAATACAAATTGCAAGAGGATTGGTTCAAGAATGTGAATCGACATCTATCATTTGTAAAAAACATGTTAAGCATGCTGGAGTTGCATGAATTGTCACCCACATTGCCATTACCTTTCTTAGAGTTACCATCATCCCTCCCAATCAGTGTTTCATCCATATGCATAGCATTTGGTTTGAATATTGAGGAGAGGTTGAGTTTTTGGTGCACCTTATGCCATGCAACCATTCATATCATTACATTTGTTTTGCATCACATTGTCATATGTCAGTCAATTGTTTAGGTGAATGTGGTACTGAAATACCACAACATATGCAACAAACATTCTTTGGATGCTTTAATGGTGGATTCAAATTTGATGGAGGTAAGCTTGTCAAGTTGATTAAATGTGGCATTGTTACTAGCTTTTTAAGTATAATTAAACTAATGATCTTTACTTATGGCTTCTTAAGGTTTTCCAAGTACCAAACATATTAGCAATATTGCTTTTTATCTATGGTTCTGGCTTCTTAAGTGTAAGCTATTTGTATCTGTAGTTTGCAATGTCATGAAATAGTTGTATATAGCTTCCATTCATCTTGCTTTATCTAACAATCATCTATTGCGATACTTCCCAATCACGTTTTCAATGTCAACATATCAATATTTTTCTATCTAGCTAAGTTATTTGATTCTCTACCTAGTTAGCTTAATAGCTATCCTATAGCTAAATAGGTATCTAACTAGCTCCCTATCAAAGCTAAATAGCTTCCTATTAGCTAATTAGTTTTTAGCTATCTATGTATGTAGCTATTTAGCTTCCCAATAGCTAAATAATTATCCAGCTAGATACTTATCAAGCTAAATAGCTCCATGTTAGCTAAATAGTTATCTAGCTATCCACCTATGCATCTAAATAGTTTCCTAATAGCTAAATAGTTATCTAGCTATCTACCGATGAAGCTAGATAGCTATCCAATAACTAAAAAATTATTCATATATCTACCTATCTAGCTAAAAAGCTATCCTATTATCTATCTAGCTAAATAGTTATCGAGCTATCTACCTATCTAGCTACATAGCTTCTTGTTAGTTAAGTATTCATATAGCTATCCACATATCCATCTAAATAGCTACCTTATAGCTAAATATTTATCAAGATATCTGCCTATCTGTTTAAATAGCTAGCTAATAGCTAAATAGTTATCCAACTATCTACCTATGAAGCTAAATAGATATCCAATGGCTAAAAAGTTATCCAAATATCTACCGATCGAGGTAAATAGCTATCCAATAGCTAAATAGTTATCTAGCTAGCTATGTATGAAGCTAACTAGCTATCCAATAGTTAAAAAGTATTTCAGTTATCTACCTATCTAGCTAAATAACTATCCAATAGATAAAACTTTATTCATCTATCTACCTATCTAGCTAAATAGCTATCCAATGTCTAAATAGTTATCCATCTATCCACGAGTGAAGCTAAATATCTATCTAACAGCTAAAACGTTATTAAGTTATCTACCTACTAGCTAAATAGCTATCCAATAGCTAAAACTTTATTCAACTATCTACCTATCTAGCTAAATATTTATCGAGTTATCCACCTATGAAGCTAAATAGCTATCCAATAGCTAAAAAATTATTCAGCTATCTACCTATCTAGTTAAATAGCTATCGAACTATCTATCTAACTAAATAGTCATCCGGCTATCTACCTATCCAGCTAAATATCTTCTTCTTAGCTAAGTAGTCACTTAGCTATCCACCTATTCATCTAAATAGCCAGCTAATAGCTAAATACTTATCCAAATACCTACTTATCTATCTAAATAGCTACCTAATAGCTAAATTGTTATCTAGTTATCTACCTATGAAGCTAAATAGCTATCCAATAGCTAAAAAGTTATTTAGTTATCTACCTATCTAGCTAAATAGTTATCCGACTATCCACTTATGAACCTAAATAGCTATCCAATAGCTAAAAAGTTATTCAATTATCTACCTATCTAGCTAAATAGCTATCCAACTATCTATCTAACTAAATAGTTATCTATCTATACCTATCTAAACTTCAGCCATCAATCAACTATCTAGCTTTTTCTTACTCTTTAACCCTCTACCAAAACACTAATGTAACTGGTTTTTGTTGTACCAAGCAATTGCTCGTAGTGTTGTAACCCCTCATATTACAAATTGCACAATATATTTGGTTTAGGGCACAATTTGTCTCTAAGTGTCTCGGATTCTTACATCTCATACAATATAATTGGATATATGGGTCAGTTATAGTGGAAGGATTTGAGGTTACCATATTTAGAGCCTCTGAGGAACGATGCCAGACAAGGTTTTTCGCCTTCAAATTTTTTCCAATTGCTTCATTCCTTCAATGACCTCATTCCATCCAAAGAAAACAAACAAAGTTTTTCTTTGAATAAAGAATTGAATCCATCCATGAACCAACCTCATACCACATCATGAGGACACTCTAATTTTGGAATTTGTCGTAATGCACTTTGAGATAAAGATGCATAATCTACAATGGTTTGATTGGGAAATTGCACCATATATTATAAAGTGATAAACAGTTAACCTATCATTTTCGCTTTTTGGAATTGTCTTCACAATGCAACCTTCAAAGCATCATACATAGCAAAATGATTTGGGGTAAATTTTGTCAATCAGCAGACCGCTTCTCCACCTAAAGTGGCCTTGAACACCTGACACTTCCATGCATCATCTAGATTTCCTTCAAACAAGTCATACGATGTATCAAAAAAGCAAACATGCATGTTAGGATCATCATCAATCTTTCCACTGAATCGATTGAATTGCATCGCTAATTCGGTGCATTGGAACTTCCATACTAATTGAAACTTGTCAATTTTTCCACTCATCATCAACAGGTATCCACGAGATTTCATCTTCTTCAATCTTGATTCTATCCTGAGACTCCATCTTGAATACCACACCAAACTACCTTCATAACACGGTCTGCTTCTCCACCAACTACTCTATCCAAATAGAATCTAAAAGGCTCGGCATCACACCTGAATTCCAAGGTCTCCTTTCTAGTTCCCTATCGGATTCCTCTATAGTTTTTCATCCTTCTCCATTGTCTGCTTGTGACTTGGCTTCCTTGAAAGTTGGCTGTACCTTCAACAATTGTGTCAATAATGGGTATGGTATTACACCTTTATTCACCAAGTGATGTAATTTCTTTGATACACGGGTACTTCTCAAACTATCTCCTTCCATAGTATCCTTATACCATAATGTAAATGATCCCGCTGCTTTGAGTGTTGCCTACACTTCTTTATGATTCAAAAACCACTCACCCAATCGTGGCTGCTTCTTGCTCAACCAAGATATACATGAGTTACCAAGCATGAAGCAAAAACCACTAGTGGACACACGAGTGTCATAGCAACCAACCCAATCTGAGTCAGAAAAAGCATGCAAATCTGGCGGTAGTGATCCCCCCTTGGGATAAAACAACCCAAGTAGCCGAGTACCACTCAAGTAGCGAAAGATGCGCTTAACCGCTTTCCAATGCGTGACTCCTGGGCAATGCATAAACCTGCTCATCTGTGAGACAGCAAACTGAATATCTGGCCGAGTAATGCATAAGTAAATCAAGCATCCAACAGCCTGCTGATAGAGAACAGCATCAAATGCATCTCTAGCATCATGAAGACTCAATCGTAAACCTGTCTCCATAGGAGTGGCAATAGGCTTACAGTCTTCAAGGCCAAAACGCTGCAATAATGTGTCAATATATTTCGTTTGACACAAAGCCATTCCACCATCAACGTGCATAAACTGAATGCCCAAATAGTGATGTAAATGCCCCAAATCAGACATCTCAAATGAGGCATGCAAATCAGCCTTAAAATCAGCAATATGTGTCTCAATAGGACCAGTGAGCAGCATGTCATCAACATAGACAACAATGATCAGAAGCACATCATTAGCACGTTTAACATATAAGGTGCTTTCAGTTGGACTGTTCTCAAAACCATGTGCAATCAGATAGGCATGTATCTTCTCATACCAAGCACGTGGTGCTTGCTTTAAACCATATAATGCCTTCTTTAACCTGCAAACCTGGTTTTCATGCCCTTTCTGCACAAAGCCACGGGGCTGAAAAACATACACTTCTTCATGCAAGTCACCATTCAGAAATGTTGTTTTAATGTCCAACTGATGTACATTCCAACCATGATGGGCTGCAAGTGCACAAATGCTCCGAACAATAGTCATATGGCATGTAGGTGCAAAGGTCTCATCAAAATCAATGCCTCTTTCCTGTGCATAACCCTTTGCAACAAGCCTAGCCTTATACCTGTCAACTGTACCATCAGGTTTACGCTTCAGCTTGTATACCCACTTAGTGCCAATGGCCTTCTTGCCAGGAGGCAAGTCACATAAAGACCATGTACCATTCTTCATTATAGCATCATATTCAGATTGCATAGCAGCCATCCAATTTTCTGAATTTTGTGCTTCATCAAAAGAAACGGGCTCATTCTCATCACAGAGACTAGATGCAGCCATAGCATAGCAATCTGATGCAAAGGAGGCACTATGAGAGCCTGAACAAGTATGATATGACAAAGGTGCATCTAATTTGTTGTCACGCAAAGTCTGCACCAGCCATTTTGGCATAGTTTTTGCCTGCTCAATATCAGCTCTCTCATCAACAAGTGCATCATGTAAATCTGCATCAAAAATGGAATGATCTGCATCATCATATGAAACCTGCAAAGGCTG
Organism: Ceratopteris richardii; assembly: GCA_020310875.1. NCBI lineage: Eukaryota > Viridiplantae > Streptophyta > Polypodiopsida > Polypodiales > Pteridaceae > Ceratopteris > Ceratopteris richardii. The sequence goes on along the minus strand of CM035414.1, from coordinate 36,690,138 downwards.
AGAAGTTGCCTCATTAGGACCAGCACTAGCCTGTCCACCTGTAAAAAGAGGCATCAAAGTATCATACATGTCTTTGGAGCTAACAGATGTCTCCTTAGTACATGAAAACAATGGCTGAATAGCATCTTCCACAAAGACAACATCACGGCTAACCAGAATGCGTTTAGTCTGTGATGATACAGACGATAGCCTTTACTTTCAAAACTGTACCCAACAAAAATACATTTTATTGCCTTATCATCCAATTTTCTGTGATCTTGTTCACGCACTAATGCATATGCCAAACAACCAAAAACACGCAGATGAGCAACAGACGGCTTGCCGTCATGCCAAGCCTCATATGGAGTGATAGACTGCAACGCTTTAGTGGGACACCTGTTCAGTACATATGTTGCACACATGACAGCCTCAAGCCAGAAACTATGTGGTAAAGCCTGACTTTTGACCATGCACCTCGCCATCTCCATGAGTGACCTGTTCTTTCGTTCAGCAACTCCATTCTGTTGAGGTGTATACGGCACTGTACACTGGTGTTTTATCCCACGTTCAGCTAGAAATGCATTAAAATCTGAAGACATATATTCGCCCCCTCGATCAGAACGGAGGGTGCCCATTTTACATGCTGACAGATTTTCAGCCAAAACCAAAAACTATTTAAAGCACATGAACACTTCGGACTTTGCTTTGAGTGGATATACCCATGCATGCCTGGAAAAATCATCAATGAAAGTCACGAAGTAAAGGTAATTTCCAAAAGAGGGTGTCTGCATAGGACCACAGACATCACTATGTACAAGTTGCAATTTCTGCGTAGCCCGAACTGAACCATCTTTTGGAAAGGAGGAATGCTGCATTTTGCCCAAAATACAGCCTTCACAAACATGTTTTCCAGGTGCCTCAAGTTTGGGCAAAGAGGACACCATTTCAGATTTCTGCAGGCGTAACAAACTAGCAAAATTCAGATGACCAAAGCGTGCATGCCAAAGCTTTGCATCTGACATAGCCTGAGAATCATGAACTGCACATGCTGAATCATTCACAGATCTTTCATAGTCTATGAGCTTATACAGCCCACGACATAAAATGCCAGAAGCAATAATCACATCGCCATTTGAGAGATCATGGACTGTACACCTGTCATCAACGAATTTCACAACCAAGCCAATCTTGGCTAATGTAGAAACTAATAACAGGTTCTTTTTTATCCCTGGCACAAATAAAGCATCTGACAAAGTGAAAGAACTACCATCAGTAGTAGTCAGAATGAACTTACCAACTCCCATAACAGGATAAGAGGAGTTATTGGCGCATGTGACAGTATTCCCTGTAGGGGCAGGCTCGAGTGAAGAGAAGAAACTGCGCTGCGAGGTAATATGTTTGGTCGCCCCACTGTCAAAGTACCAAACATCTGAGTCTACTGCAGACATGCACTGATCATGAGAAGATGGGTCAAAACTGCAGACAGTAGTAAATGCCCATTCTTCTTCCTGCACAAGATTTGCAGACCCTGTTTTTGGTGTAGAGGCCTCTGCAACAACCATTCGAGCCTCTTTCTTCTTTGCCTCTTTAGCAGCCAGTTTTGGACAGTTCTTTATAATATGATCATTTCCTTTACAGTACTTGCAGAACAATTTCTGCTTTTCTGATTTCTTCTCATCTTTATCCTGGTTCTTCGATTGTGCAGCGTTTGCAGATTTCTGCTTACTAGTAGAAGAGCTCCATTTTCCTTTGCCCTTCTGACTAGCCAGGAAAGCTTGATCTGCAACACGCATAATGGACCTGTTCTGCCTGGACTGATCTTCCTGCAACAGAACAGAGACCAATTCCTCAAATGACAAGGCATTTGGATTGCCTTTCATCATCAACCGAAGAGTAGAGGCAAAACTCTGATATGAATCAGGAAGACCATTCAGAACGGTCTGCACAAGTGAGGTATCTGGTATAACCTCATCAGCAGAAATCAATTGTTCCTTCAGGTCTTTGATCTTTGTAAGAAAATTGTCCATAGAATCACCTTCATTCATGTGCTCACTCTCCTACTGTTTTCGGAGGTAAGCAACACGAGCCTCATTCCTAGCCTGGTACAAAGTGGTAAGTATATTCCAAGCATCCTTTGCTGTTTTGCAAGAGCGAATGTGAGGAATAATGGCACGTTTGACAGACAAAGCTATCAATGCATGTGCCTGGGCATCTCTGCCATCCCAATGAATCTTCTCTACAATAGGTGCAACAGAAACAGCAGCACGAACAGGAATCTGCGGAATATCATCTTCGACACCATCTTCATCAACTCCAACACCTGTATTTGCAGTACCTATCATTACAGGTGTAACAGGACGTCTTTCAACACCCTGCACAATGTTCCACAATCCTTTTGCAACCAGTACATGTCGCATCATATAAGCCCATAATGGGTAGTTGGTACCATCCAACTTATCCTCAACAGCCAACATACGGAATACATCACTGCTTTCAGCCATGGCCGGTGACTAAAATACCTTGATGCAGAAAATTGACTGTATCTCAAACAGTTGAACGAAACTGCCCATACGAGTTCTACTAGACCTGTAGCAGACTTCGAGACGCTTAAACTGGCGAACAGAAACTAGTATATACCTTTGGCACAAAAGGACGAAATAGCCTGCACAAGTGTTGCGATAGTGTGTTCGGAGGCCGAAACGAGCTCAGATCGTGATTTCGGCACCACATAGCGAAGCTGTTCTGATCTCGAAAACATCCTGAGTATGCTCACCAAATTTCGTGCGAATCTGAGACTACAAACGGAGGAGTGTCAACGGCGCCCTAGAAGAAGCGACGACCTGCTCTGATACCAATTGTTGGAGATAGACGTCTGCGGAAGCACACGAACAGCACAAGGAAGAAGAAGAAGCTTGGAGCACAAACACACAATACTGAATGTATTACTAGAGAATGTACAAAGATAAGTAGCCCATTAGGGCAATAGGCGTATATACAAGCCGGGGGAAAAAAAACTCCTAAAGAGGGAAAAAAGTGCCCCGACGGTCCTGGAGTGTTCACACACATCACTACCTAAATATATCAACAACAAGAACCATAGCACAAACAAGAATTTGAAGATCACCATCTTCAATGACATTTGCATCACCATCAATATCTATAGTTCTAGGTGTAGTAGGATTTTTTTCAACACCTTGCACAATATTCCACAACCCTTTTGTTACCAATACATGATGCATCATATATGTCCACAATGGATAATTAGTGCCATCCAACTTATCCTCAACAGCCAATATACAAAATACATCATTACTTTCAACCATGTCTAGTGACTAAATACCCTAATGCAAAAAATTGATGGTATCTCAAAAAGTTGAATAGAAACATCTTGTTGAGCTCCACTAAACCTATAAAAAATTTTGAGGCACTTGTACTAGCAAACCAAAACCTATATATGTATTGAGCATAAAAGGATGAAATTTCTTGCATAGTCACTGCAATAGTGCATTTAAAAGCTGAAATGAGCTTAGAGCAAAAGTTGATGCCACAAAGTGACACAGTTTCAAACTTCTAATCTCGGGTATGCTCAATAATTTTTGTGCGATTATGAGACTATGACCAGAGGGTGTCAATGATGTACTAGATGACGCGGCCCTTCTTCTCTAATACCAATTGTTGGATTCTGAGGTCTATGGAAGAACATGAACAACACAAGGAAGAAGAAGAAGCTTGGAGCACATAACAACATAGAATGTTCAAAGATAAATCACTTGTTAGGATTATAGGTGTGTATACAAGCTGGGGGAAATTAACATCCTTAAAAGGGAAAGAAGTGCCTCGATGGCCCTAAGCATGTTCACACACATCACTACCGAAATATATCAATATCTTTAACCCTTTGAACTTTTCCTGTTGATCCCTTAGGATGTTGGACACACTTTGTGCAATGTTAGTTGTAGACATCTTTCCACTAGTCATTCGGCTCATTCATCTCTCTTTTGTCAGAGTTTCTTCTTCTCTTACATAAGAGGTATTGGGTGAGTCACATAGAGTTTGCTCTAAAGAGGATGTTACAAAACACCCTCATGTTTTGAAAGTTTTTCACCACAAAGCCCAGATGTTTTCACTTTCCTTGATCTTCTTGTAGAAGTGATCATTTCTACTATTTTGTTGAAGTCTATTTGGACAATGGTAGGTGCAAAAAGGTGCTACATCCTTGTAGGGCCAATGTTTTGATAAGATATGATGTCCTTTGTTGTTCTCAAAACTCAGCTGACATGGTGTAGCTTACAATTATCTCCATGTAATTCCCGTTGAGTAATGAAGAAATGGGTGCCCTAATTAGGATGGTTTCTCTCTTTTGACTAATATCCAATAGGGTAAGCAATGCTTCCACATTGTGGATCTTGTAGTAAAAGTGGTGGGGGCTTATCTACAAACTTAAGAGTTATCTCTGAACAATCCATTTGCGGTACATATGCCACTAATTCCCCTTTCAGGGGAGAAGCCCTTGCTTGAGTAATTTGCTTTTCCTCTATCTACCCCATTATCTGATTCCATATTGTATTTGATGTGCATAAGAAGTGCAATGAACTCACTTAGAATGAAAGAAAAAGAAGTGTTTATGTGTGTGAATGTGTCTCAATGTGCATTAACCCATGTAGACATGATGATCTTAAATTATTAAATCATGGCATGCAAATGGGGTGTTACATGGTTGGTCTCCATGTGTTTAATCAAGACTCAATTATTAAAGATTTGTGCACAAAAGCCAATGTGTACTAAACAAGCAAAAGGAAACAACCAAAACCTACTAAAGACCAAGCAAAGTTGAAATATGCACAAAACTCATATTATACATACGTTCAAATCTTACGATTTGATTTGATTGGTTTTTTTTAATTCCCCCTTCGTGGAGGGGTGTATGTGTGCACGGCTATTCACAAGATTAGTGCCTCATGTAGTATCGTGTAATTTAGCCATATACATGCATACTTGAGGTACATTTCAACTAATGGTGTTGCGGGAATCTTTTTTGAAACCCCTCCTTAATAATACTTTATGTATAGATATGTATCCTTATAATATTTGCAATTTTCAAACCTTAATGGAAGCCATAAATATTTTTATTTGAAGGATATAAAAATTCAAGAGTAAGGTGGGTCCCACCCTAGTAGATAGTTGGCCTACCCTATAATGAATGGTAGAATTCAATCCTAAGATTAATATGGAGTGGAAGAAGTAGTTTTTGAAAATTCAATTACTTAAGCTTGACCCGCTCTCCCTTTTGAAAGAGTCCAAACAATTTTCCAAAGATTCAAGCCCCACCATAGACTTTTCAATCTTACACAAAAGATTTTTGATAAAATGGGCATATGCAATTGATTTTTGGGCCCAAAATCAAGGTCATTCTCACCAAATAGAGGTGTTTTTTATGATAATTTTATGATTTTTTATCAAAATATCCAAGATATGACCATATTGTTACACTTATGTATTCCTTGAGTATCTTTGATGTGAACCTTTTCCCTACACATGGGCACTTTTTACTCTAGTGCTGGCTAGAGGCTTTTTCTCCATGTTATCATATACATGATACACTCATATGTGGTGGTACTTTGTACTTAAGGATATTATTCAGCTCTTAATTCAATTCTCATCATCATCAATAGAATGACCTATTCCATCCATCCATCTTCTCCTTGTGTCTTGCTGCCTTTGTGCTTGTGTGTGCTTCTCGTGTGTCTCTCACACTAGGGATATTATTGAGCTCTTAATTTAGTTCTGACCATCATCAATAGAGTGAGCCATTCCATCCATCCATCTTCTCCTTTTGTCTTACTGCATTTGTGCTCCTTGTGTGTGCTTCCCTTGTTTTTGGAGGTAAGCAATGCTACCTTTCAAGAACTTCATAATGCCCCATCGCTTCTTAGCTTCGAATAGCCTTTCTTTTACATAAGGAGTTCGATTAATTTGATTACCTATTTGTTTCACTGCATGAGATTATAATTGAACTACACTTTTTTGTGGGGATCAATTCATATCTCGAGATGGGCTAAACCAAAAATAGTGAAATATTTATAGATATATAGTAGACACTTGATTCTAACTATACCAAATTAAATTTATGAGTATATGTAGAGAAATCAGATCTCCTAAACCACCAAAATCATGAAGATGCAACAGAGAACAGTACACAGAAATGAACTTGAAGAATTGTATCAAATTATGTATGCTAATGAGCATATGATACAAGGGAAGTGAAGTGGACTACTCATACATATGTTGAGCCCAAGGTATGCTCAATCATATAGCTCAATACCTCTCTATGATGGCTCTACAACCTCGTGACTAAACCACCTCTATTTATTCTCACTTATTGAGTTTGAATTTTGAATTTCCCTCACCTAAAAGTGTTCCTTCACTTTAGGGGTGATTAAAATGATTCTTCCTATCACATGACTCATGGGTTTAACTGACTATCTTCACAAGATTCTATTCTCTCTTCACTTTTACATTTTACCCATGGTGAATACAATTAAATGTATAAGTAGGTGTTCATATGTGGTCCTCTATGTGGGGTACATAAATCAAGGTGTAGTCCTGAGATAATAGGCAAGAACTTAGGCTTGCTATTTGTAGCAAAAGCTCCCCCTCAAGTCTAAGATTCTTGAGCCTTAAATCCTTCATAATTTTTGGCAAACCAATCATTTATTTAGAGCTATTCAATTTGCTTCCATCCAATGCCTTTGTCATCATATCTGTACATTGTTGATGTGTGGATACATATGAGAGTTGTATCTCCTTACGCATGATCATTTCTCTGACAGAATGGTAGTGAACTTCAATGTGTTTGATCCTGGCATGATAGATAGGATTAGCAGCAAGATGTAATGAACTAACATTGTCTCCAAATCTGTGTGGAGTTGAAGTATTCAACCCTAAATCTGAATATAGGGTCCTTATCCACAAAGCTTCTTGGGTAGCATTTGCAAGTCCTCTGTATTCAACTTCAGTTGATGAGAGAGCAACCATAGGTTTCTTCTTAAATGACCAAGAAATCAATTTAGTACCTGCAAAAGTGAGATAGCCTGATGTGCTTCTATTATCATCTTTGGAACCTGCCCAATCTGCATGAGAAAATAGCTTGACAACTAAATTAGAGATATAAGGGTAATATAACCCTTCATTAATTCTACCTTTCAAATAGTTTAAGATTCTTTTAGCTGCTTCCAGGTGAGGTTTCCTTGTAGTGTGCATAAATTGATTTAGCACACTAACTCCATAGCATATACCAAATCTAGTCAGAGTAGCATAGTTCAAGCTTCCAACTAAGCTTTGGTAACTAGTCACATCTTCAATGAGCTCACCTTCATGAGCACTTAGCTTATGATTTACCTCCATGGGTGTACCTACAACCTTTGTATTTCCCATCTTGAATTTGGAAAGCATATCTCTAATGTACTTTCTCTGAGTTAGGAACATACCACTTTCTGTATACATTAGGGCGAAAAACGGCCAAAAAAGGGCCGTGTAAGGATTTCAATTAGTTGTGCTTAATCTGGATTAAAGTTGTCAACTCATTTTAAAAAAATCCATGTAAGCGCATTTAAAACGTATCTTGTGCAAATTTTGAAGAGAGAGAAACTCGTGTGATAATCATGAAAAGTATGTGTGATATCTTATGCCTCAAAGTTTGTGCTCATCGGGCGTTCATGAAAATTTGAATTTTCCTCTTGTTCACAGACCTATATAATGTGTGCTTATGCCGTTTTGCACTTTTTTTACTCTACTTTTGATAGCAGGCTTGTTTCTCTCTTTCATGTCATTTTAGACACTTTCGCGTCACTCTTCGTAGTAGACCATGGAGAACCTCAACCCAAACACTCTCACTCACCTTTCAACCAGCCAAAATCATTGTGATAAGTTCCATATCAACATTGCAGTTAGTCATGAGTATGCAATGACAAGAAAGGTCTGCCGAAGGGCTCTTCAACATTCTAAAGTGGTTGGATTGCAGAAAGAAGGAAAAAAACATATCGACATATGGGCAGATGGATTTGTTTATCCAATTGATCCACAAACTAGAAGGTATACCCCTTTTCATAATCTTCATGATCTTATTAGACTTTTAGGAGAAACATGGGCATCCCTTCTTATGTAAAAGAAATATCGCAGGCAATGGAAGCTACATTTGTGGATGGCGACTGACTTGCGTACACTGCTCCTACCACTTTTTTTCGGAGCCGTTATGTGGAGAGCTACACAAGCGACTGTTCTATTTCATAACACAGAACTATCACGAGCTGGCACTCCATCAAACAGGTAATCACACTTCCTCTGCTTCGTCCACTCCCGTGATGATGATAGCGGCATCCGTTGAAGTAGTGCCCATCTATCTATGTATGTGCAGGAGCACTATGGCACCGTGCAGGAAGTGACCAATGTCGTCTACAAGGGTAGCACTGCAATCAAGTGCACGCAAGTCTACGTTCACAAGGCTATCGTTCACCTTTTCATTAAAAAATGTGAATCTCTACTTTCATAAATGGGATTTCTTGGTGGTGATGTTCATCTAAGAAAAGATCCAAAGCTTCTACAAAATATAGGTAATGTACAAAAGAGCTTGGACTTTGGATAGCTTGGACTCAGAGGAGAGCTATCCAGAAGTACTGATTCATCCAGATTTTCAATCTAGGAAAATAACTGTCACAACAAATTGGAAATTTAGAAATGTAAGGGAGCTCCTAGAATACCTTAATGAGGCATCATCATTGTTCATATTCTCAATTGATGATGCAATAGTTAACATTGGATCAGAGAAAACATTATCTTGCATAACTTGCCTGCCACCCAGGGTGATCAAGTTCCAACCCTTTAGATTGTAACAACTCTCCTTCTTTAAGAAGATTTTTTTTCAAACTTCCATTGATTTTTCTTTGCAAGATGGTGACTAAGAATGTGATTGATTACATCACTTAAATTATGTCTTTTTATGGACTATATTCATCTTGGCATTTTTTTGTTTATTTTCAAGATTGTGAGGAGGTTTCAATGGTGCAATGATTATACAGGAACTTGCATATGACAAAATGGATGGTATGACAAAATGGAAAAGATTGGATGACATGACCGATACAAGCGATATGGACCATCTGAAATTATCTGATTGCCCATATCGCTTGCATCGGTCGTGTCATAAAAACTTCTCTATCCTCTTCACATTTAACTTTTCTATAGGATGGTGACTAAGAATGTGACTGATTACATCACTTCAATTATGTCTTTTTATGGACTACATTCATATTGGCATTTTTTTGTTTAATTTCAAGATTCTAATGAGGTTTCTATTGTGCAATGATTATAAAGGAACTTGCATGAGTAAATTCTAGGTGATTCAAGAATATAAACCAAGAAATTCTTACATAATATATCTCCCCTTTTAGAACCTTTTTCCATACTTCCATTGATTTTGCTTTTGCAAGATTGTAAGTAAGAATGTGACTCATTACATCACTTCAATTATGGCTTTTTATGGACTATATTCATATTGGCATTTTTTTTTAATTTCAACATTTTGATGAGGTTTCAATGGTGCAATGATTATACAGGAACTTGCATATGACAAAATGGATGGTATGACAAAATGGATGGTATGAAAAAATGGAAAAGATTGGATGACATGACCGATACAAGCGATATGAGCCATCCAAAATTCTCCGATTACCCATATCGCTTGCATCGGTCGTGTCATAAAAACTTCTCTATCCTCTTCACATTTAACTTTTCAACATGAATAAAGCAAAAAGCACCCAAAATAGACATTTTGATGATACAACCAATTCAATTTTTCTGGAACCATGCAATGAAGTCACTTTTACTTAGTTTTCAAGAGGATCAATTCAACATTACATTACTCAAGGCATATAAATATAGTTACAATGACCATCTTCCAGATGAAGACTGGCATAATTACATACAATTTGTACATCAATAAATAACATATGTTGGTTACACATTAGATTACAATCTTACATTCCAAAAATATAAGGGCATATTGCATGTTCCATAATGGCATTTATTGCTCTCTCCTTGATCAAGATGACCCAAGCATATGGATAGTCTGACAAGTTCAACTCAGGGTTGTAAAACCTGCTTTCCAAGAACCTTACTGCATTTGCAATCACTCTCCAGTCACACGAGGTGTTGTATTTCTGTAATGGCACATGTATTTGAGTGTATCCAAACCTTTTTTCTTCTTTCAATGAAGGAATTCCTAGAATGTTTTGATCAATATGCATTTTGAGAAGCTTAGCAGCACTGCAAGGTAAACTTAAATTTACAATGGATGGCAAGGCTTTAAAATAGAACACAACAAAATGTATGGCGAGGCTTACACTTTGGAGTTTCCATGTTGTGATTGGAGAGAATTCCTTGCTGTCTTCTTTATCCTAGCCATAACCTACAAAAAAAAGATTATTATCATCAGATAAATAGGACTTTTACTAGAGAAAAACAAATCATGGATCAGTAAGGATTAATATTAGGACATGGATCAATTACACAAAAAATGATTACATCCTTCATATTTGCAGTGTCTTGTACCCCTTTGGGCAATAAATATGTGTATCTATGTACATTTCATGAGTAATAAGCTTTGAAAAGAAATATATTTAATAGAAATAACTTGAAACACAAGCAGAAACAAAGCATGAGACACGACCAATCCAAGCGATTAGGGTCATCAAAGAATATCGGATGGGTCTAATCGCTTGCATTGGTCCTAGTTGCTTGAATTGGTCATGTCCAAAGGAGGTCATCTTGAAGCTTAGATTGCATGTGAACTTTTGTATCTTATTATTGGTTAAGAATTTTAAGAAAATAATGCAACCATTGCGTCCGGAACGTGCCAAAACCCTAAGATTGACTGTCTATTTGCATGATTTTGATACCCGGAGGTCTCGATAAGCCTTTTTGTATTGATTTCCAGACACGACCGATGCAAGCGATTAGGCCCATCCAACATTTTCAGATGAGCATAATCGCTTGCATTGGTCGTGTCCTACATTCATGCACAAATAGGCTCATCAAGACCTCTCAATATTAGAATCATGCAAATAGACAGTCAATCTTAGGGTTTTGGCACGTTTCGTATGCAATGGTATCATTAGTTTCTTGAAATTTTGAGCCAATAGTAAGATAGGGAAATTCATGACCGATGCAAGCAAAATAAGCCAACTTGCACAAAAAAGAGTTTAAAAGCTTGGAACAAATTTTAAACGCAGAAAAACTAATTAAAAAAGCTTTCACAAAGCACTCAAGAAACATGACCGATACAAGCGATTAGGGTCATCGGGAAATCCTCGAATGTCCTTAATCGCTTGTATCGATCGTGTTGTAAAATAATTGATCATGATGACCCTAAACCCTCACACAAAATGTGGTCTATGGAAAGTTTTGAAAAGCATGTAAAAACGCGAAGACAACGGTAAGTTGATGGTAGCAAGGAGTTTCACAAAAAATGAAAAAAGTGAATAGAAGAGCTTAAATAGGTCTCTGGGATGATTTGACCGTTGGTGACACGTGGCAATGTGTGATTGGTCCATGTCATCTAGCCGTTGCGAATCCCAACGTTACAATGCCACGTGGCATCATTTGAGTGGGCCATGTCATCTAGCCGTTGTGATTCCCAACGTCTTTTGCCACGTGGCACTCACTTATTGGTCCACGTCATGTGACCGTTACCCGATCCTTCTCGACTATAAATACGGGTCTCGTTCACCATTTCACATTTTCAACCTTCATAGAATTTCTCTCTTCATCACCCATGCATACTTGTGCTACATACCCGATACGACTGATACAAGCGATTACACGCGTTTGACCTACCTTTGACTAGCTTATTTCGCTTGCATCGGTCATGAACTTCCCTATCTTACTATTGGCTCGGAATCAAGAACCTAATGCTACCATTGCATCCGGAGGAACATGCCAAAACCCTAAGATTGACTGTCTATTTGTATGATTCTGATATGGAAAGGTCTTGATGAGCCTATTTGTGCATGAATCTAGGACATGACCAATGCAAGCGATTAGGCTCATCTGGAAATGTTGGATGGGCCTAATCGCTTGCATCGGTCGTGTCTGGAAATCAATACAAAAAGGCTTATCAATGACTGTCTATTTGTATGATTCTGATATGGAAAGGTCTTGATGAGCCTATTTGTGCATGAATAGGACATGACCAATGCAAGCGATTAGGCTCATCTGAAAATGTTGGATGGGCCTAATCGCTTGCATCGGTCGTGTCTGGAAATCAATACAAAAAGGCTTATCAAGACCTCTGGGTATCGAAATCATGCAAATAGACAGTCAATCTTAGGGTTTTGACACGTTCCGGACGCAATGGTAGCATTATCTTCTCCAAATTCTTAACCAATAATAAGATACAAAAGTTCACATGCAATCTAAGCTTCAAGATGACCTCCTTTGGAGACAACCAATTCAAGCGATTAGGACCATCCAAGCTTCCTTGATGGGCCCAGTCACTTGAATTGGTTGTGTCCAATCAAGTATCATATTTATAGCTATATGAATGAATGCTCCATATAGAACAACTAAATGTGTTTATAAATATTATTTTCAACATTAATTATATGTTTCTATAAAGTTAAGGATGATAAATCAAACATGACTGATGCAAGCGATTATGCCCATCAGATATTCTGTGATGACCCTAATCGCTTGGATTGGTCGTATCTCATGCTTTGTTTCTACTTCTGTTTCCAGTTATTTCTATGACTTTAAAAGATCGTTTACTTTTTCTAACCTAGATTTTCAATTTTTTCCACAGATATCTATATTGGATGAAGGCAACTACATTGGGAGGGGGAAGGGAACAAGGAAAACCATAGAGAAGAAAGGAAAGACAAAGATGGATATTCATTCAATGATCCACTATCTTCCAAAACTGAATCCAAAATTATTTTGTGTTATTCATAAGCAGTATAGTGAAGAGGCAGATTTCTCATTATTCTCCTTGAGGACTCTTTCAAGATACATGGGTTTTACTTCAATACCCTTTAATGCATACAGAGTTTTTCTACTTGAAAGAACAGGTGCATTAAGAATTTTTGGATATGCCCCAGGATTCAATGCTTCAAGGGCAGGTTACTTCCTTTGTTACTCAAGCTATGCAATGGCTGTAGGGGTGTCATATGTTCAAAGTATTATTGTCTACAGGAGAAAAGAGTACCTCAGATATAGAGGAGATTTGCTAGAGACAAGTTCATCCAAAAGGCTCAAGAAGGATTAAATATATTTCTATTCAAAGCTTATTACTTATGAAATGTACATAGATACATTGTAATATATTTATATGGCTTGAGTAATGTAATGTTGAATTGATCCTCTTGAGAACTAAGAAAAAGTGACTTCATTGCATGGTTCAAGCAAAATTGAATTGTTCTTATCATCAAAATGTCTATTTTGTGTGGTTTTTGCTTTATTCTTGTTGAAAAGTTAAATGTGAAGAGGATAGAGAAGTTTCTATGACACGATCGATGCAAGCGATAGGGGCAATCGGAGAATTTCGGATGGCTCATATCGCTTGTATCGGTCGTGTCATCCAGTCTTTTCCATTTTTTCATACCATCCATTTTTTCATATGCAAGTTTCTGTATAATCATTGCACCATTGAGACCTCATCAAAATGTTGAAATTAAACAAAGAAATTGCCAATCAGAATATAGTCCATAAAAAGCCATAATTGAAGTGATGTAATGTGTCACATTCTTAGTTACCATCCTGCAAAAGAAAATCAATGGAAGTATGGAAAAAGGTTCTAAAAGGGGAGATATATTATGTAAGAATTTCTTGGTTTATATTCTTGAATCACCTAGAATTTACTCATGCAAGTTCCTTTATAATCATTGCACAATAGAAACCTCATCAATCTTGAAATTAAACAAAAAATGCCAATATGAATCTAATCCATAAAAAGACATAATTGAAGTGATGTAATCATTCACATTCTTAGTCACCATCCTGCAGAAAAGTTAAATGTGAGGAGGATAGAGAAGTTTTTATGACACGACCGATGCAAGCGATATGGGCAATCGGAGAATTTTGGATGGCCCGTATCGCTTGTATCGGTCGTGTCATCCAATCTTTTCCATTTTGTCATATGCAAATTCCTGTATAATCATTGCACCATTGAAACCTCCTCAGAATCTTGAAATTAAACAAAAAAAATGCCAATATGAATATAGTCCATAAAAAGACATAATTGAAGTGATGTAATCAGTCACATTCTTAGTCACCATTCTGCAAAGAAAAATCAATGGAAGTTTGAAAAAAAGCTTCTTAAAGAAGGAGACTTGTTACAATCTAAAGGGTTGCAACTTGATGCAAGATAATGTTTTTTCTCTAATCTAATGTTAACTATTGCATCATCAATTGAGAATTTGAATTGTGATGATGCCTCATCAAGGTATTCTAGAGCTCCCTTACATTTTTGAATTTCCAATTTGCAGTGACAATTATCTTTCTAGATTGAAAATCTGGATGAATCAGTACTTCTGGACAGCTCTCCTCTGAGTCCAAGGCTATCCAAAGTCCAAGATTTCTTTTCCACCTTTTGTTGAATGATCAGAAGCATCCCAATCTAATGAAGAGATGCAAGGACTAGGCAAATGTATAAGATTTCCATAAGAGCTCCTCCCTAATGGCACCTGATAATATGCAAAATGGACAAATAACTCTGTGCTATTGAAAACTTGAGCGGATTTGTCTGCATACATAAGCTCTTCATATTCCTTACGAAGAACTCTGAATGTTCGTGTTAAACATTCAAGAGGTTGCCACTCTAAAATATTGGAAGGAAAAATATCTGCAATACAAAAACATATATGTTGTTATACAAAACCAACTGAAATGATAGACGATCATTGTAAAACTTCACTTACAGTACAAAGGGAATTGCATATGCTTTTCCAGAACAAGATCCTTAGCGTTGTACACATGTTGTACTCTTGCAAACCAACCGCATCTCTTCAATTTGAAACTAAGAATAAGTCCCCTGCAATGGTTTCTTGTGTCGTCTCTTTTAGCATGCTTGACTTTATGGGCACCTCTATAGCTAGGAAGCATAGTTACTCATTCATTTAACTTCACAGAAAGAGGTTTCCATAAAGAATCCTCTCTTCTGTTGTAAACCTCACATGAGGTTACACAATTGGAAGGACGACAAGAAGAAGAAGCCATTAGAATCGAGAAGAAGAAGAATGCTCAAAGCGAGAAACCGACATTCACAAACTTTGCCAACATTTATAGATAAAAGGGCTTTGTACACGTGGAAACTTTTGATTTGATGTAAACCCTGTCGCCGAATGACCATGGAATTTCGTGAACCCAAAAATATTTCGTATCTTCAAAAATCATTTCCTTCTTGGAACTTTAAAGATATGCATTGTGTGATGTGCAAAAATATCTTTTTTTGCATCAAACCAAGAAATTGTACACTGAATACAAGAATCTTCATCACTTTTGCGGCGCTTTTAGATCATATTCTCTTAAAAAAAGAATTTCTTTATACGGTTAAAGGAGACAACAATGTTATATTCTTGTACACGTGGAAAGACTCTATTTGTCAATTTCCTTAATCTCTCATTAGCAAACAGCCCCTTTTCGGCCGTTTTTCGCCCTAATGATACCACTTCCAATCCTAGGAAGTAAGTGAGTAAGCCAAGATCATTGATCTTGAACTCTTCTTTCATCTGAACTTTGATCCTCTTGATTACATCTGCATCATTATCTGTAATGATTATATCATCCACATATACACAAAGGTATATGACCTCTGAGTGATTCCTCTTTATGAAGATGGAAGGATCTGCTTTGCTCACCATAAATCCTTTATCCTACAAATAAGTGACTAATCTATGATTCCAAGCTCTAGGATCTTGCTTGAAGCCATACAAGGCTTTCTTCAACTTGCATACATGTTCTCGATATGATTTATCTTCAAAACTAAGAGGTTGATCCATGCATACCTCCTCTGAAATCCAACCATTTAGAAAAACATTTTTAACATCCATTTGATAGATATTCCAATTCTTGGAAGATGCTACACTCATGAGTACTCTAATTGTAGGCATCTTTGCCACATGTGAGAATGTCTCTTCATAGTCTATACCTTGGGCTTGAGCAAACCCTTTGGCCACAAGCCTTGCTTTGTACCTATTAATTGATCCATTAGACTTCTTCTTTACCTTGTAAATCCATCTTGATCTAGTGACCTTCATAGATGGTTTCTTGGGAGCCGATTCCCAAGTCTGATTTTCTTGAAGAGCTTCTATCTCTTCTTCCATGGCATCTCTTCATTCTGGTTTCTTCTTGGCCTCTTCATATGTTGATGGTTCTTTTGAGTTTGTATCATGAGCAATATAAACCGAATGCTTAGTGACCGAGGATGTGTCATAACCATACCTTTCTGACTTCCTTTTCTCTCTAGTAGACCTTCTTATAGTTTGTTGAGATGGTCCTGCTACATCTCTCATCTCTTGGACTTTGGCTTTGCATTTGGATTTCAAAGAATTGATTTCTCTTCTTGGATTCTTCTGATCATCATCAGAATCACTTGAGTCATCATGCATATGATCATTCCTATTTGATAGTGTTGGAAATTCTTCCTCTTGGTCATAGGGAAGTTTGATTTTCCTGAAATCATCTTCAAACCAAGATTTGTTTTCATCAAAGACAACATCTATACTAACAATGAAACCTTTATTACTTGAATTATATAATCTATAATCTTTCTAATTAAGGTCATAACTAATGAAAATACACTTCTCTACCTTTGGATATAATTTGCCTCTGATTTGTGAAGGTATGTGTGCATATGCTATGCACCCAAAGATCCTGCAATGATCAAGGCTAGGTCTTCTACCATTCCATGCTTCATAACGTGTCATCCCATCTAGTGCTTTTGATGGGAGTCTATTGATCAAATAGGTGGTTGTGGATATAGCCTCTACCAATAGATAATTGGGCAACTTCTTCTCATTTAACATTGACCTTGCAGCCTTCACTATGTTTCCATTCCTCCTTTCTGCCACTCCATTTTTCTATGGAGTATACTTGGTTGTAATTTCTCTTTTGATTCCTCTCTCTTGGAGATAAGCATCAAAGTCATGGGAGAAATATTCTCCCCCTCCATCTGACCTTAGCCTCGTCAAAGTCTTTCATGTTCGATTTTCAACACGTGCTAGATATTTCTTGAAAGAAGAGAACACTTCATCTTTATGCTTCATAAAGTATAATATTGTCCATCTACTACAATCATCAATTAAGGATACATAATACTTGGATGGCTCCTTGCTTGGCCCCCATACATCTATATATGGACTAACTACAATAGGTCTCCATGAATGTATCCCTTGTTTGTAAACGGTTGTTTGTGAGATTTGCCAAATTGACAAGCACTACATTTGTAAATCATGTGTTTCTTGAAGATATTTGGTAAACCAACCACACTTTGATCCCTAATGATTTGCTTCTGAGCACTTTCACCTATATTAGCTAACATCTTGCACCAAATTTCCAATTCTAATAATGTATGATTGCCATAATTGAACAAAGCAATGTTCTTAGTATCTTGGAGCTCAAATGTAAATAGTCTACCTAATTTTTCTCCTCTTGCTATCCTCTTGAATCCTTGATGTGGATCCTCAACAAATGCTCCATTCTTTGTAAATCTGACTTGCAATCCTTTCTCAACAATCTGGCCAACACTTATGAGATTTTTGGTTATGGTTGGCACATACAATGCCTAGCTCAATAGGTTCATATTGCCATCTAAAGTCTTTACATCGCCTATCTTCTCCACTCGATGCCTTGTGTCATCTCTTGTTTGGACTTCATGTCTATTTCTTGGATCCTCCAAGTCTGAGAGTAGAGCTACATTCCTTGCTACATGATTTAAGCAACCTGAGTCTATATAGAATGTACATTCATATGCTTTACCTTTCTTCATGGTCACATTCATCAGAAGTAATGAGTCCTCTTGAGTTTGATCACCTGCATAGCTGTTGTAGTCTCTCCTTCCTCTATATCCTCCTTGATAACTATTGTTGTTGTATGAGTTTTTGTAACCATTGTTATTGTTGAATCTACCTCTTGAGCTTTCATAACCACCTTTGTTGTAGCCTCTTCCTCTTTGGTTTCTAGGGTTCCTGAAATAGTTCTTGATAATGTGATTAGTTAAACTACATATGGCACATGTAGCGGAGCTTTGAGATCCCCCCTACCTTGTCTTCCTCCTTTGCCTCTTCCTCTTGAACCCCTACGTCTACCAGTAAAGTTTGCTTGAGAGGAACTACCTTCATCATCAGACTTTCTACCCTTGCCTTTGTTGGGAAAGATGGATGGACACTCCAAGAGATTGAGTAGGTAATGCCAAAACCTGCTTTGTACCAGCCCTTTGATGCTTCAGAGTTGATAAGTGGACCTCCTTATCTTTCCAATGACACCATAAAATGGCCTATGTACTTTGGAAATGATGTGTGTAAAGATTGAATCAAAACAGATAACTTTGATTCTCAAGATCTCAAGAAAACCTTCTATTTATGTCTTGATACCTGCTGGATCTTTTGCTCAGTATGACCAGCACAGTAGGAATTGAAAAAATTCCTTTTAGGGGTATCTAATTAGCTTAGCAAACTAACTATTCCAAGTGTAATGATGTAAAAAGATAAACTATGCTAAGAGAAATCAATTTAGCAAGTAAACCTTTACCCCCAATTTTTTAGGACTATTGCAGTCAATGACCAGTGATCACCTCGACGAGCTTTTCTCTGAAATGGTTGAATAGAATCTCTTCAAATTTTGATAGCACGTAGACAACTTTGAGCTGGTTCCAGCAAGCTTTATATCTTTGAATTTGGTGGAGAAATTACTCAGATATGCACTCCACAAGTTGACAGACTTTCAAGTACTATAACAAAGAACTTAGAAATGAACAATGAAGATGTATGTATTAATGAACACTTGTATACAAATCCATTGGCATGAAGATCATTGGTAATGGTGTAGATAGGTGTGGGATAGAGTGTAGGCCTCTCACACACTCAGAATTGACAGTAATGAGCTCGGGAATGATGAGTCTTACCCGCGACTTTTCCATGACCACTTTTATAGTGAGTGAGTAAAAATTTGAATTCAAATTCAAACTTTTTGCTCCCTATGATCAAGCTCCCATATCCTAGGAGATATTCCTTCAATCAAAAGCTAACTTTTTCCATGAATCCTTTTGGTAGGTGTTTACAAAGATTTCAAGTCAATTTGACTTTTACAAAGAAGTAAAGTGGTAATTAACCACTAACATGAGTTCCTATGCTTCTCCATATGTGTATGGACTTCAATGTATCCATCAAGCCAAATGTGTAGGCTTGTGACTTACACCAACAGCTCCCCCTTAAGCCAAACATTTTGGCTCGATCTTCATCTTCAATCTTCATGTATATCCTGCAATCCAATCATTGCTTTGAATCTGTAAAGTTTGGTTCCATCCAAAGCTTTAGTCAACAAATCTGCACACTGCATATTGGTTGATACATAGATTAGTTGAATATCCTTTCTAAACAACTTCTCTCTCACATAATGGTAATGGACCTCTATGTGTTTGGTCCTAGCATGATAGATAGGATTAGCTG
This sequence comes from Ceratopteris richardii, assembly GCA_020310875.1. Lineage (NCBI taxonomy): Eukaryota > Viridiplantae > Streptophyta > Polypodiopsida > Polypodiales > Pteridaceae > Ceratopteris > Ceratopteris richardii. The sequence goes on along the minus strand of CM035414.1, from coordinate 36,670,447 downwards.
CAAGGTGAAGTGAGCTTGTATTATCTCCAAAGATTATTGGTGACCTAGTATATAAACCCAATTCTGTATACAATAGCTTGATCCATATGGCTTCTTCAGTGGCATTTGCCAATCCTCTATACTCTACCTCTGTAGAGGATAAAGCAACAGTAGGTTGCTTCTTTGAAGACCATGATATTGGCTTATCACCTGCAAAAGAAATGTATCCTGATGTGCTCCTCCTATCATCCTTGCATCCTGCCCAATCTGCATTTGAATAGATCTTGATATCAATGTCTAAAGTGTAAGGAAAATACAATCCATGATTTTGTGTACCCTTGAGATACTTCAAGATTCTCTTGGCAGCCTCTAAGTGAGGTATCCTTGGCTTGTGCATAAACTGACTTAGCACACTAACTCCATATGCAATGTCTATCCTGGTTAAGGTAGCATAGTTCAAGCTACCAACCATGCTTTGATAACCTGTAATGTCATTAAGTTCATCACCTTCATGGGCACTTAGTTTGAGATTTACCTCCATTGGAGTACTTTCAACTTTGGCATCCTGCAAATGAAACTTCTTCAACATATCTTGTATGTATTTTTTTTGAGTAATGAATATTCCAGAGTTAGTATAAACTAACTCAAGCCCAAGAAAATACTTTAATAGACCAAGATCATTGATCTTGAACTCCTTCATCATCTGGCTCTTGATTTGTCTGATTCCATTGACATCATTACCTGTAATTATTATGTCATCAACATAAACACATAGGTATATTACCTCTGAATTACTTCTCTTAATGAATAGAGAAGTGTTTGCCTTGCTCATGACAAAACCTTGGTCTTGAAGGTATGTAGTTAACCTGTAATTCCATGCCCTAGGTGCCTGCTTTAATCCATATAAAGCCTTTTTCAATTTGCAAACATATGTTACCTTTTTTGGGTCCTCACAGCCAGGAGGTTGTGACATATAAACCTCCTCTGAAATCCATCCATTCAAGAAAGCATTCTTGACATCTAATTGGTACATGTTCCAATTTTTTGATGCAACCACACTTACCAACACCCTAATGGTTGGCATCTTGGCCACATGTGAGAATGTCTCTTCATAGTCAATGCCTTGGGTTTGTGCAAAACCCTTGGCTACCAATCTGGCTTTATACCTGTTGATTGATCCATCAGAATTTCTTTTAAGTTTATAGATCCATCTGGATCCTATAACCTTTATGGAGTCCTTCTTTGGTACTATTTCCCATGTGTCACTTTCCTTGAGTGCTTCAATCTCATCATCCATAGCTTATTTCCATTAATTCTTGGTTATGGCTTCTTCATATGATCCTGGTTCTTCAATTGACAAATCTTTGGCAAGATAAACAGAGTGTTTAGTAACAAGAGATGTATCATACCCATATCTGATAGGTTTTTTGCTTTCTCTTTGTGATCTTCTAATTGATTGAGTTGAAGATTCAGGTATGTCTTCAAGCTTCTTCATCTTCATTTTGCCCTTGGACTTCCATGCCTTGAACTCTTCAAGGTTGATAACATCTTCATCATCTGAATTTGAATCTTCATTCTGAGTAGGTTCCTCCTTTGCAAGACTTGGAAACTCCTCTTCCAAGTCATAGGGTAGTTTAAACTTCTTGCATTCATTCTCATACCAAGAATCATTTTCCTCAAAGACAACATCTCCACTAACCATGAATCCCTTATTGGAAGGGTTGTAAAACCTGTACCCTGTTTTATTTAGATCATATCCAATAAAGATGCACTTCTCAGCCTTAGGGTCTAGCTTACCTCTTATCTGAGAAGGAATGTGTACATATGCTACACATCCAAATATCTTGCAATGGTCAAGTGAGGGTCTCTTCCCATGCCATGCTTCATAGGGTGTCATCCCATCAAGGGACTTAGATGGTAACCTGTTTATGAGATAAGTGGCAGTAGAAACACTCTCTACCCATAAATAGTTAGTTAGGTAACTTTTTTTCATTCAACATAGACCTAGCTGTCTCAACAATCAACCAATTTCTTCTCTCAGCTACCCCATTCTGTTCAGGAGTCTACCTTGTGGTGATTTCTCTTTTAATGCCTCTGTCCTGCAAGAAGTTTTCAAACTCATTGGAGAAGTACTCACCTCCTCCATCTGACCTTAGCCTCTTCAAATTCTTCTCTGTTTGATTTTCAACAAGTGCAAGATATTTTTTAAAGCAATTAAATACTTCATCCTTGTGCTTCATGAAGTACAATACAGTCCATCTACTATAATCATCAATAACATATACATAGTACCTTGATCCTGAGATTGAGGGGTCTTTGCTTGGTCCCCATACATCTGTATGGACAAGCTCTAGGTAGTCTTCATGCATGTAACCTTTCCTTGAGAAGGGTAACCTGTGAGACTTCCCAAATTGGCAGTTGAATGCAGTGGATTGAAATAACATGACTACCAAAAGAGAAGGATTAGGCATGGTGTATGCGGTTAAAAAGTTTAGACATTATTTGCTTGCAAATAAGTTTAATTATTTTACAAACCATCAAACCTTACTCTATTTGGTAAACAAACCTTGCAATATTGGCAGATTAGTAAGATGGTTCCTCTTACTAATGAAATATGACTTTAAAGTTGTGGTTAGGAAAAGCAAAACCCACTTGAGAGCAGATCGCCTATCTAGACTAACCTTAGGAGATTCCCTGTAAGGAGTATCAAAAGAAATTCCTGATGCTTATTTATTCAATCTAGAGGATGTGCCTAACTGGGCCAAAACTTCATGCCTATTCTAACCTTTGTACCTAAGAATCATGTACAATAAAGAAGTAGTGAGGTCTCAAAAATATCACATAATAGCAGGCAGTGTGTATAAGCACACTGATCAAGGCATATTGGCTTACTGTGTAGAAGAAGGTGAGCATGCAAAATGGTTGCAAATAGCACACATAGGTGCATTGAAGCAACATCATTCTAAGCATCAAACCCTACAGACTTCGCCAAGATTAGGTGTATACTGGCCAACAATGGAAGCAGATGTCCATAGGATGTGCAAGGAATTCCCAATTTGTGGTGTTAGACCACCAGTGGAACATGCCACTCTCTATCAAGTATCACTAATACTGGATTGGAGCAAACCTTTGGTAAACTTTTTGAGGACGTAAACACCTTCTTCTTCTTCCTTGTGTTTTTCATGTGCTTTCGAAGACCTCAAAATCCAATAAAAGATGAAATTCATCCATTACTTTCATGTAATAAGGAGACATCAACTAGCTCTAAAGATGTGTATGACACTTGTTGCCTCTTTTTATAGGTGGACAATCAATAGTTATTCCAAATCAAGAAATTTCCCATCCTTTATATGTTTCAAATAATGATGCAGACCATTCCATTTTTTATGCAGATTTACATGATGCACTTTTTGATGAAAGGGTTTACATAGAGGAGGAAAAAACTATGCCTAGATAGTTGGGTGTAAACCTTGAGAGATAGAAAATTAGAAGCATCATTGACATATCGTACTTGTTTAGTCTTTCGTAGTGCTTCCTTTGCATCAAATTCCTATGCAATGGTTATATCTAGTCTTTGTGATGAGAATGAGCATGTTTCTTTCGATGAATCACAAAATTTAGAAAAATGGATGGCTCCTATGCAATCAAAATATGAGCTATTACGAAGAATGATACTTGGTCTTTATGTGATTTGCCTCCATGCAAAAAGGCCATTGGCATTAAATGGATATACAAGATGAAATGTAAGTATAATGGAAAATTTTATAGGTATAAGGCTAGGATTGTTTCCAGAGGTTCAAGGGAGAGGCATTGATTATGATAATAACTTTGCTCCCACATGCCAAATGGCCATTGTTCATCGCATTTGTGCCCTTGAAGCTCATCATGGTCCAAATGTGCATAAGTTGGACATTGAAACCGCATTTTCAAATGGTGACTTACATAAGAAATGTATGTATTTTAGCTTGGTAGTTTTGTGCATAAAGGGCATGAAAACAAAGTGTGCAGGTTGAAAAAGACATTATATGGTTTGGAACAAGCACCATGTGCTTGTTAAATGCCTACTTGATTGTAGATGGTTTTGAGAACATTCCAATTGAGACCAACTTATATGTTAAGCATGTAGATGATGTAATTTTGATCTTTATTGTAATGTTGATGAAATGCTACTCACTAGTCCTAATGAAAAGCATATTGTTGAATTTAAGAATGAATTGCATGCCTCTTTTGAGATGTCATATTTGGGCCATTTGCATTATTATTTGGGCATTCAACTTATGCAAGTTTATGGAGGAATAACTTTTTGTCAAACAAAATTTTTTGACACACTATTGGATCATTTTGGACTTGAAGTTTGCAAACCTATTGCCACTCCCATGAAAACAGGTTTATGGTTGAGTCTTCATGATGTTGGAGATGCATTTAATGTTTTCTCTATCAAGAGACTCTTAGATGCTTGATTTACTTATGCATAACTCAGACTTATATATATATTGTCTCTCAGATGAGCACATTTATGCATTGCTAAAGTGTCAAGCATTGTAGAGGGCTAAGCGTAGCTTTTATTATTTGAGTGGTACCCAACTAAATGGATTGTTTTATCCCAAGGGGGATCTATTGGATTCTGAGTTCTATGAAAGCACACGAGCATCACAAGGAAGAAGAAGAAGCTTGGAGCATAACACAATACTGAATGTATTACCAAGTGAATGTGCAAAGATAAGTCACTCATTAGGGTTATAGGTGTATATACAAGCATGGAAAAAAACCTCCTAAACAGGAAAAAAAGTGCACTAGTAGTCCTAAGTCTATTCACACACATCACTACTAAATTTTTTCAACAAATCTTCCTTGGGAGTGATGTGATGAACAAGGAGTTAGCACTCATGTATAAGGAACTACCAAACTATGTGGAAAAAGATCAATCCACAAACGGAAGTAAGTCCAAATCTTTGCAAAAAGTTTCAAACTTCTTCCTAGGTAGAGCCTTTGTAAAAAGGTTTGCAACATGATCCTACATGGGCACATAAGCCAAATTGATCTCTCTAGTAGAGAACCTCTCCCTAACATAATAATAGTGCACCTCAATGTGCTTTGTACGAGCATGAAACACAGGGTTCCTTGCAATACCAATGCACTTTGACTATCAACAAAGATGGAGGTGGTATTAGGCTGACCAACACCCAAATCAGCCAAAAGGCATCTAAGCTGTAAGAAAAACAAAATGATGAATAATGATTGAGTGGTGGGCTAATGGTGCAACTCTAGTGCCATGTAGAGGTTACCACAACACACATATAAGATCAAGGTTAGATAGAAAGAGAGATATTGCTACTCATGGGAATAACACAATTGCTACCCATGAATCCACAATTGATTTTTCTTGTGTTGAGGAGCATACCACCTTTGTTTTGGCTCCATGTATTGTCTCCTCCTTCACTTCATCTATCCTCTTGACATGACAATCTACAGTTGCATTCCCTTCCTTTTGCAATGGAAGCATTGTCCTTGAATCTTCTTCTTGCTACTTCTCCTCTTTGCATTCTTACCTTTAGTTGAGGAACTACCTTTACCTGATGCATTGGTGGAGAATATAGCATCTCCCTGACTACTTCTTACTTGGTCTTTAAGCTGCAAATCCTCTTCCATTGGTATTGAATAAAACTCCTCAAGTGTCAAAGCTTGAGGTCTCACCTGAGTGTTGAGAGTAGTTACCCTTCCATCATACTTTGGTGGAGAATTTTGGAGATGCCTTTGAGCTAGCCCCATGCCAGTCTTCTCTATCCCTTCACAAGCCATTCCATCACATGGCTCCTTGATATGAGTAGTGGATGTCTTAACATTCTCTCCTTTTGCAAACTTCCTACTTCCAATTGGCTTTCTAAATTTTGAATGCATGTTTGGTTTCTTACCTCAAAGTGACTCCTCAATATACTCCATGCCTCACTTGCCTTGGATGTATGTTGAATAAGAGGTAGAATAGAGTCCACACAATTGCTCACTATATAATATAGTGCATTTGCATTCCTTATCTTCCAAGCTTGTAGAAGCTTTGCATCTGGGAGAATCACCATACTCAAATCCAATGGGTCGAAGGTAGGTTGTGGCTCTTGCTCACTTTCCATCACCATCTCCAAATGATCATAAGAATCAAGGATAACTATAATCTTGAACCTCCAAAGAAAATAATTTGTACCATCTAACTTGCCTTCACTAAAGGTTGGTGGATGAACCCATAGTGTTTGCATCTCCAAATCCATTGCACCAACTCCACTTCCACTTCCACCTCTAGATGCTAACACCTCCATAGTGTTGAAGACTTTGTGTCCCATGAACATGAAGCCTTGAGGCCTTTGCCTCCCAAGACTTTAGCATTGAAGCCTTTTCCTCTCACAAGCTATACCATTGAAGCCTTTGCCTCCCAAGAACTCCAATGTTGAAGCCTTTCCCTACCACAAACTTTGGAGTTGAAGCATTTACCTTCACAAGCTTGATTGTTGAAGCATTCCTTCCACAAATGCTAGAGTTGATTCCTTGGCCTCCACGATCTTTGCAATCTTCTATACCTTCCTATGCTCTGATACCATGTATGAAAAACAAAATGACGAATAATGATTGAGTGGTGGGATAATGGTGTAACTCTAATGACATGTAGAGGTTACCACAACACAGATATAAGATCAAGGTTAGATAGAAAGAGAGACATTGCTACTCATGGGAATAACACAAGAGATTTGGTTATAATGGAAAGTGGACTCAAGATGAGTAGAAGATGAACTCAACTCAATTCAACTCAAACTCATAACTCTAATACAATGGAACTCAAACGCTAAACAATATATAGATGGTTCTATCCACCCATGCACTCACTATATGGAGCTTAGATGGTGATCTAGATAGAAGCTCGGTGAAGGGCTATAGGCCAACACAATGGGTACTAAGATGGATACCCTAATGGTTCCAAACACAAACTAATGATCCTACATGGCGATGGGACCATCTTTATAAGGTCCTCCAAGCCTAAGTCGGCCTACCCATGTTCTAGGGTCGTGTTAGCTTGATCCATGCCCAAATTAATCTCCACCATTGATCTATGAGGTGAATCCAATGGTAGAAAGGTAGGATCAACAACCATTTGTTTGTAGCCCTTGAACTTGCTTAATCCACACTTAGGATCAAGTCTAGATCCAATGGACCACATCAATTAGACCCTTCCCCAAGTTAAGAAAGCTACTTTTGTTTCTAGCCCTTGATTTAGGTTGATCCTCACATTGGATCAATCCCAAATCCAATGGCTTAGAAGTAACCTTCCTAACTATCCATCTATGGTCTACACTAGACCTCATCTGACCTCAAAGTCAGGAACCTACCAATGTCCAACACTCTCACATGGCTTCTCCTCATAATGGGGGCCTTACAAATAGATTGTTATGGAACAGTGGTGGTGCTACATAAGGGTGAGGCATTGAGCATATCTAACATAAGCCACACACACTCAATGGTCATTGTGAAAGATACCCTATACTCAGCTCCATAACTAGAAGTGGCCATAGTAGGATGCTTCTTGCTCAACCAAGATATGCATGAGCTACCAATTATGAAGCAAAAACCACTGGTGGACACACACATGTCATCGCAACTAGATTATTCTCGGGTAGAAAAAGCATGTAAATATTGTTGAGATATCAAGCTCAACATGTGATGATCTTGGATGACACGTACCAGTTTTTCGTTTCTTTGACATGTATAGTGGTCATGTTGGTATATGTCAGGGATACTTCATTGAGCTTTATTAGATTTATCTATCGAGAGTGATGGCACATTTGTTTCTTGCCAGCTCACTCATTCGTGGACATTAGATTTTTCCTTATGTACTGATCTTTATATATTGCACTTGTTGTATTCTTGTTTTTAGGTCATTCTTGTACATTCATTTTATGTAATAGAAGAAGAAGAAGAAGAAGATCATTCTTCCTTGCCTCATTCTGTGTGTGTGCTTCCTTGAGAGTGAGAGAGTGTGTGTGAGCTCTCTTCCTTATCTCCTTCCTCGTGACATGGTATCAGAGCCAGCGTGGCTATAGAGAGCTCGTGGAGAAGGCAACGGTGAAGACTACGCGGCAAGGCGTGGAGAAAACACGATTTCACAAAACGGCCTCCGATTGCTACGAAAATCGATGTGAAGGTAGAGGACATCAAAATATTTTCGGGAGTTATCCCTTTAGGGTCACTTGTTTTTGTTAGATCAAAGTTTCGAAGCCATCTTGACCTCTGTTTCGAGGCCGCAAGGTGGGGCCCACAAAAAAACTAGGTCAGTTTCAAAAATTGTAACTTGCATTGTGTTCGGTGACACTCATATATTCCAGATCCAGAATTTCAAGTGATTCCGTGTACCGTTGATACACGAAAACTATGTTTTTCCGAGATCGAACTGTCACATCATAGTGCGACAGTGTTCAAGTAGAAGTACTGCTTGTAGTGTTTTGAACTTCGGCCAAAACCAGTGGCATTCCGGTCAATCAGTTGAAGGCATATCTCTTCCACCACCAAGATGCCATTTCTGTGGCAAGATTGGAAATATCCGTAGATATTGCAATGAGGCATCCGAATATGATAAATATGAAAAGAACGACAACATCCAATGGCAAACATGGTGTATATTTCAGCAGTAGATACTCAAGCGACAGTAATTCAAACACGATCTGGCAAGAAATTACAACCGGCTGCTGAGATTTTTGAACCTGGTGTTCGAGAACAACAGAGAGTTTTTACCAAAGCCAGTACGTGGGCCAGTCAAGAACCAACTGTCTTTCCCAATCCAGTGATTGTGGTCCAGCAGACAATACTGAATCTACCACCGGAAGAATAGAGTCTGGTGAAAGTGTCATCGGAGAGTCCACCGAATTCGGTATTGGGTACGTTGAATGTTGACTCTGTGTGGAATATTCTATCACAGGCATCTATTACAATATCGTTGGGGCAACTGTTAGCCTTGGTTCCGGGTTTATGACAACAATTTCAGCAACAAATTAGTCCAGGATCTTCGTGTACACCTGCGACGGCAACTATCAACCCATAAATTGATTCTACGGTGGATCATGTTGTTCCTTTAATTACAGTATGGTATGAAAACCAAAAAATTACTCAAGTATTAATTGGTGGAGGCTCCGGTGTGAATATTGCAATAAACGCCTTTGTAAACAGTTAGGATGGACTCAGATTGAACCTATTCAATTTTTTGTGCGAATGGCGGATCAACCTAGGGTCCATCCAGTGGGTTTGGTACGTGATATACCCATTACTCTTCAGGGAGCAGTGTTCAAAATGACTTTTATGGTCCTAGAATTACCTGACTCAAGTTTGGATTATAACTTGTTGTTCGGGAGGCCCTGACTGAAGCAAGCCAAAGTATTGCAGGACTGATCTGCACACGAACTTATTTTCAAAAGTAATCATCGGAAATATGTAGTATCATTGGACAAGATGAACCCTTGCGACCTTCATGCTCAACCTTATGTAGCTGAAGCTATGCATATGCTGGATGGACTTTCAGAGGATGAAGAAGAAGCTTTTCTCAATGCTAACCAGGATTTGCTCGCCCTGGGTACAATCGACTTACAAGCGGTTGCAGATAATTGGAATCTAGTCATGTGTTTGGTAGTTCCGGCTACCAAAGGAGGGGACCCAATTCTGGATCAAGCTTTGAATGGCCAGAATTTCCACCACTTATTCTAGTCACCTGAGGATATATCCATGCCATGACAGTTTTATGTACCGGAAGATCAGCTCATCACCTGTAATCTAGGAAATGAGGGTACACCGCGATCGATCAAGCTTAAGGTTGGGTAATTGGAAACTTTTCAAAATGATCTACTATAGTTGTTGATAGAGTTTCAAGATGTATTTGTGTGAGACTATCGAGATATGAAAGGGTTGGACCCTCGTATCTATAAACACCGTGTGATGTTAAAGTTGGATGCACGTCCAATCAAACAACCCCAATTATTGCATGAAAGGGTTGGACCCTCGTATCTATAAACATTGTGTGATGTTAAAGCTGGATGCGCATCCAGTTCGCATGAACCCCAATTATGCTGCTCAAGTGAAAGCTGAATTGGATTGGTTGTTGAAAGTAGGTTTCATCCTCCCCATTGAGCATGCAGAATGGATTTCACCTATTGTCATTGTCCCAAAGAAAAATAAGCAGTTACATATCTGTGTGGATTACCGAAAACTAAATGCAGCGACTGTGCCTGATCCCTTCCCACTTCCTTTTTTGGATACGATGCTCGATGATGTTGTTGGATGAGAAATGTATTCCTTTTTGGATGGTTATAGTGGCTATAATCAGGTGTGCATGGTTGAAATGGACATACCAAAAACTACGTTTATTACAAACTGGGGTGTATATGCATGTACGGTGATATGGCTTGGTCTCTGCAATGCTCCTAGTACCTTCCAACATTCTATGCAGGAAATTTTTCCCCCCTACCTAACCACCTTTATGGGGGTGTATCTCGACGATTTTTCGTTATCTGGTGATGCATCTGCACACCTCTATCACTTACGGTGCTTCTTCTCTAAGTGTCGAGAGTTTTGTTTGTGTTTAAATCCCAACAAGTCGGTCTTTTTGGTTTCCTATGGCAAGTTGATTGGTCATATTATTTCACAGCAAGGCATTCAAGTGGACCCAGATAAAGTGCAAGCAGTGTTGAAGGCTCCTGCCCCTATGACTCCAAAAGAAGTTATGCAATTCCTTGGACAAATACACTAGCATGGGTGGCATCTTCGGTGGCTCGCACATTTAGCTATACGCCCGAATCGATTGATTACTAGCAATCCCCGGCAGTACGTGTGGACTGAGGAGTGCCAAATTGCCTTTGATCAATTGAAAATACTTTTAACTCAGGATCCTATACTGCAAGCACCAAACTGGAAGCTTCCGTTCCATATCTTTGTGGATGCATCAGACCATGCAATCGGTAGCGTGCTCATGCAACAACAGGATAATTGGTTCTGCCCTGTTTATTATGCTAATTGACGATTAGCTGCTGCTGAACGGAATTATTTCGTTACTGAGCGCAAATGCCTGGGTTTGATTTATTCGGTGAAGAAATTCTGGCGTTATTTACTGGGACGGCCATTTACCTTTCATGTGGACCATGCAGCTTTGGTTTATCTTGTCCGCGAGCAACATTTAGGGGGTCAATTAGCTAGATGGGTGCTATTGCTGAAAGAGTTTGATTATGAGGTTGTCCATCATCCGGGGTCAGCACATGCGCTGACCGATTTCTTATCTCAACTTGATTCCGGTGAACTTCCCGATGGAATTGACGACACTACCCCTGCTATCTACGTGACTGGTTCGGCCCAAGATGATTGTCAAGAGTTCTCGGTGGCACCTTCATATTATGATACTCTTCTGACCTTTCTCATGAGTGGAAGATCCCTGACTAATACTTCTACTTCTACTCGTCGTAAACTGGCAATGTATAGTCGACGGCTTCGGATCATTGTAGGATAGATGTATTACATGGATCCATCTGGTGCACTCTTACGTTGTACCCCCCCATGAAGTTCCTTCGGTTATTGACATGGCCCATTCTACTCCTTTCGATGGTCATTTTTCAGTCGACCTTACTTACCGGAAAATTCTACACAGTGGCTTATGGTGGCCCACTATGCAGCGTGATATTGCTGCTTATGTCAAAAAGTGTGATGCTTGCCAACGATCGAGACAACCTTTACAACGACATCATTTTCCACTACAACATGTCGCTCCCCTTGAACCTTTTCAGAAGTGGAGCTTGGATTTCATTGGTCCCATTACACCTCCTGCTATGATTACTAATCATCGATATATACTTACTTGTACGGATTATGGTACTCGATGGGCTGAAGCTTGGGCTTTACGGTCCGCAACTGCGTCAATCGTGGTCAAATGTTTAATGACTGATGTTTTCCCTCGTTTCGGTCTTCCCTTAGAGATTGTTTCGGATCAGGGCACACATTTTGTTAACTCCATAATGTAAGCGCTTACCCGAACTCTAAAGATTGTTCATAAATTTAGCTCCCCATATTATCCTCGCGCCAATGACCTTGCTGAAAGTACCAATAAAACCCTTCTTAACATGCTCAAGAAACTAGTTCTGGAATGTCCGGAGCGTTGGGATCAGTTCCTTCCTTCGGTCCTATGGGCTTACCGTACTACTTACAAAGTGGCTACAGGCAATACGCCTTTCAAATTCGCATATGGGTTGGAGGCCATTGCACCCATGGAGTTGGTGGTACCTAGACTAAGGGTGGCACTAGATCATAAGCTCTTGCCGGAAGAGTCCTTTCCTTTCCGGTTGGATGTGTTGCGGTCCTTGGACGAACAGTGCCTGGAAAGTTTTCCGATGCTATAAGAAGTGCGACTGCGACAAGCTAAGACACATGATCGATTTCTCCGCACTCCCGTTTTTACCAAAGGACAATTAGTTATGTTATATAATGCTAAGTCTAATCGTTCAGTGGGTAAGTTCAAACTTCAATGGTTTGGTCCTTTACCGTATTGAAGATCGGGTCGGACTCGCAACTTTTCGGTTATCCACTTTAACTAGTACTCTTTTACCTAAATCCATAAATGGATCGAAACTTCGTCCGTATCATGCCACACCTCCTCATCTTAATTACTTCTTTGTATTTTTATTCTCCGATCGGTTTATGTCGCTGTGTTGTCTAACTTCTCTTTCCATTACGCGCGTTTCGATTGACTAACTGACCATAAAATTCCCGTTTTATTACATAACGATGATTAGCCGCTGCACTCAATGTCTGGGATTTCATTAATGCGTGCATGTCGTCATTATGCATGCATATTCTCAACAATTGGTGATGATTGTGTTTTCTACTCGTGCTTCCATTCGGTGTTTTTACTTAATCACGATCTTCTTCCTCTTTCTCGCTATTGTGTTTTTTGCACTCTATGTGTTCTGTGTTGTCTTCTGTATTCGTGTTCTATTGCTCGCCATGGAAGCTTTAGCAAATATTGCTACCTTCCGTGCTGGCCTCGCTCCCAAATTGAGCGAGTTTTTTTGCACACGCAGACTTTTAGAGTTTGCCAAATTTTCATGGCATTCGGTCGAATGTCACCCATTCTTTGCGTAGATCATCTCTGCTATAGCCGACACTCCCGCAACAAAAACTTGTTGGCTGCTCGCCTGCCTCAACCCGTGCATTGTCGTAACCCTAAACACCATCGCTCAGGGATTCCATCTCCCTCACGAGGGTAGTGTAGATGTGCCTCTCCTACCAATGACGACCATGAAGCAGCTCTTCCCGCATCAGTCCTCCAATGAATTTGCTATTTTATGTCGCCCTAAACCGGAGTGCTCAGCCCGACAGTTCCTCGTGGCTGCACTCAACCTCCAAAAACGCACCTATGACATCTCTCCCGGCAGATTGCAAAGGGGGACATTCCTCGCACCAGACTCCCTCATTTGCTGACTTTCCTTCTCCCTGCGATTCAACATGCACAGCCTCCTCCAATGGATGCTCTTCTCTTTCACGAAGAATCTGTGCAGGTGATAGAGGTTGAAGACGATGACCTCCTGCAATTTTTTTGGGGGAAGCATCGCAAACTAAGCCCCTCCCAAAGTCAAGTTCAGCCTTCTTCAACCATCCAATTGCAGGATACTACTTCCTCTGCATCGATCCTCTCTACTCCACCATCCCCTAAGGATCAAGCCGCTCCAGATACTGTAATGGAAGACGTTCATCCCGGTGATACGGACGTTCAGCCATAGCCTCACTCTCAGGAGCAAGCGCCTGACATCATCACGGAGGTTGTGCAACTCGCGGAGAAAGCTCAAACCGAGGAAGTGATGGTGCAATCGTATGTACAACCTATTACGGTAACAAGCCTTGCCCTGTCGTCTTCACCCAAAAATCCACCTCCTCCTCTTTCTCCATCCAAAGTGCCTTTGCCGCCTAGCCCTCCTCCTTCATCGCACCATTTGGTAGCCCTTTGCCATTCCCAACCCATTCCTTCCTCTCCCTATTACTCTCCCCCTTCTTCTTTCGCAACCATTTCAGCTAATCCCTCTTGTCCCATCTCTACCTCCAGCGTCCCTGACTCCTTGGCTCAACTAGCCCAAATCCGGAATTACCTTATTCACCTCTCCAAGCATCTCCCTCACCAACTACAAGATGCCCATCAGTCCCTGCGTACAAAGTATCAATCCAAGGTTGATTTACTTGAAGCGGACATCGCACCCCTCCAGGAAGAAGTTTTGGCAACCAAAGCGGATGCAAGCCTATTGCAGGAGAAGCTCCAAATCTTACAAGGATAGTTGATAGAGAAGGATGCCATCATCGCAGCTCTTGATGCGGAGATCAGTCAACTCAAGCAAACAGTGATTGACAAGGAGGATTCTATGCGTGCATTAGGAAATCAGTTAGACACCACTCATAGTCGGTTCCTTACGGTCGAGTAGGCTTATCAAGTGCTGGCCGATAAAGCATTACAAATAGAGACAGAGTTGAAGACAGTCACTGAAGAACTCTTCTAGAAAAGCCGGTCACTGGAAGAGGAAATAGGTCGGACCATTAAACTTAAGAAGGAGGTCAAAGCTATCTAGAAGGAAAGGCAGGATTTCTTTAAAACAATGCAGTTTCAGTCACAAGAGCTCGAACGGCGAGAGAAACAACTCGGTATCCAGCAGGAATGCTTATCTCGCATCGATACAGAGATTGCCGAAATTAAATTATGCCGCAATGCTGCGCTAGCAAATGACTTCTACATCCAAGAAGCATTTTTGCATAATCAAGCTGACATTTTACTATCTCAAGTTATCGCTTCCAGCTCTGTGCGGACTGATGCACACCTGGTTGAGCCTCAAATTTTGCAAGAGATGCTTGAATCCTTAAAATAGAAAATCTCCCACACCTTTAAATTAGCTAGAACCATGTATACACAAGGCATCATTGATGATTCTTAAATCTTGTAATTTTCCCTTCTAGGTTCGAGTCCATCGTGCGTGCCAGTGTTAGGCCGTCGGAATATTATCCAGTAGATTAATTGTAATTAGGAAAAGTCGCATACTGAAAGGGTGTCGCACAAAACATTGTAACACCTTTCTGATTAATAGAGTAGTGTGTGGAAGAGACAACAGACGCGTCGCCAGACTGTTCTGTCTGGGCAATCGACTGGTGTTGATTCTGCCACAAGTTATTCTATTGTGGTGTCATCTATATTGGTATTGGTAAAGATTCAGTATTGAAGTGAATAAGGTACTGTGTTAACGTCTTAATTGTGTTATGAGTGAAGTGCGAGTATAGCAGTAATACTAAATGAATAGTAGAAGTTCTATGCATGTGGTTACTGTAATCGTTAGAAGTTGTTATGCGATGGAAAGTAGTAGTTGAATCTGTGAATTGTCAGAAGTTAATGAAGTGACTAGGGAAAATACATAAAAGGCCTCTATATTATAGACCCTTGACCATCTCAAGAACCCCGTATAGATCGATTAACAATTTAGATTAACCATAAAGATTAACAGAGCACATTTATGCATTGCTAAAGTGTCAAGCATTGTAGAGGGCTAAGCACAATTTTTTTTATTTGAGTGGTACCCAACTAAATGGATTGTTTTATCTCAAGGAGGATCTATTGGATTTTGAGTTCTATGAAAGCACACGAGCATCACAAGGAAGAAGAAGAAGCTTGGAGCACAACACAATACTGAATGTATTACCAAGTGAATGTGCAAAGATAAGTCACTCATTAGGGTTATAGGTGTATATACAATCATGGAGAAAAAAACCTCCTAAAGAGGAAAAAAAAGTACATGAGTAGGCCTAAGTCTATTCACACACATCACTAGTAAATTTTTTCAACAAATCTTCCTTGGGAGTGATGTGATGAACAAGGAGTTAGCACTCATGTATAAGGAACTTCCAAGCTATGTGGAAAAAGATCAATCCACAAAAGGAAGTAAGTCCAAAATTTTGCGAAAAGCTTCAAAATTCTTCCTAGGTAGAGCCTTTGTAAAAAGGTTTGCAACATGATCCTACATGGGCACATAAGCCAAATCGATCTCTCTAGTAGAGAAACTCTCCCTAACATAATAGTGCACCTCAATGTGCTTTGTACGAGCATGAAACACAGGGTTCCTTGCAATACCGATGCACTTTGACTATCAGCAAAGATGGTGGTGGTATTAGGCTGACCAACACCCAAATCAGCCAAAAGGCATCTAAGACACACACACACACACTCAATGGTCGTCGTGAAAGATACCCTATATTCAGCTCCATAACTAGAAGTGGCCATAGTAGGATGCTTCTTGCTCAACCAAGATATGCATGAGCTACCAATCATGAAGCAAAAACCAATGGTGGACACACACATGTCATAGCAACTAGCTTATTCTCGGGTAGAAAAAGCATGTAAAGATGTCAATAATGATCCCCCCTTGGGATAAAACGATCCAAGTACCTGAGGACCACTCAAATAGCAAAAGATGTTCTTAATTGCTTGCCAATGTCTAACACCTAGACAATGCATAAACTTGCTCATATGAGAGACTGCAAACTGAACATTGGGCTAGTATGCATAAGTAAATTAAGCATCCAATAGCCTCTTGATAGAGAATAACATCAAATGCATCTCAAGCATCATGAAGACTCAACTAAACCATTTTCCATAGGAATGGCGATAGATATGCAATCTTCAAGGCCAAAATGCTACAATAGTCAATATATTTTGTTTGACTCAAAGCTATTCCCCCATCAACTTACATAAAGCACCCAAAATCTGACATCTCAAAAGAGACATGCAAATAAACCTTAAATTTAGCAATATGCTTCTCATTAGTAGTAGTGAGCAACATGTCATCAACATATGCAACAATAACTAGAAGTACATCATTTGCATGCTTAACATATAAGGTGGTCTTAGTCAGAATATTCTCTAAACCATGTGCAATCAAGTAGGCATATATCTTTCATACCAAGCACATGGTGCCTTCTTCAAACCCTATAATGCCTTTTTCAATCTGCACACTTGTTTTCATGACCTTTTTGCACAAAACAATGGGGCTAAAATACATACACTTCTTCATGTAAGTCACCATTTAGAAATGTAGTTTTAATGTCCAATTGATGTACATTCCAACCATGATGAGCTGCAAAGTGCACAGATGCTACAAATAGTGGTCATTGAACATGTGGGAGCAAAGGTCTCATCAAAATCAACGCTTCTCTCTTGACCATAACCTTTTGCAACAAGCCTCACCTTATACCCTTCAACTATTCCATCAGGTTTATATTTTAGCTCATATTCCCATTTAGTTCCAATGGCCTTTTTTCATGAAGGCAAATCACATAAAGACCAAGTAACATTCTTTGTAACACCATCATATTTTGATTGCATAGCAGCCATCCAATTTTTTGAATTTGTGCTTCATCAAAAGGAACAGGCTCATTGTCATCACAAAGGAGAGAGGCGGTCATTGCAATCCAAAGGAAGCACTATGAGAGCCTGAAAAGGTATGCTGTGAAAAAAGATGTATCTAATTTGATGTCTCTCAAAGTCTATACCAGCCATTTAGGCAAAGTTTTAGCCTCTTCTATATCAACCCTCTCATTGCCAGATGCATCATGTAAATCTGCATGAAAAATGGAATGATCTACATCATTATGTGGAACCTATAAAGGCTAATAAATTACCTCATTTGGACCAGCACTTGACTATTCACCTAGAAAAAGAGGCAACAAAGTGTCATACAGATCTTTGGAGCTAACCGAGGTCTCCTTAGTACATGAAAGTATTGGTTGAATTGCATCTTCTAGCAAAACAACATCATGGCTAACCAAAATGTGTTTAGTCTATGGATGATATAGACAATAGCCCTTTCTTGCCAAACTGTACCCAACAAAAATACATTTCATCTCGTTATCCTCCAAATTCTTACATTGTTGTTCAACACTAATGCATATGCAAGAAAACTAAAGACCACGCAGATGAGCGACAGATTGTTTGTGACCATGCCAAGCCTCATATGGAGTGATCGATTGTATAGTTTTGGTGGGAGACTTGTTACATACATATGCTGCAAACATAACAACCTCAAGCCAGAAGTTATGTGGTAAAGGCTGAAGTTTTTATCATAGACCTAGCCATCTTCATGAGAGAGCCATTCTTTCTTTTAGTAACTCCATTTTGAGGTTTGTATGAAACTATGCATTAAAATAAGAAGACATGTATTTCCCCCCTCGATCAAAATGAGGGTGCCCAATTTACCTGCTGATAGATTTTCAATCGTAACAAAAAATTGCTCAAAGCATATAAAGACATTTGACTTTGCTTTCAATGGATACACCCATGCATGCCTAGGTAAATCATCAATAAAAGTCACAAAGTAAAGGTAGTTCCCAAAAGAAGGTGTTTGCATATGACAAAAAACATCACTATGAACAAGCTGCATTTATGAGTAGCTTGAACTGAACCATCTTTTGGGAAGGAGGAACGCTTCATATTGTCCGAAATATAGCCTTTATAGACATGTTTACAAGGTGCCTCAAGTTTGGGCAGAGAGGACACCATTTCATACTTTTATAGGCATAGAAAACTACCAAAAATGCATTAAAATAAGAAGACATGTATTTCCCCCCTCGATCAAAATGAGGGTGCCCAATTTACCTGCTGATAGATTTTGAATCGTAACCAAAAACTGCTCAAAGGATATAAAGACATTCGACTTTGCTTTCAATGGATACACCCGTGCATGCCTAGATAAATCATCAATAAAAGTCACGAAGTAAAGGTAGTTCCCAAAAGAAGGTGTTTGCATATGACAAAAAACATCAATATGAACAAGCTGCACTTATGAGTAGCTTGAACTGAACCATCTTTTGGGAAGGAGGAATGCTTCATATTGCCTGAAATATAGCCTTTATAGACATGTTTACAAGGTGGCAATAATAACATCACCATTTGAAAGATCATGAATTGCATATATGTCATCAATCAATTTGATAGCCAAGCCAATCTTGGTTAATGTGAATCTGACAACATATTTTCTTGATCTGCAACATATATAAAGCATCTCATAAGGTGAAAGAACTGACATAAGCATTAGTCAAAATGATCTTACCAAATCTCATTACTGGATAAGAGGATTTTTCAACACATGTGATAGTATTCCCTACAGGGGCAGGCTCAAGTGAACTGAAGAAACTATGCTGCAAGGTAATATGTTTGTTTGCCCAACTATCGAAGTACCAAACATGTGAGTCTACTACAAACATACACTATGCATGTGTAGATGGATCATAGCTGCAAATAGTATTAAATTCCCATTCTTCATTCTGAACTAGATTAGCAAACCCTGTTAAGTGTAGAGGCCTCTGCAACAACCATTCCAACCTCTTTCTTCTTTGCCTCGTTTGCAACCACTTTTGGACAACTCTTTATGACATGATCATTTCCATTAGAGTATTTGCAAAACTATTTCTCCTTTTCACTTTTCTTCTCATTTTTGTCTTCCTTCTTCGATTGTGCAACATTGGCAGATTTCCACTAACTAGTAGATGAGCTCCATTTTCATTTGCCCTTCTGACTAGATAAGAAAGATTCATTTGCAATACACATGATTGACATTTTCTGCCTAGATTGATCTTCTTGCAACAAAGTAGAGACTGACTCCTCAAATGTTAAGGCATTTGGATTGCCTTTTATCATCAATGAGTAGAAGCAAAACTCTGATATGAATGTGGAAGACTGTTAAGAAGACTCTACACAAGAAAACTATCTAGCAAGACTTAATGAACAGAAATCAATTGCTCCTTCAAATATCTGATCTTTGTAAAAAATTCCATATAATTTCCTTCATTCATATGCTCACTCTCCAACTATTTTCGGAGGTAAGCAATGCAAGTCTCATTTCTTGCATAGTATAAGTTGTAAATGTATCCCAATCATCCTTTGCTATTTTTCAAGAGTGAATGTGAGGGATAATGGATGTTTGATAGACATAGCTATCAATACATGTGCTTGAGCATCTCTGCCTTACCAAGAAAGTTGCTCTATAGTAGGTGAAGTAGGAAGCAGAGCACGAACAAGAGTTTGAAGATAATCATCTTCAATGCCATCTGCATCACTTTCAATTATTGTATGTTTAGTAGATCGTCTTTCAACACCTTGCATAATATATCCACAAGCCTTTTGCTACCAATACATGATACATATTATCCAACTTATCCTCAACAACCAAACTTATGGAATACATCATTGCTTTCAGCCATGGACAATGACTAAATACCCTGATGCACAAAATTGATTGTATCTCAAAAATTGGCTAAACTTGTAGCAGACTATGAATTGCTTGTATTGGTGACCAAAACCAATATATCTTTTTGACACAATTGTTGCGATAATGCATTTAGAGATGAAATGAGCTCATATCAAAATTTTAATGAAGCCGTTTTGAACTCCTAATCACCTCGAGTATGCTGATCAATATCATGCGATTCTAAGACTGTGATTGGAGGGATGTCAAGGATGCCCTAGATGGAGCAAAAACCTACTCTGATACCAATTGTTGGAGTTTGAGGTCTGCAAAAGCACATGAACAACACGAGGAGGAAGAAGAAGAAGAAGCTTGGAGCACAACACAATACTGAATGTATTACCAAGTGAATGTACAAAGATAAGTCATCAATTAGGGTTATAGGCATATATATAAGGCAAGGGGAAGAACCTCCTAAAGAGGGAAAAAAGTGCCTCGGCAACCTAAATGTGTTCACACACATTACTACCAAAATATATCAATAGGATCACTACCATCATATTTACATGCTTTTTCTGACTTAGATTGGGCTAGTTGCTATGAAACTCATGTATCCACTAGTGGTTTTTGTTTAATGCTTGGTAGCTCATGTATATCTTCATTAAGCAAGAATCAATATACTATGGCAACTTCTAGTTGTGAGGCTGAGTATAGGGAAGCTTTCATGGAAACTGTTGACCGTGTGTGACTAAGATGCCTTTTGGCTGATGTTGGTCAATCTTCTTCCACCACCATCTTCACTGACAATTAGAGCACAATGGCACTTGTGAGGAACCCTGTTTTCCATGCTCAGAAAAATCACATTGAGGTGCACTATCATTATGTCAAGGAGAGGTTCTCTGCTAGAGATATCAGTTTGACTTATGTGCCCACACAAGACCATGTTGCACACCTTTTCACAAAGACTCTTCCTAGGGAAAAGTTCGAAGCTTTTTGCAAAGATTTGGGCTTACTTCCTTTTGTGGATTGATGTCTTTCCACATAGCTTGGCTCTTCCTTATACATGAGTGCCAAATCCTTGTTCATAGCATCAATATTTTGGTAATTATGTGTGCGAACAGACTTAGGACTATTGGGTCACTTTTTTCCCTCTTTAAGAGGCTTTTTCCCCTTGATTGTGTATATGCCTCTAACCATAATGGGTCATTTATCTTTGTAGATTCACTTGGTAATACATTCTGTGTTGTGTTGTGCTCCAATTTTCTTCTTCTTCGTGGTACCATAGACCTCGAATGCCAACACATAGCCTAATCATTAATCATCCAATTGGGATGTTTTTTGTGTCTATGGAGAGCTAATATTTTTCTTGATCTATTTGACAATTTCAATAATTTTTCCATGAGTGAAGCTTGGTCAAATTCATCTCATGGTTCTTTGTTCTTAAAGAATTTTATTAGAAAGAATTTTCTTGGAAGAATAGAGTTTTCTTGGAGTTCAATTGTTTACAATTTGAGATGATGTGTTCACCACCGTCTAGCAAAGAACTATACGTTATGGTTTACAATGATCTTTTGTATCAACTAACAGGGGAAGTTTCTATTTGAATTTAGACATTCATATATCATATTATGCAAATATGGGATTGGAGAGCACAAGTTGGTGTATTGTGTCCCTAATATTTTTCAATTATTTGGACAATAATTTCATATCTTGATGGATGCACGTTGCGTCAATATGAAAATGATCTTTAAACCAAATTTCGATGCAAGTGGCATCATTCACAACTCAAGCAAAGTTGATATATATAACCTAATTTTAGTTGATAATCATGACAAGGAGGATATTAATCTTTCTTTTCTATTTTAAAATTAAAGTGGTTCATATGAATGATTCTATGTGTTTTGTTAGGAGACAATGAGATAATAAATAGTACAAGATAATAGCCAATACAATCTTTCACCCTATTCATGTTTTGATAGTAGTACCTACTAGTGTTTTGGATGGATTACCTATCACCATCTTTGTTAGGGAGTCATTCAAATGACTCTAGTATTATTATTATTACAATAGAGGTGGCATCTTAGGTGGTGACTCCACTTAAATAAGTTGAATTCATAATTGTAGACGGGGCAAGTTCATAGACAAAGTTGATAAGGGCCTAGAAATGGATAGGCAAGGCTTGCACATATAATTTTGTGGTATAAGGAAATGAAGTAAGAAGAATGAGTACAATACTTTTCCTCACTCAAATGAGTGAGTAATTACCATTATTTTGACAAGTTCTCAATTGTAAATTTATTGAGGCGAGGGCAAGTTTCCAAGGTATTTTTTGGTAGCAAGTTGTCGTAGTAAGTAATCAAGGTCTAGATATAAAGATTTCAAGGTTATTTAGAGCATTTATGATGCATACATAAGGGCTTATGGCCTCAAATGGATCCATACGGTATGGCAAAGTCAACGATCATTGTTAATAAACTCTTTAACACTTTTAAGCATCATATGTTTGGATTCAAAAGTATTTTTTTTCTCCTTTTGATCATTGAGGACAATAATGTTTGAGAAGGGGAGAGAGTGCCATATTTTTAGGCTCGAGAAAGCCTACCATTGTTTTGCATATGTGGACACAGGCCGAGAAAACTCAGGTGCAATGCTCGGAAGAACTAAAGCCCTAGCAAGGAACCATAAATTTACGTCGATCCTCTTAGAGTTGGCCATATGAAGGGTGTATAAAGCCTAGAAGTGGTTCCCGATTTACATAGACAAGTGATTATTTGAGGTTGGGAGGAGAGTCATAAGAAATTAATCGGGGATCCCACACATACATACATACATGCATACACACATGTATATGTATGCATGCGTATATGTACAAAAAATTATAATGAAATCACATTTTAATAAAATTTATGCATTAAAGAAAAAAAACAATTGCCTTGTGATGAAGGTCGAATTGCATGCCTTTTATAATTGATATAAAATATGTACATAGGTACTTATATGTGTGCAAAAGTATATTATATAAAGACTTATGAATTAAAAGAAGCAATCACGAACAAAAGTCCTTACTGATTTTGTGACATGCAAAGGTAAAGTGCCTTCACAAGGGCTTTGCAAGCTTCAAAAATGCCCATTGTTCACTAATGCGTAGTGCCGCGAGTTGATAAAAATGATCATTATGTATAATGAAGAAGAAGCAAGTGATGACTTAAGACTTAATGGGCATTGGGGACAGGCAAATTTTCGACTGTCGTTCTACGTACTTCACATGCTCCCCAAACCTTGAAGTCGCCTAATTGGAAATAGTGGCCCAGTGACAGAAGAGCACGATGATCAGCGGCTGAGCTAGTGGGTGCCGGGCCAGCAGACAATGGCACC